>VZTD01005399.1:2290253-2457636 GCA_013397725.1 Rhagologus leucostigma | reverse complement strand
CCCAGCCGAGTTTGGCATAAGGGCGGGCGGGCGGGGAGGTGGCCCGGCGCAGGGTCGGAGCGGTGTCCCCCGGCGCGGCCGCCGCAGGTGCGGGCGTGGGCAGGGGAGGGCTGAGGTTGCACATGCTGCTGTCCCTGCGTGACAGGGTTCCGTTTTTAAGCACCTTTTTCTATCACGTTAGTCTCCGTCTCTTGTGAAGTTAGCTTGGATAACTAGAGAGGGAAAAACTGAGAGCCTCCCAAAATAAATGGGGGGAAATCCCATGCTTGTGATTATTACTATTATTTTTTTCGTTATGGGGTAGGACAGTGGAAACAGTTACCTTTGTGTTCAATAAAATAACTTAGGTTGCTATGTCCTACCTGTTTGACAAGTCCTAATTTATGCTGATTTGGTGACAGGCCCGGGTCCTCCAATTTGTTGGGTGTGGACAGGCTGACGTGCATCTGTGGAAGTCCCTAGGAAGGTCTGGTTTTGGTCTAGTTGTAGTGCAAAATTTTTACAGGTTTGGAGGCAGACTGTGGAGTTAATAGTGCTGTATTGAGATCTGTTGAAAGCAAGAAAGAAGATTTTGTGTTAGTGTTTTACTTGTTTTCACTCAACTTTGTCCTTTTAGTGGATGGATGAAGTTGTGTGTCTGAAACTCAGCTTTTAAATATCAGGCATCACTGTGGTAATTTTAAAGAGAAGAAAATGCTATAAAGAGAACAAGTGCAGGAGTAGTCATAAAGCTCTGCACAGACCTTTAAAAAAAACAAACAAAAAGACCAAAACCTGCTGTTACTTAAATTAGGTGATCCCAAGCAATAAGAACATGGGAATGGCTGAGATCTTGATTTTCTGACAGTAAATTTAAAGCATTTATAAGTGACAGAGTTGCATAAATGCCAGTGATGCTTTAGTGCTGACTCGTGTGTGGCTAAATCAGTGCTAGGACTACTGTAGCAGTACTTCCTGAAGAATTTCAGGAGCTGGTCTAATTCCATACACTGGAGGCCATGCGTAGGTGTACCAGCTATAAATTACAATGAACAGGTTTGGTATGAACTGGAGACACACTCATTTCCATTCAGCTTGACTGTTTCAGCACAGACATGGAGAAGGCCCTTTACTGTCATTTGGTTACTGTAGTTCTGTTCTAGATGCACATTAGACTTTTATCTATTTGTTGGTGTATTTAGTCCTCCTGTAGTTTTGTTTAAAATACCACACACATTTTGATACCTAAAATGTAGGACTGAAATCCATGACAAAAAATTAAAAGCCTCCCTTCCCCCTCTTTTTTTCCCTGATACCTCTGTCTCTTTTTGTAGAGACAGTAGCTCCTTTTTCTGTGTGTGATTTTAGGGGTTGTAATCTGAAATTACAAAATAGAGGTAATTGCTTATAAATTTTTGGGTCTAAAGCTGCCTGTTTTTTGTATTTGGAAACAGATTAAATCTTTGATAAGGCTAACAACTGGAAATGGTGTGTATAGTCTGTGCATATCCAAGAAATTTTACCTGAAAACATCATGGGAAGAAGAAAAATGTCACTTAAAGAGTTCTACCACAGCACTTGGAAATCAATGTTGGTTTACTTTTAGCTGTCTTTTTTTAATGCTGCTTTATTGTGCTTTGTCAGTTGCCAGTTTTATTTTCTGTAAGTCTAGCTTTTTGAGCAAGTCATTTATGGTGACACAGAGCTTTTAGCATAAGTAACTTTTTTATTTTGCTTACTTACTCTGTTCTGTTGATGTGTGTAGCTGTGGTTTGGGATGTGGAAACTGATACAAGTTCTAAACAGATCAGTTAAAACTTGAGGCTTACAGAAGTTGGTCTTATTATATAATGTTCAATAAATGAGTAGTGGTCCATGGGTTTGAGTATGGTTGTCCATTTGGCCTTCTGGATATTTGTTATGGAATGTGTTTATTGTGAATTGGAGCTCATTCCGTAACAGTCTCTAAGTGACTTCGTAGCTGGCACCTGCAGCGTATTTGTTAGCAGACAAATTAGTTTTGAATTTACTTCATTTGAAAAAACACAAGATTGTTTAACTGCATGATCAATACAACCAGATGGCATGAATATAAATAAAATGGAAAAATAGAGCAAAAACTGACAGAGTTCACTTATCATGGATTTGGAATGTTCTTCTTTAAAGCTCCTTATCCATTAGCCTAAATAATTTAAATGTATTTAATGTTACCTCTTGCCGTGTGGTATTGAAGTTGAAAAGCTTTCCTAGGTTATCCAACACTTAGTGTGCAGAGTAGCCCTTACAAGTCTGAAGCAATTACTGTAATTTGAATTATAATAAAGTAGTGTCACTTCTGAATAAATGTTCCTTTAGCAGGCATATGCAAGATAGTCTGATTTTGGATGAGGTAACTGAATACGATTACTGAAGCATAATGCTTCATTTATAAACATTAACTGAAGTAATTGAAGACCTCAAAATCAGTCAATCTGGATAGCTGCATTACTTATTATTTTGAGAATTTCTGAGGATTTTTTGTTTGTTACTAAAGGAATCTATTTGTTCTGATCTAGCAGACCAGTAAATGAGTGAGATGATTCCTCACCTTTATGACAAGCAGAAGGAAGCTGCAGTTTTTTGTTGGTTGTTTTGAGGCAGTTTGTTGTTGATAAAGATGTGAAGGGGCCCCGGGCATTTGTCTGTAACTTGTCTGTACACTTTCTGTGGATTTATTCAGGTGTGGATACAGAGAGTGGAGCTTAATCTGAAACAGACTCTTTGACATAAAAACACTTGTGTCTGGTCTGAGACATCACGGCATCTGGCTGCCTTTACTATGAAATTACAAGTAATTGTGTTCTCAACTGAAGTACTACTACAAATAATTTCTATTGGGATTTACTTGTTACATGTGTATGGGAGGGTAGAGCTTGTATTATAAGCAGGAGTTATGTGGATTTGATGGAAAAATATGTCTCTGTAGTGTCATCTCATGTCACGCAAGACCTATTTTTCATTAATTAATTTGAAATTATTGAAATACTTATTGCCTCTGATGTTAGTGTCCTGTCTTTTGAGTAGACTGGCAAAATGTTGTAAAAAATCTTAAAACCTGCATTTGTCCAAGGTAGTGGGAAACTCATGGTATCTGCATCCCCCTCTCTGCTTTTTCCCTGAAAATACTTAGTACTTACCCTTGTAGGGTTTTGTACTGCAAGCGTGTATAAAGTCCTGGATCACCTGCATTTGAGCCGGGGCTTAAATTTGGGTTTGTAACAACAATAAATGGTGCCCTAGCTGATGGGTGTTGTTGCTGTTCTGAGCTGAAGTGCTCTGTGTGAGTTGTTCTGTGGCCCAGGTGTTTTCTAAAGCATTATTTTGGCCTACTCCTGTTTCCTGTCTCAGTTGGGAAATGTATTGTGTTACCAGCCTGCATGAATCACGCCTGATTTCTTGTCAGGCACCACTGGACTTCTTGTGGGGATTAGCTGCATTCCCTGTAGGTCAACAAAAAGTGGACTTTGGGGCAGTCTGGGGATTCTTTGCGCTCAGGATCTTTATCAGGCTCTCCAATGCTGTGGTGTAATCTCTTTTCTTTTGTAGTTGCACGGAACAGTTGCAGTCTGACTCCTGCCGCAACAGAAAGACCCTTTCTTATTACCAGTGTCCCAAGCAGCAAATAGGATACTCCCAGAAGAGCCATCAGATTTTAGTGCCACTTTAGGAGCTGATTTCACCAGCTCCCAGAGCTTTTGCTGCTCTGACTGCAGCTATTACGGGAGGGTTTTCCAGGTATGCTGACAAAATATGTCAACACTGTATTGTGCTGTAGCACAAAAATCTGTAACTTTTTTATTATTATTTTAAAATTTTTTTATGTATATTCTGGAGAAACAGATTATGACCTCTTAGAAGAATTGACAAAGGTATCTTCAAACACAGTGATAACCTCCCTCTCCTTTCTAAATTAGCTAACTAGTCTTTCACAGAATTTTGTGATTGACACATTACTGCCTCTAGTATTTGCCAGTTCTTCAATGGTACCAGTCAAATTGTTCAAGCAATGAATTGGGGCATTTTCCAGTATAAAAAGTTAGTATATGGTTACTGAACAAACTATGTGACTGTGATTGTATATGTATACCTATATAGCTGCTGAGAGGGAAGTCTGTCCTAGAGAAGTTAACTGGGACTTTTTTTTAAATATAAGAATAAACCACACTGTCAGGATTCTGCCAGTAGACAGTATCTGAGAAGGAGAAAATAGCCGTGCACTTACTTAATGTTTGCGAAGTTTGCGAAATGGGAATTTTTTGTGTTCTTAGTGGAATTAGATTAGCTCCTCCACTGCGTATTTTTTCATCTTAGTGTGATTCTGTGGCATACCTATCCAGGGCTTTGTGTCATGTCGTAATACCCTCCAGGATTTATTTGCAGAGTCTGTGAATGGGGAGACTCCCTTTTTAGGATCTGGAGGTGCAATATATTCTGTTTCTTCTGTTGTTGGACATCTCCTTGAATTTTGGAACCTTGCTTATAATTTGTTAGGGATTGTGGAAACCTGAAAATTTCAAGGCATTTTTATAATATGGTGCTAACATTTTATTAAAGATTTTACTTGCAGAATAGATTTTACTGGAGACTGTGTTGTCCCTTCACTTGTAGGCTCTCTTTGTAGTAAGAGGTAATGTGAAAAGGAAGAAATCTACTTAAACCCAACTTATTTTAGTTTTTTGGAGCAAATGATGTTTCCTGTGCTAAACACTCAGTAGCTGCTTATTTTACATTATTGAAATCAAGATATATGTCATTAGTCTTAAATAAACTTGGAATTTAAAATGCCGAGAAGTCAGTAATTAGTAAATTCTGTTTTGGATTAAGGCACTAATCTGTTTTCTTAATCCTAAAGTCTGTGTAGCAAAAATAATCACATCGAAATGTAAGCTTTCTTTTTTCTTTCTCTCCTTCCTTCACTTTTTGCTGTTGAAACTTCTCCACCTTAAGTATCATGAATGCTCACCTAAAAAACAAATGAAAGCAAAAAGAAATAAATCAATCTTTTAAAATGTATATCCCTAGTTTTTTTGTAGGAAAATCTAAGTTAAGGTGTACTTTCTCTTTGTTTAGTTAGTGGCTGATTAAACCTAACTGGTTTAATGACAGAGTGGTTGAATAGCTTTTTCTGTTGCCTCTAAACCAGCTCTGTTGGGAGAACAGAGAAGGTGTTTTAAACAGCAATGTCAGATAAAGAATTTTAACAAGGTGAGAGAGAAGCTGAGAAATCCATCATTCTCTGCCCTTCAGTAATGCTTGCAGGGAACATTTGGAAGAAGACAACTTTGAACCTCAGGCTGAAATTGAAAAGGATGGTCTTGTGGTTAAGGAATTGGTTTGCACTGTGGGGGTATGGATTCTGGTTGGAGAACTGCCATGGACATTTCTCTTGTCCCCAGGCAGGTAACTCAAGCTCTTTGTTCCTCAGCTGCTTGTGTCACATGGTGTCAGGGCTGCTTATGCCTATGCAGAGGATAAATTCATATAATGGATAATAACCTAATGCAGAAGATGCTTGATGATAATGTAGGAAAAATCTGTTTGAATGAAAAATTTTGAAGGAAAAATCTGAGATGAGACTCGAGCATTTTCACTCAGGCGGTATATTTGGGATTTGCAAGTGCTCTTCAGAGCTGAGCAGCAGTCTTGTACCAGAGGGAATGAAGTGACAGGCAAAATAGTGTGGTCTTCCTTTCACCCAGATGTCACACTTAGCTCTCAGGCAGTGCAAAGAAGTGGCAGTTGGCACTAGCGCAGAAACAGGCACTTGCCCTTATCTAGGCTTTGTTGTTACTGGCTCATTTTGCTGCTAGCTTTTTGAATGGTGATTCCTGTGCTTAGCAAGGCAATGATAAATGTGGTTAGAGGGAGCACACATGCACTTGCTGGCTCGTTTAAAAAGCCCCACCAGTTTATGAATATGGATTTTGTTCATGTAGGAGAAGTGACAGTAGGTTGTTAAACTAAGTAATCTGCCTGGAGTAATTTTATGAGTGTATAGGTATTCAAAAGTTTTCCCCAGTCATTTTATATTTAAAACCAATTGTTCAGTAAGAATCTCTTTGGGCTTTAGCTTTTTCTAGTACTCTTACTTTGTTCTTTACGATGTATTTAAAAGGCTGAACCTTCTAAGTGAAAAGGTTGCAAAAAATTACCATAACTATGGCTTTTTAATGTAAAACTATATTTGTTAAATATGTATTATAATGAATGATGATACAAAAAGCAGTGAATTTGGTTCATTGAAAAATGCAGTGTTTGTTTCCCTATAATAAACTAATGTAACTTTATTTTCAAATATCTTGTCATTCTGCTTTAGATCTTGGAGGCTTTCATGGATGTCTTCCTCAGATGTTTGATTACTTTTTGGAGCATAATCCAGCGAGACAGAGTTTGCTTAGTATTTACTGTTGCATATAAAAGTGTTGCCGTAAATGCTGTCTAAATGCTACTGCACTTCACTTTCCAAGATGGCATTTAATTAGTAGGTAATTTAAAGCTGAAGGATGGAGATTCTTAACTGCACAGTTGTAGAGCACAAGCCATAGTATTTGCCGTGGTTTCTGTCTCGGCTTGTGTTTCTCTTTGGATATTGATCTGAGAATTTATCTTCTGTTGATAGAGGATTCTGCACCATAGCCATGGGAACAGTTTGCCCAGACTTAATCACTGGTTAAAAAACTGCCTGTTGTACTTAGTGTGCATCAGCCTTTGACTCTTCACTGAATCTTATTATGCTGGACTGAAGATACCTCTTATCACATTTGAGCTCTATGTTCCTTCTTTTTGGGCAGGCCAAGTGGTTATCTTTTGTTTGTATTTGGAGTATCTAGACCAACGGAGTTTTCTTGCTGCAAGTCAGCTCTCCCAGTAACTTAATAATTTATGATAGTCTTGATGGTTATTCAGTGTTTCAGAGTTTTTATTTACATGGGACACCAGAACTGTGTACGCTTTCAGTTGTAGTTGCATTTGGGATCAAATACAAGGATAATGCATTCTGTTTGCTGCAACTCAGTATTTGTTCCTTGCTTAAAAAGTTCAAAGACCATTAGCTTTTTAGGTCTCTGTTGGTTATTTTTTAAAAATTAGGTTGTTAGTTTTGCCTCATAAGTTTAATTGTTAGTCTGATTACAGACAGCACTGAGACCTCATGTTCCCTGGTGCTGCTTGGGTTCTCCAGATAGGTGTCTCCATACGCATACTCTTGTTATTTCCTATTTACTTAAGCTGCAGCATCCTGGTGCTTGTTATGCCATTTTTTCCTGGTATCCAGTATACTTCTTGATCCAGGAGCATATGGTATAGTACTACTCAAGTGAGTGCCAGAAGCGTCAAAATGAAGGGTAGCACTTCACTAACCTTTTTTTTGTCTGGGAAGGTGTTGGAAATGATTACTGTGGTAGCTGTCAACCTGCAGACTGCTCTCTCCAGTTAGCATATTTTTGCATATCCCCAGTGATCCTTCTTGGGCTTTCTCATGGTGCATGCAGGCCTTGTTTTTTGAGGGGGTAAAAATAGCAGTTAATTATTTGTTTAGAAAGACAGTAATTTTAAAATATAATTAAGGAAAATTACTAATAGTTGGAAGAATTATTTGACCAAAATAATCAGTAGGTTTTTCTTTACCCTGAATTTTTATGAGTCTGTTCTTTTCCAGGTGAATCCTCTATCTTGTTATTATGACTTCTTTGTCACTAGATATATAATTTTATTTTGACAGTATTGGAAAGCATGGTGTTGGCTGATGATAGCCTATTTTCATATCATCAGCAATCTCTATGAAAATTTTTCCTCCCATGTAGGTCATTGCTAAGCACTCCAAAGTGAAGTACTGATTGCCAAAAAACCCTATTAGAAATACATTCACTCAAATAACCTCATTTAGTTATATTTTGAGGCTATCTCCATCTTTTAACTGTTTTTCAATGCATTTATTGCATTTATTTATGCAATGTGCAATTTTCTGTGGTTTGGGTGCTTGCCCATTGTTTTTGATGAAAAAGAGCTGGATGCACCAAGTATTGATGAACCTCAACCTTTTTTTGTCATTCACTATATGCTCTGTGTAACATAACAATTTTGTCGCTGGTATCTTTTTGTTAAAATGCCAGTTTGAAATTTGGAGTATGAGTCTTCAAAATAAAAGACAGGGATATGCTGATGTGTAGTATTAATTGCTGTATGCTTGGTGCTTATTTAGGACCCTCCTGCAGGCTAATGTGGGTACTGTTGGGTATCAGCATTTGCAGGTGCCTTAAGAGGTACTTGACTGAAAACATCTTAGGCTATCAGTTGGATGGTTCTAAACTGAAATGCCTAAATTACTATTTTTACTGTGTTTTGAGTAAGTTACTACTACAAGTTCATGTATCAAGTACGTATTTTTCAGTGACCAGGGAAATGGCTTTTTTCAACTGCACAGCCTTTCAGGGGTTATTTGTCTCAGTGTTAAGAGCTGTGCCTTATATAGTATGCATTTAGTCAGGTTTACAAGATTTTTTATAAAATAAATTGATATTTATTTGATTTGCTTGAGAATGGACTTGGAGCACAGTTAAGAATAGTGGTGAGACAAGAAGTACTTAAATGTAAGTTGGGGCTGTGTGTTGATAAAGCTTCAGTATTTACCTGATATACAGAATTGTGAACCACACTCCACTTACAGCTGTGTTGGTTGCTACATCTTTCATTGAGCTAGGGCGCACACACTGTGAGAAAATCTGCACACTGCAGTCGGAGTAGTGTGTTTAACCTCAGCAGGAGAGGGATGTGTGTGTTTTGCCAGCTTTGGAATCTGGAGAAAACCTTCCTAGTAAAAGGAGACTTGTTTAAGCAAATGTAGGCAAGACCAGGCATTCTGCTATTTGTGTGCTTGAATTTATGAAATGAAAAAAAAAGAGGAGGGAAGGAGAGGAAATTGCCAATTTTTTGTCTGTTGCCATTATTTGGAGTTGCGTCAAGTTTCTGTGTAGTGCTTTTATCATGGTGATAGGAGGAAAATAATGAACTTGATCATGAAGAAGATACTAAGGTGTAGACAAATTAGCTCTATCCCAGCTCAAACCAGCACAGTGGAGGAGCAAAACGGGTTATTTACTGCTGCAAGCATCAAGCATTTGGTGTTTTTGGTTGGTTGGTTGGTTTGGTTTTTGGTGTTTTTACTTTGGTTGTTTTTTAGACGAAAGGTTTGTCTTCCACACCATAAGGTGTAGTGTGGGTTTTGTCTCTCCTTTCTTCACCTCTCTGCTTTTCTCCTGTTTTATCTTACCTGCTTAGTGAGCTTTGTTTTATGATCGTTGTGTTCGTGTACCAAACTTCATCCTATTTTTATTATGCAAGTACAAGGAAAGGGTAGTTTGGCAATAGAACAAGAGAGGAAAGAAAGGAGTAGAATGGCTGGAGAGTTTTAGAAAAGGGGTTAAAGCCCCTGGAGGATGGACTGATGAAGGCAAAGCATATGTAGTGATAGGACAAGAGGGAATAGTTTCACACTAAAAGAGAGTAGGTTTAGGGGAGATGTTTGGAAGAAATTCTTTACGGTGATGAGGCACTGGCACAGGGTGCCCAGAGAAGTTGTGGATGCCCCATCCCTGGAAGTGTTAAAAGCCAAATTGGATGGGGCTTTGAGCAACCTGGTCTAGTGAAAAGTGTCCCCTCCATGGCAGGGAGGTTGGAACTGGGTGATCTTTAGGGTCACTTCCAACCCGAGCCATTCTATGATTCTGTGAAAGGGAAGAAACGAGTGAGACAGAAGTAGATGCTCAGCTGAAGACAGCACAAGACTAGACCTTTACTTCTTTAAAAAAATGTCTGGAAATTGTATAACGTGAATTCAGAATGAAGTCTTGGAAACCCAAGTGAGAGAATTTGCTCTTATTTATAAATTTTAATACTGCCATTAAGAATGGCACACAAGAAGTAGTGAGGAAAGTAGTATTTTTTAAATTGCAGAATGTGTAGTGAGGATTTTTCTGGTTTTACTTTCTTCCTTTCGCCACCTTCTGTAGCAGAGCTAATTTCAAGCAAGTAGAGGACTGATGTGAATAGCAGCCAGATCGAGCTACTGACAGTGTCCACCTGGATATATATTAATGTGCCAGACTTACCTTTGCCCTTTTAAATACAGTAATGTTTATGTGGGAATTCAAACATCTGTGATGATGAAACTGTTCTCTTGTTAAAGGTTATAAGTATTGTTTCTTTATTTTTGATTGGAACAGTGATGATCTGGATTTTTGTGGGACAGTATTTCTAGAGATATATATGTGTACAAAGCACAAAATGCTAAAAAAAGCACATAAAGAACCTAATGCGTAAAAGTCTTCAGAAGTAATGGTTGCTCACAAATCTAAATACTCTTTCTTCAGAAGGATCAAGGCTAATGCTCTGCCTATCTCACAACATATTGATGAAACTACCCTCTTATGGATTCTGTGGACTCTATACATATGTTTCTAAGAGACAGTGTTGACAAGATATTTGGTAGAGATGGCTGCATATCAGCTGTCGGGATAAAGACCAAACATAGAAACTTAAACTTCTCATTTCAGTCAATGAATTAATAGTCCTAAGAGTAAAGGCAAGGGAAACACTATTGGATTGTAAAGTATTGGCACAGAAAGCTGAAAAGTTCCAACTATCCTAAGATGATGTAAGAAAGGTCTGGTTTTTGCAAAGCTTTGTTTGAACAAGCTGGGTGTGGAAGAGCTGGAAGGAAACCAGCATGCTGATCTTGTTATCAAGAGTCTTTCTTTGTATATCGTATTTTCTCCCATATGATGTGTAAAGAAAATACTGCACTGGATATGTTCGTTCTTCCCAACTGGGAACTTTTTAGACTGTGGATAAAAAGAAAAATATCAAATGCTAGGAAGAACATACAGAAGGGAAGACATAAAATTGAGAACTTCAAAAATTCCCAAAGTAAGACTCTAACTTGCCTTTTGCTTATTTTTTCTTCTGTATGTGTCTCTCCCTATATATAAGAAGTATATGCAGTTCGCAAACATAGCGTTAGTATAACATAGGTGAGTTCTCAGCCCCCTGTATATGACAGTGAAATGAATGTCTTGTTCAACAGGTTTTGCCAGTGAAATAATATTTTAAATGAGACTTACAGTTGGGAGAAGTGCCAAAATTCATGTGGTTCAAATATGAGAACCTAGATGATAAATTATCTGCATTTTGAAAGTGAAAATAACAGCTGCTATGACACAGAACAAATTTAAAACTAGATGTTTTATTCCATCAACTTGCACAAAAATTATTGTTGAAATAGATGTGTTCAGAAAGCATTTGCCTGCTAGAAAGTATCTGGCAGTTCATGTATTCACTTAGAATATATCATAATACTTTGTGTCTAGAACAGCTATAGAGAATATACCCTCAATTAATTATATGAGAAGTACAGAGTGGAATGGAGGAATGAAGAATTGGTTTGAGGACTGGTGTTTCCTGGCATCATGTATATATCTTTTTCTCCTGGAAGTGAGCTTTAAAATTTTTGTTTTCCTTTCACAGGTGATAATCAGATCTTATGAGTTTCTTCCACATAAAGCATATGAGTAATGTAGGTATGTCTACAAGCCAAGAATAGCTAAATGACAGTGAGGCAGGTATCAGAAAGCCAAATTCTTGAATACAGAAGCTTTGTATAGGCATTATAACTCTGATGACCTAGACTGATGAAGATAAGCACACTTCCGATAGAAGGTGTTTCAAACTATTTCACTTTATGTTTTGTTAGAAATGGTAAAGGAAAAAAAGGCTTGCACCCAATGAGCTTGCATCCTTGTCGGTATTGCAATGTGTTACTCAGTAAAAATAAAATACTTATTAAAACTGGGTTATAGCACAACTGTTCTATTGTTTAAACTTTTAACACCATATTTCATGGTGATAGTGTCTTCTTAAAAAAGCCCAGAGTTTTTTTTTAAAGTTTTATTTTTTATCTGAGAACACCATTGTACTTCACAAAATTTGAAGCATCAGATGTGATGCTTAACAATCCTGAGGTTAGATTAAGAGGTGCTGGATCTCTGACTGACCACATCTTTCTTCATTAAATTATTGATAGATTAAATATATATATTTTTTGGTTTTCTTTTCTTGGTGTAATGGTGAGGTCTACAAATGACTCTCATTGATTGATTACAAGATGGTTTTCAAATCTAAACATTAATTTTTCAGTTTACAGGAAGGTTGTTATTTCTTGAGGTCTTTTATTCCTTGATGTTTATAGCTGCAGACTAGAAAGTAACAGTGAAGAGTTTCTATCTCCTGGCAATGATTCTTGCTGAGGACAGGGCATTGCAAAAGAAGGATGAACTCTGAAGGTCTGGCAAAGAAGTCAGTGAGCTGTGATACAACCTCAGTAAAACTGCTGACTCAAGGCAGCTAATTGAAAATTTATGCAATAATATCCATCGATGGGATGTGGTTATGCTTTGAACCTTGTTGGATTGCATTATTGTAATACAGTACGGTCAGTATCTTTCTTTGACAGGTTCTTGTTCTTAAAAAGTTGGCTTCAACAAAGTAGCCTCTGAATATTGAAAAGATGTCAACTTGAAATCTAGTGGATCTAAAAATAAACTAGGAATAGTCTTGAATATACTTGAAACTTTTTCTACCATTTTAAAAACATAAATGAAATGCTTACCAAGCCTTAACGTAACATGTACCCAGAAAAAATAAGTTCTTACATAGTATGGCAATCTTTATTTATACAGTTACATCCTTTTGTAGAAGATCACTATGTAAAATTCAATTAATTTGTTTTAAATTAGCTGTGTAAGCATGCTATACTTCCCTGTCCACCCTTCTGTTGTCAGTAGCTCTGTTCTCTTTTATTTTTTCAGGCTATTTTGAACATCCTAAGGCACTTCTGTAATTCTGTATTCTGTTTGTAAAAACTACGGTTATAATTGATGCTGGTGCAAGTCCTGTCCAGTTAAGTCTGTGTATACACTTAATGCTTACCAGGCATCATATCTGCAATTATTCCACACCCAGTAAGGAATGCAGTGTACTGTGCCAAGTAAAGTCATCATCAGGGAGATAGTGCAGGGGATCTGGAGGCTACTGGAAATGTGTGGTTCGTATTTTTCTTTTGTATTCCTTGTTTTCTCTCTCTGTTTCTCTCTGAGACGGCACTTTAATCTAAATGTGCTTTTGAGGCTTATTTCAGAATTACCTCTTCTCTTCCCAAGTCCCAAATTGTGCTGGTTAGGGGAAAGTTGATAATTTTCCCCAGAAGTGAAAGCTGGGACACCTGATCTGGGAGTAGTTCTGTCTAGCTGGGTCTCTTTGCTCCTGGATGAGAAAAACACAGCCAGAGACTGGAATACCGGAAACTTCTAATTCCTTGTTTTTCTTCTGTCATTGAATAACTTGCTAACAGGACTGCTAGTTTCCCCCCCCCCCCACAGTCATTATATTTTGGTAGTAAAAACCCTAGTGAAAATGTAATTATGCTGGGAAAAGCACTGGTACTCTTATCCTTCTTTTCTAATTAAGATACTAATTTAGACTTGATAGTCATAAGAAGCTGTGAGAACAGCCAGTATCTTAAAGCAGAGCTCGCGGATGTGAGCAGAGCTGTGAGAATGGGAGCGATTGATAACCTGTGGGTTGTGACAGCCACGTTCAGCTGCTCTGTCCTTGCCAGGGGATCAGGGGTTCAAACTGCTAGTTTGATTCTGCAGCTTTCTGGTAATCCAGTGCTTTTCCAGCCTTTATGTCCTTGCATGCCCTATGCTGCTTACGGGGTGTAGGCAGGTGACGCCCGGGTATTGCGACACTCGGGAGTGTTTTGCTGTGGAGGTTTGTGCTGGCTGCCCACAGCCCTGCTTTGGTGTGCTCAGCACTACATGGCCTGGGGTTCATCTGCTCCTGTGAGCTCACTGGTGAGAGCTGTTGAACTGTACTGAGCTGTTTCACAGCCCCTGGGCCCAAAGGATAGGTTGCAGGCATGGCACAGCTTACTTCATTCAGTGGTTTAAATGCTCTTGGCCAAAGGAAATCCTGTGACAGATACTGTGATTTTGCTGTGCTGTGAACCAGAAGGCTAGCAGATTATTCAAATCTAGCTCAGGGCTTCCTGTAGCACACTGTGCTCCTGTCTGTGAGGGAAAAGTATTGGAAGTGTCTCCCTGTGCTTTGACCTTTTGTAGAGGGGTCAGATGATTGTGAAAACTGGTGGGAGGCTTAGGTGGCTGCTCCTTCGGCACAGGGTTCCTAGTGGGAGTCCCTGAGTTGAGGGACGAGCTGCAGAAAATAGCTGGACTGTCTAGGCAGGCTGTAGCATCTTACAACTGCTCATCACTTAGGTTTTTATCTTTTCTCTATGGTAGGTTTTCCATGGAAGAATTAAAGCCTTGATGAGAAGAGCTGAGCAGCTGCCAGCTGTAGTCTTGCTCCTTGAGCTGAACAAACAGGTTGGCAGGGGAATATTAAGCTTTTCTGTAGGATCGGATAAATGATACAAGTCCGCCTGTCCTCCTTTCCATGTTCCTTTAAGGATCTCTCTCTTTCCCATTTATTTGATCTTGCTTTTTGATACTGTGACAGCAAGTATAGGAGATGGACTGAAGAGAAGAAAACATTTGAAAGTAAGGAGATCAGATATGAAAATATTACAGTTTTTTCACGGAAAGAGTGGTGAAGTACTGGAATTGTCTGCCCGGGAAGGTGGTGGAATTGCCGTCCCTGGATGTTTAAAAAAAGATTGGATGTGGCGCTCAGTGCCATGGTTTAGTTGAGGTGGTGTTAGGGCATGGGTTGGACTTTATGATCTTAGAGGTCTCTTCTAACCTGGTAATTCTGTGATTCTGCGAAGTGCTAAAAATAAGAGGTAGATGAGCTGTGACCTCAGGTTCCAGAGAGCAGGCTAATGACATGATGCTTTTTGTAGGTTTTATTCCCCTTGAGCTTAAGAATTGATTTTTCAAAAGTGGCACTTGAACATATTGATTCCAAGAGATGGGAATAGGTGTCTCAACTGAGGGAGCTGGAAAGCTTAGTGGAACTGTCACTGGTAATAGAGAAAGCAGCTGGTATAGGCAAAAATATAGTGCATTTTCTCACAGATATTTTTTACACGAGATGGTGTCAAGACATCAGGAACAGATGTCTGAGAGACTGAAAATACCTACTCTGAGTACTCATGTTGAGTTTTAACTTTCATTAAATAATTCCCTCAACTGGATTTAATTATTAGAATGCTGAATTGCCTGCTTTTTAACAGAAAAATAATAGAATTATGAAATTAACTTGGTTCTGGAAATGTGAAAACTGTTTCTGCTCTGGTGATTTGTTTACTACCTCCATTTTTTCTGTGCTTACATTTTTGGTTTGTTGGTGGTATTGTCTTCTGTTAGGTACTTGGATTCTTGGATGGGTCTCTTCTGTTTAAAAGAGTATTTTACACTTGTGATTTGGTTTATTCCACTTCCCTTGCACCTTCTTTCTGTACACATTTGCCAACAGAGGGTTCAAGGGTTCACTTAAATTGTGTCATGTTTATACTGCCGAAAGAAAAAATGAAACCACCTTTTGTCTTTCCCTTCACAGGAAAGAAGTTCTGTTTCTTGAAATCCCTGCTATTGAATTTTTTCCTGAAATTCTTTTCGTGCATTGTTATCTGCTCTTTCTTTCTTTCGGAGACTGCATAGTAAGCAAGCTGGCTACTGCAGTTCTAACAGCAAGCATGGCGTTTACTCTTAGAGGAGTGTAAGAATATGCCGAGCACTATTGCTGGTGTTTTAGTCTGTTCTTAAGAAGTTTTTTCTCCAACTAAGTTGTGGGTCTTTGGTTGTTGGTGTTTTTTTTTTGTTTTTTTGGGGTTTTTTTTTACTGTTATTTTATATGCTGTCTGCTTGTCAGTGCTCAAAACAAAATGAAAAGCAGAGAAGGGTACCTTGTCAAATGCTGCAGTGCAGGACCAGTGTGAGTACTGAGGAGTGTGGTGAAGGCAAGGCAGTAGCGTACCAAAGAGCACTGCAGAGCAGGAGTGACCTTCAAATGTCAAATCTCTGCTAGGAAAGGGACTTAAGAGTTCGTGCTCCATAAAGGGAATGAATAATACTTCTTTAAAATGTTTTATTTTGAGAAATAGTAAGTTTTTTGAAATGGCTGTAAAAAAAATGCACCTCTCTGTAGTTCAAATTTTCAGTTGGGATATTTCTTTTTGGACTTTTCCCTGCCCCCTGTTTTTTTGCTTGAGCATTTCTGATTGTAATCTGGATGTCTCTGATACAATGACCAAGAGGAGTTATTTTTTTGGGGAAGGAAGAAGTGGAAATAATGGATTCATATGTTGTCTATTTGTGGTGTCAGGTAAGAGAAACTATCAGCCAAGGAGCAGCATCTATTAAGACTGTTTGCAAACAGTTGATAACATTTGAGAATAAACTAAAAAAAGACTACAAACAAGTGGAGAAGTAGAGAAGTACTTAACACACCATTGATTTTTTAAAATCATAATTAGGGACAAGGAAAAAAGCTAGATGGAAGAACTCTTTAAACTACACTTGCAGGAAAGACATTGAAAAAAATTTAAAGTCATTACTGAAGAGAACTTAGTGTGGTTGAGTAATTTTTCTTGCTTCTGTTTTTTAAAGCTCTAGACTTTTGGTAACTGAAGGAAAACATACTGCTTATATCTGCTAGTCAAGGAAATGGTTAAGCTATAACAACTTTCCTTCTTCCAAATCTCCCTGTACCATTTCATTATTATGACTGTAGAGGTTCATGAAGAAGTTTGAAATGTAGCCTAAATGTTCAGGCACTCAAAGTAAGATTTGGAGTTCCAGCTGTTACTAGAACCATTAAACTTCAAGTCTAATAGATATCTCACAACTTGATGTTACTTCTCGTCATGTGGAAAAAAGCCTGCTGTTTTGCTATATTTAATGCTGGTTTTTACCTTTGCCTAGAGGGTAGAGCACAAACCTGACCTGAGAGACTCTATAAAAACCTGAAGTTGAACTAGAAGCAGACTCTGAGAGATGTTTTATTTGTCTCATTGTTAGTTAATTGTTCCATAGTTTTATCTTTTCCAGGCAAGTCATTCTGCTTTATGTCATTGATAAGCAGAGACATTATCAGCATGTTTAAAAGAATTTGATTTTGCTATAATGTTGTCATTATTGGCCTAATTTCTTTAATGCCCATGTACTAGTTTATTGCAAAAGGGAAGAAATTAAACTTTCCTTTTGAAGCTGTTGGTTCATAGCTGTTCACAGCTCAAAAATTCATAGTTTCAGTTATGGCAAAGGAGTTATTTTTGTGTGGGAAGGTGGATTAGATCAGCAATTCCCAACTTGTTTTTAATACTGGCGTGATTGTAACTATAGGAATGACAGCAGAAATTGTTAAGCTTTAAAAAAGTTACTGGTGAGTTTGACTTTTGTAGAGCAGACTGATTGCTTTTGTATTGAGAATGATGTCAGATTTTATTTGAAAGTACTTACCTGCCAGCTGATCAGCCAGTATGACTCTTCTCAGTAATTCAGTAAGATACGACAGGGGATTTGACAGAAACGTATGTAATATAATGTAGGAGGCTCCTGGAAAAAGGAGTTTTGTAATTTTAAAATGTGAGCACAGTGGAGACTAATTTGGCAGGACTGCTGTTGCTGAGTGGTGCAAATTGTTCTTACTATTGGGTTTTTTTGACTATCTGTCTAAGATTCTTATTAGTAAAGTAGTTGTTATTGTGGGGCAGGCTGTGTTTTCAGCCTGGGAGAAAGTAGTTGTGCATAATTGCATAAAAGCTTACTTCCCAGGAGTTTGGGGCAGTTGAAAGATGGTAGTGGGGCAACAAGTGAGCTTCTCTGTGCTGTCAAGTCAGGACTGCTAAGTACACTCACAAATGCATGCGACCTTGTTGTGGATGAGTAGAATATGTACCTCATTCAGAAGAGAGAAGCGGCAATACATTTTACTGAGGCAAAATAATAAATTGACAGAGTTAAATAAATTCAATGGAATTTAAAAAGGTTTAGCAATGTTTTGACAAGGTTCAATAAGCTTGATGGCAAGGTTCACCTTATTAATTGCTGAATGGAAGAAACATACACAGGAAAGTTGAATTAGAATCAAATTAGAATGATTCACACGTAGGCAAGAGACGCAAAGAGTAAGGAATACCCTTACGTTAAGTCATGAGGTTCAGAGACGATACTCTTGCTTTTGTAACTGCTTGTGGAGAATACGTGGAGCTGGATCCAATCTTAGTCTCAGACTCGGACAAAAGTTTATCTATAATGGAATTATCCATACTGTGTTTATTATAATATTAAGCAGCTATGTGGATTAGCAATATTTCATTAGAGTTAATTCAGCATGGTAGCAGTCTGTCTCAAAGAATCTGTCACAGGTAAGGGATGTCTCTGCTTTGTGTAAGGAAGGCTCTCTTGGTCAGGCAAGGAATCTTAAACCTTGAGAGGCATCCCTGCTCAAGGGGAGAGTCACCTGGCTTGCAGTTCAGGTAGAGCTCCAGTTGGATCCATCCTGATTGTAGTCTTTATGCAGTGAAGTAGTTGGCTGCTTGGCAGTAGTGTAAACCAGATGAGTAACTTCATTTTAGCTGTAATCTTGTTACGTACTTCAGTTATTTTGCATTTTCTGGTTTTGAAACCACCTTTTGAAATAGTTTTCCTGAGGCACCTTCACTCCCTTGTACCAGAGCCAAGAGCTTTCCAACTCACAGGTTCACCACAGGGCACGAGACCTGTTGCTTTTTAGTCAGCCTGAAACATATTACGGCCTGGGGTCAAGTGTATCCACATAGACCTGCAGCTGAAAATACTGAAAATCCAGTGATTTCCATGTGATGCTTGTGGTTGCAGAGGAATTGGATTGTTTTCCTGCTGTATGGATGACTCTGCAAAGTTCCCCTTCTAGCTAAAGACTGACCTGGCTTTGTTATTCTGTCTCCAGCTTTCATTCCTGGATTGGCTGTACTGGGATGTGTTGCTGTGTGCTGCTACTGGGCAGTGATGGGGACAGAGAAGGGAAGGTGACAGAGCAGTAGCTATGCTTGACGTCAAATAGGGGAAGGCTAGTTCAGCTGAACTAAGGCTTTTAAAGAGCAAGTCAGTAATTCGTCCTTGAGGAGGGAGAGAGAGAAATTACAACTGAATTAATTTGTGCTTTCTAGGAGCTGCTTTTTTCACTTTGCCCAGTTATGCAATGTAACACTTTATTATAGAGATTTTGTGGGAGCAGTAGCTACTTATTTTGCACCATTGCTGTGGACTGTGGTGTAAACATGTTTCTGCCTTAATCAAGTAACTGGAGTTTGGAGATCTAAGTTGGACTCATATCTTAATGTTTAACCTTCTTTTTCCCTCTTCATCTTAGTTAACTGATCATAAAGGAATTATATATATATTGAGAAATACCAAAGCTACTTCATTTATTCAGTAAAGTAATTTTGGAATGGAATTGTTCACATAGAATGCAAGCAATGATAAGAGGATGTCTGTGCTGATTTCCTAAGTCTTCATCCATGGAGATTACATAAAATGTAAATAATACTAAGTATAGGTTTTGAAAGGGTTTTAGTTTCCAAGGGAGTGTCATGTTCTTCAGAATTTCATATCAGTAACTTGAACAGAATTAAATATCTCTGAAATTGGTGAGAAGTAGCAAAACCCCTCAATTTTCACTAACCTGATAAGTAGCCTAATGTACATATAATCCAGTGCAGGAGAGTGTTTTGTTCTGGATGGTGGTTGGAAGTCTAGCTATTAAAGTGCTTTTTTAGACTGCAGTGTCAAATGATTCTTCAGACTTTTGTTTATTTAGTTTTAGGTAGATTTAATGAAAACTTTTTGGCATATCCCATTGCCAAACCGTTCCGCTTGTCTGCTCCTTCATCCCTCCATTTCATTTCCTCTGTAAATTGTCTCTCACTTGTTGGCAGCAGAGTGGTTGTAGTAAAACTGATGTTTTGTCTCAATAAACCGTGACGTGACTGTTCTAATTAATTTTCAGCAACATCTTTATATTGAAAACTTTTAGGTTGGCGACATCTTTTTATTAAGAGGGTTTATGAATCCTATCTAAACTTTCATGTTTCATGTTCAAAAATAAAAAATCAGGGGAGAAGTAATAGTGAAGATAGTTCAGTGATTTAGCTATTTAGTTCAGTAATTACTATATACAAAATAGTGCAGTTGTTAGAAGAGAATTTAAAATAGTTGCATGTCTATCCCGTGACTGGAGTTTTTACAGTGTGTCCTAAAGCAACCTTGGTTTCCAGTAAGCAGTAGAAATGTATTTGAAAGGACTCCAATGGCCCTTTTGCTTGCATTGACATTTACTCCTTTTTATTTACATGTAGGTCAACTCCCTGAAGATTCCTGACTTACTACTATGGCTGTTACTGTTGAATATGGGATCATATTCACTCATGAGCAGCATTAGGGTTTACCTACACAGATAATTGCACTGGTTTTTAACATGGAGACACATAGGCCAAATAGTTTGGGCTGAGATAAGACTCCTTTTGTCTCTGTAATTGGCTTAAGATATGACTTGAATGATACTCCTAATTTCTGTACTCTCATTGTTAAATTGAGCAAAAAGCAGTACTTGAAAGTAGCTGAACTACTCTGCAGCTACTCTAATTGAAGCTAGAGTAGTCTTGTAATTTGAGCTACTTGTATTTGCAGTCTGTTTGCTGTCTGTTTTGTGGTCTGATTACCTGAATAGCTTGCCTGATATTCATGCCTGGAGGTGTTAGGCCATCTCTTGGTTTGTAGTCCAGTGCTTGTCTCCTCCACAGCTTCAGCATTTGTGCTGTTGTCCAGGGTTGCTCCCCGTGCCTTTGTTGTTTGTTTCATTAATATTTCAGTCCCTGAAAGTATTTTATCTCCAGGTGAAGTCCTAACTAACATCAGGTTTGTCATAAAAACTCGGGGTCATAATGGTTTTCTCATAGCTGAGTGCTTTTCTGTATGCAGTCTGTAGCTTTTGGCAGCAAAAGAGAGCTCCAAAAATCTACAGATGTCTGAAGATGCATCTCCTAGATGGGACATAATACTGGATAACAGGAGTGCTGGGTTAATTCTCACCAGTGAGGAATGCAAGTTGCTGGAGAAGAGAGGGGAAGAGTTGGGAGGTACAAATCAGGGAAACATAAACCAACTTTACCTCTGCAGATAAGGGTTCAATGCATCAGGCATCCACCGTAACAGGGAAGTGATAATAAAGCTTAGGATGCGGCGAGTGGAAGATAGCGTATTAGACACAGGGTATGTGACTACATGGGGGTTTATTGCTTCCTTCATATGTTTTATGATCTTCTAGTAATGTAGTTCAGAGGACAAGCTCTAGTTGCTGGAGCGAAGGAGAGGGTTGTGGGGATATTTCAATTGAACGCAATTTTTTTTGTTCAACAGCCTTTTTCAGGGGTTTTTATGTTTGGGATTGCTAAAATTTAGTAGCTGCAAATTGTAGAGAACTTGGATTATAAATTATAGTATTTTGAGATAAAATTGTGATTTAGACCTGGCTGACTCACACAAATTCAGTGGGATGTGATTTTCTTTACACCCTGTTGCATGGTAATGCTGATACAAAACCAGCAATTCCAGGCTCTGAGACTGTGTGTTGTGGGGGCATTATATTAGGTGACTGAATTTGCTGCGAGTCTCTCATTATGTTTCATGAGAACCAGGCTGTCAAATGAATATAATTGATTCATTTGTGGATGTTGTAATAGCGAGTAGCAGAAAGACCAAGCAAAGGTCACATCTTCTCTAGTCAATCTGTGCAGTCTCTTGCAGGATGTGACAAGTAGCAGACAGAAATCTCCATAAAATACTGCCCTTGGTCAAATCTGACTTCATTATTGATTTGTCTTCGTATATTACCATCTTGGAAGAGTGTTCTCTGTGTGTGTGGATGTCCCTACTCAAAGGAGAGACTGTTGAAAGAATAATACATAGTAGTGTCAGTCACTGTTGGACTCATTAGTGCTCTGAGCAGCCACCTCCACAGTGGCTGCCTTCAGTGCTGCTTTCTTTTCCATTACTTTCCTTCAAATTTGGTCTTTAGTTTGTGGAAGAGTTGTATTTTTTGGTGTGTTAGGCCAACCTCTAAGCTGTTTATTTAATTCTGTATTTTTTATAAGTACTTTGTGAGAGATGAACTGATGCTAGGTACCAGGCAATTTTTGATGTGAAGCGTGCTTGCCAAACCTGTCAGATCTTTTGCGATGTATTACAGAAAGTGTCAAGCAAAGAAGTGACATGTCTTTTCAGAAGGTCGAATATTTCTGTATCGCAGTTTTGGTGGGGGTTTGTGTTACAGAAAAGAATAGGCAATAAGATTCCTGGCATAGCTGGTGTAATTTTGGGAGATGTTTAAAGCTGTGTGGTGATGCAGCGTTTTGCTCAGTTATCAGTTTTGATAACTCTAATGTGAGTAGACAGATTTACGAATATTAGCATATAAAAGCTTATTTCGCAAGCTAGGCGTAGTTAATTGTCTCATTACATATATATTTATATTTTCTTGAAATTTATTTAAGTTTTCTTTTAAATTTCTTTAAATTTCCAATTTTTTGTGTGTGTGTCCGTTTCCCCCTTCTCCCAATGTTTAGATTTGGGAGGCTTTTTGTGTGTTTTCGCTTTTGGATTTTCTTGATACGTGATTTGTTATGAAAATGAAAGCAAATTAGTTTTTGTCGTTTACTTACTGACACCAAGTTCTTCTAACAGTTGTTTCTCTGCGTATTCTTAAGGTACTTTGCAACTAGAATATTTCTTGACTAATTACATGCATTCTACTTCTTTGCATCCTCTTGAGAATGACTAGGTGATAGCTAAGCATCTGAATGTAAAGCCCAATGTAGCTGTATTTTGGGATAACAGAAGAAAGTGAAGCGCTTGATTTCTGATAGCTGCCTTGTTTATTGGTGGGATTTTTATTGCTGGTTGGGACAGAACAAGACTGCACATAGACTTGGAACAGAGAAGCAGTTGTCCATACAGGCTGCAAAGTAGGTGTCTGTAATTTTAGTTTCTCAAAGGAGCAAAGACTTGCTCCTGGGTAAAGTGGAAAGAGGGGACTGGGAGATTAGCCAGATGGCTTCCTTACTTTTGGTGTCCAGATGACTGCAAATGACTTCTGTGGACTTGGCTTCAGTGAGAACCAATTTAGCTACTGAGCCTTGTGTCATGCAGAGCACTGCCTTCCCCTCAGATGGAGAATAAAGTTGGTGTGTGTCTAACTAGTTGTCTTGTGTGTGTTTCCTTGATCTTGTTTTAGAATCTCATAGAATTGTGTCTTTCTAGAGGTTAACATCCTTTCATTACATGCAGGTCATTAGAAGTGACATGTAACTAGTTGGTTCTTGTTTTGTTTTAGGTCTTTGTTGTTTTTCTTACGAAGGAAAGCATATTTTCCTGCCTGGAAGCTCTGTTTTTAATCTGTGACCTGAATCGAGCTGGATAATAACGTTTCCAGAATTAAAATTACAGCAGCCCATTTATTCCCCCAGTCATGTCCATTTTCTCTTGACCCGCAGTACAAACATTTGAGTCCGCTTAATTGTTAAGTAGTAGTGAATTTGGAGCAAGGAAAAGGAAGGTGGCAAGGACTACTAAATGACGCGAGGTAGCATGGCGTAGCCAGCCAGTGTGATGGGCTGTGGGCAGTAGGTGCTGTTAATGGTATCAAACTCAACTGTGTACCTTTTGTTTATGTTTGCCCCTAAATTGCAATTGTTACCTCTCAGCATGGCCATGTTGTACTGAAGCATAGATGAATGTACTTTTCCACGGTTCTCTATGAATTCAAAGCCTGATGGATACAAATGGATGCATTATTTTTAGGCCTGTTCTTCCTCCTTCTTTCCTAAGAAGCAACCCCTAAGCAATTCTTAATGTTTATTCTTACTGTAGTCTCTTTTGCCTTAAAATCTGGGCAAAATATCCGTTCCTGACTACAGAGAAGTTCAGACGGTTGAAAATAATTGGCATTGTAAGCAGAAGTTGATGGCCTGATCAGCTGGTCAGTAGCAATTGTTTCTTCACTGAGAAAGAAGTGACATTCTGGTTCATAAAGAGAGCTTGCTGGGACTTGACAAAACAAGAAAGGAGATTTCTCTTAATATTTTATTCGTGTTGGAATTCTGTGGATGTTAAAATAATAAAGGGCATGATCAACAAACACAAGCTGTTCATCTATTAGCTGTGGATAATACTTCTGTTTCTTAACCACATTTTAGATGCAGAACACCTCTAAAAGTACCTAGCAAATTGTGCTTCATCTTGACTGAATTCCAATAATGCGGAAAAATTACTGTTCTGAAAATCCAGTTTTCATACAGAAATGCTCAAAGTGAATAAAGCTTTTGATAATACTGTGGTTCTTATGCTTTCTTATGTTAGAAAGTGATAAATTGAGGAATCTCAATGAAGAAAAGATGGTAGAGTTACTGAAATGTAAGCATGTTCTCCTGATCATCAGTCTTTAAATGACAACTTTGGAGATAATTTTTAATAATAAAGTCCTTGGCTGTCAAATGTGTGCATGCCATGCTTTATCTTTATTGGCTTGAATAATTCCATTAATTTTATGGATCAAGGTAAAAGGGGAAAAAGAGAAGCAGTTGTATAAATGTGGTGTTCAGGATGTCCTAATAAGATACAGTTTCCTAAAAATGAAATATTTCTATGTGACATCTCATTCAGTTACTGGAGCCGTAAATTTTGCTTTCCTTTGACACAGTAATTTACTTTCTATCCCACAATTCTTACCTATTTTAAAACTGCTTTTTAAAAAAGGGGAGAAAATTACAGAATAGTTTGAATCCTTATTCTTGAAAATCTTCCTTTAGAGGGTTATGGAATCACTGAAAAACATGACCTGGCAGTGACTGAGGGGAGATTGGAATGGAGCAAAAGGAAAATGTATTTGGAAACTCAGGAATGCTGAAAACAGTGGTTGAAGAAGAAGGTAGTGAAATTCTTCTATTGTGAGCTGCTTCTGTTCTTGAGTTAATTTGGTGCTGAAGTATGGACTAGAGCATAGTATTTATCACATTGTCTGGAATGATGAATTCAGCGGTCTGAGAAAGGAAAACACATGAATTGTTGCTTTTCCAGTGTGGTAGGGAAGGTGATGCTGCCTATCAGGGTTTTAAATCTGGGTAAATACTGTCCTGTTTCAAATAAATGTATTTTATTTAAACAATTTGCATTTTTATGGATAAAACAAAATAAAAAGTAGATCATAAAGTATGTATTGTGAGACTGGCTTAGGAGGAAAGATGTCTTCGGAAAACATAAAGTGGTGTTTTAGAAAGAAAAGTTCCTCTATTCATCAGTGAGTTAAGTAACTGGGAAAAAATCTCCAAAAAGGTAAAACAAGGCTAGCCTGCTGTAGAAACAACCCAGCATTCCTCTCCATCCAGAAGTATTTGGTGTGTTAGGTCATTATATAATGAAAACAATTTTATTATTTGGAAATTATGGAAAAATGGAAGATTTTTGTCTTTAGTCAGAAGGATTTGTCTGTGCTAGTGTGCAGTATTTGGACATCCATACCAGTTTTAAGCATAAAGTCTGGGATTAGACAGAGTCCAGCTAGCATGGACTCCAGTGTAGGCTACCTTTATGAACCCAAGGACGTAATTAATCCAGTCCTGCTTTCCGAAAGAGTTGAGATTGTTCTAGAAGAGTGAGTCAGAAATTGAGTTGTAGTCGTCCAGCTGCAAATATCTGTATAAAAAACCTCTGTCACATTATGGATTCAAACTGGAAGTTGTACAAAATCTGGTCCAGAAAACTGACTTAACTGGGAAAGAAGGATGTGAGGAGTATTAAATCGCTAGGAATGCATTACACAATGGAAAGATTTAGCAATCCTACGTTGAAAACTTCTGGGGATTACAGAGTACTGAAAACATGGGTTCACATGGTTGGTTTCTGGGATGTGTTCAGAATAAGAGAAGAAAAGGAGAAAGTGATTTTGAGGTGTTTTTCCTGTTGGGAGCATACTTTTGGGTGCGTTGCAGGTTTGCATCCGAGTTACAGCTTCAAGGAGCAGTGCACCATGTTATAATGTGTAATTGAATGATGAAATATATAGAAATGGGATTTATGTGTTATTATTTACTTACTTAAGTATTCATTTCCACTAGAGAATATGGAAATGATTAATTTGACTGGGAATGGGAAAATTAAAATTCTTAAATCCAGTGAGGTGAGTAAATTACGTGGGAAATGTTTGTATCACGTGCTTCTCATACTTATGTGTGTCTTTTAAAATTAAAAAAAAAAATTCTTTATTGCCTCAAATCTGGTATACTGTTGAAATGTCAGTTTTTGTCATGGAAGACATGTTTAGCTGCTGTTCTTTGTTGACAGAGCACTTTGATCTCCTGCTATACTACCAGCATTTTATCACTCTTTTAAAGCATAGTCATTGCTTTTCCTTAAAGTCTTCTTGAATAGGGAACTAATAATGAATTATTGTTACACTATATAATTATATGAACATCTTATTACTATAATAAATGCTCATATTAGTGGAAGCAAACACAGTTGAAATAGTTTATTAGTAGAGTGTTTGACCCTTCCCTTCTAAGAATTCAGAAGGCAACATAGTTACACACTTCCTAGCATGTCATGCATGTTCTGCTTGACATCTTAAAATTTTTTCAAATGGCAGTGAATGAATGAGTGAATGGATGAAGGGCATGGTGAAACACAACGAGTGTTTAATTAAGACAGTTGTAGAATTTATAAGACTTAGCATTTATGCAGAGAGGGCATTGATTTTGAAATATGGGAAGTAAAAGAGAAATAAACTGTCATCGGGCCATATTGACAAACTCCTGGGTGGCTTAAAATGTAACAATTCTGGTTAGTGTCAGATTTCAACTTTGCAGAGTGTGGTGAATGTTTTCGCTTGTAAGTGACGTCATTTGGTAGTGGCTCTGCATTCGGTTGGCATGGCAGAGAGGGAGTATCCTGATGGATCTCAGGAGTTTGAGGGAAGCTGGGCCAGAGGATCAGGAAGCTTCTAGTTTCTAAATGGATTTGAATCTCAAGTGAGAAATCCATTGGCTTTTCTTTTGTGAAGTAGCCTGCATTTTCTTACCTGTAATTTTACATGTCTGTTCTGAACTGTGCTTAAGCAGTTAAAACTGCTTAAAATATTCTTAAGTGGTGATTTTCTACCTTACCTCTAGATGGACTCTTTTAAAGACTATTAATTAAAAAAAAAAGTTATTCTGCTATTGGAATAACAGAAAAATTTAGCTGTGTTTTGGAAGTGTCTTTCAGTAACAGTTATTTCACAATTTCTCTATAGCACTAATTTTTTGTATGAGAAGTATGACATAACCTTGGCTCTGCTACCTCCTGCGTGACTGTTCTCTAAAGAGTACGTTTGTTTTTGTCAGTGATATCTTGAGATTTAATTACAGAAATTTGATGTCATGGGTAAATGTGAGCAGGGCCAGTAGAGAAATAATAAGGTGGCAAGATGAATCAGTTGTAGAGAGGTTAGTGCTGTTATTTCCCTGGTAGGCAGAACAAATGACTTTTAGAAGTTAAAAGAGATCCCTGTCCTTTTAATTCAGCTGCACAGCGCTTCTAAAATGGGACACGTACCTTTCTCTTCTGTTCTGCTTTATATGTGTAATGCTTTTCCATCCTCAGTTAATGAAAAGACTCTGGTCTCCATTTCTTCTGTGTTTTTGTGATGGTCTGAACTGGGTCATCATTTGGTCTGTGATGCGAGAAAATGTTTTTGAAAGCTGCTCCTGTTTTTCCTATCTCTTTGTGTTCCTCCCTCCTCCACCTCCTTTGTATGAAGCCCTGCACTGCTTGATTTGACATTTAATTCCTTATTCCTTCTCCTGGCTTTTTCTATCCTTTTAGCAGTTTTCAAAGTGTGTTATCTCCCTGCTTCTTTTGTGAGGCTATAGTTGTCTGTGCAGTTTATTCTTGTCTTTTTCTGTGATACCACTGTGTGAAAGGTGAAGAGGGGAGTTGCACATCAAACCATAACCTTTGAAAAGGAAATGCTTGATTCCGTGTGATGTGAACAGTGTCACGGCCAAGATGCTTGTGAGAAGTTCCTGATTCTTTTGGGACAAGAAAGAAGGCAGGATACTTGATGGTGATGTGAGAGCTTCTGAGAACTGGTTACCTTTTTCTTTCTTAAAATTACTGCTTGATATCTACTGGAAACATTGCTTTCTTTTATAGGCTTCTAAGACATCGTCACAAAAAACCTAAGGTACAAGGCCAGCGATGATGTTTTGTTTTTCTGAGACTGTACATAAAATAGGTTGTGGTTGGCTAGAAGATCCAGTTAACACTACTGCTGTAGCTGTGATAACAAGGATGTGGAAGGATGCTGTCTCTGCGTTTGGGAATTTGCAGAAGTTGCTGCTGTCTGATGTCATTATGCTGGTAAAGGTATATTCTGTACTTGAATGGCTGGTTTCCTTCCCTAGGGTAGCTTTAAGCCAATGCAAAGCCCATTTTTGTGGAGCTTACAGTCGTTCTGGGAGTGCTTTGCTGGTCTAGCATGTAAAAGTTTCTGACCTGAAGCGCTCGTAGTGTTTATGTAACTTAATAGATTCTGTTCTAATAGACTCAGAGGAACTTTTTCCCCCAAATCCTTTGGTCTTAATAGGAGAAGAAGAGACTTCTTCTTGCCTCTCTTTTTCTTTCCTTTTTTTTCTCCTCTAGCTGTTGTTCCTCTTTTTGTTAATCGTAGAGCTGTACTTGAGTAACCATAGTGGTGATTTCCAAGGTAGTAATCGATTAAAAAATGGCCAAATAACAAAGGCAGAAATAAATTATTTGTACCTGAACAATAAAAGAACAATGAAATTATAATGAGGATGGCACAGGCTCGGAATGAACATCACTGCATATAAAGTTTAGACTTGTTTGCCCAGCTCAGACATGATGGGGAGAAGCATTAGCTCTAAGGTCAAGCTACTGTGTAATTTTCTCAGGGGCACGGCATCGCTTCTGTCTAGTGCTCTGCTTTTTCTCTTGAGTATGTAACAGATATTCCCAAAATGGACAAGGAAAAATGAGAATGAGCAAAATTAAAATTTACTATGAAATATGCAAGTCTGACTTTTTTTTAAAAAATGTTTTCCAATTCTGCTGTTTTCCCATGTAGTTAAGTGCATCGTTTTCTCCTACTAAGCAACCTGAAGAGAAAAAATGCTTTGTAAGTGGGAGAGTAGTATTGTAAAATCATTTAAAAGTCAAACACAACAGGAAGGTTATGAACTGGTACAATACAAGTCAGTAAGGTAATCTGAAATTTTGGCAGTTTCCTTTTAGGGCATCCTTTTTTTTATCTCTGCTATTGAAAATGTGGTTGGAATTCAGCTTGCCATTCCTCTAGTCCTTCTTTGTGGTGAAGATAACCTCTAGAGAGAAGGTGAACAATGTGCTACATGATTAAAAAAGGGAGGCTTTTCATTTGTTTTCTGAGGGAAAGGATGCAGAAGTGCTTGTGCGAGATGGAGTCAGGGCAGAAGTGAAGGGTGTAGTGATGCCCTAGCTTAAAAGTCTTTGGAACAGGGTTGTTAATCTGTAAGAATTGAAAGAGAATTTGATCTTTGCTCTGATGCGAAGGCAGTGGCAGTAGAGTTAAGCATAACTGCGGCAAAGGAAGGGATCCCAAGCAAAATGTCTGAAACTCTATAAATCTTAGGCAATAACTGCTTGCATCATGTCCAGGCTTATTTAGTGTGAATAAAGAGAGGAGCAGACCACCACTAATAACTGCAGGCTTTGAAGATAATCCTGGAAATGTTCTGTGATGGGAAAGGTTAGAGATGTTCTGCATATGGGGATGTTGTGAAAGAGCTAAGACAAAATACTGCTTTCGAAATGAAGTGGTAACTTGAGCAAATTTGGGATATACAAAGCTATGGAAGTCTGAATAATCACAGTTTCCAAAATATTGACCTGTGATAATCTTGTCTTAGAGGAACAGTCACAAGTGGTATGTATTGCAAATGTCCACGTTAGTGGGATTAGCCAGATTGTTAGGGGTGGTTTTTTGAAGAAGCTAAGGGGATAGCCTGCATTTGTGTGATCTTCGCTCTAGTCTGTTGAGGGTCGTAGCAGACTGACCTCCATGTGAGCCAGGAGGTTGCTGTCTGTTCCCTCTTGGTCAAGGGTTAGTGTTAAATAATTGTTCTGTGTAATAGCATAGAAGATTGCCAGAGGGAAATGGAATTTAGGATCTGTGCTGTTATGAAAAATAGGTTTATTTGTGGGAAAAAATACATGTTTTCAGCTCTTGAGGTTGACACACCAACTTTGAAATACCTTCATTTTCATTTAGTGCACTTGGGCAACCCAGTTAGTTAATTTTTGTTTGTGTGATCTTTCAGTCCTAGCTGTTGGTTTATTGTGAAATGGCTTGTATTATGAATAAAAGGTCACCTACCCCTGAAAAACCAAGCCTAATGATCAAAATAATGGTACCTTATAAAATTGTAATTACAAAAGTTACTTTAACCTCATTTGTATATTTATGATCTTGATTAAGATCAATCTGTGCCTGTCTTTGGCTAAATGCATGAAAAACTTCTGCAAGAATACTATATGCTTGTAATTTCTTTCAACAGGTACTTTGTGCTGGACTTTGAGACAGGGATTCTGCAGTATTTCATGAATGAGCAAACTAAAAACCAGAGCCCGAAGCCACGAGGAGCCTTGTCTTTAGCTGGAGCTATAATATCGCCCAGTGATGAAGTGCCACACATGTTGGTGGTCTACTCTGCTAATGGAGAGATGTACAAGTTAAGAGGTACAGTGCTGCTCACAGTGCCAGCTGAGTTGTTCTCCTCTCCCACTCCCGCTTCTGCATCTCTTCTCTTACGTCTCATTTCTGTTTTACTTCCCTGTACTGTCAGAAAGTAGTTGCCCTACAGCTCTATTATTACATACTATGTTTTAAAACACAGTGGAGGAGTAATCTGGAGTTCAGTACATGTGACTGTACAATGTGTAGACTTTCAGGGCTGGAAGGTACCTCAAGGTGGCTTCTGTAATCTGTTACTGTGACATTTTGACTGAATGCTATATTGTATTTCCTTCCAAAGGAAGAAAAAGCTGCTTTCCTTCCTGTCCGCAGCATAACATTTGTTTTCTAGTATTGTTCTCCCCTGCCACTGTCCTGCAGATAATGTGCAGTAATGAATCTGATGATGGGTCAGAGAAGGGAAAAGTGTCAGTGGGAGGCTGCTAAGATATTATGTTCTTATAAGTCTTGGGGTAATTGAATGCACCTGTAATATAAAATCTTCCCTTCCCTTGTTCCCAAGTATAAGACAGACAATATAGGGTACATAGGAGTTACTTTGGAATATTTACAAAAAAGGAAGGAAAAAAAAAGGCAGTGTTCTGATTGTAAGATATTTTCAGTATGGTTGATTGATCATGATGCTTTTATATCAAACTAATTTATAAAAAATAAACTGTTAATTAAAAAAATGATGTGTAATGCTCTGTAACAAAAGTATTCTTGGCTTTATTCAGGGCACAGTTTATCAGTTGTCCAGCAGGACTGAGTATACAGAAGTCCCCTGTCGTACAGTGTGTTGCTCTTTTATACACAGAACTGAATTCAGAAACAACCAGGGAGAATGCCTGTTAAAATGCTTTAAAAGTTGCACAGCTAGAAATCATGAACACTTGTTGTTTCATTATGCTTTTCCAATCACTTGAAATTATCAAATGCTTACAATATGCTGCTTTTAATTTAATGATGTCTGTGAATTTGATTAAAATCAGTAAACAATTTTTATGCTAAGTCAATAACCATTAAGATACTCAATAGAAGAGGAAGTAAGAGAAAATATTTACTGAAATTATCAATTCTGTATTATCATTCTTAATAAGGATTCCTGTAGTAGTTGTTTGTTTAAGAAAAAAAAAAGCCTCTCTCCTAAACAGAGTTACTATATTACACAGGAGCTACCTGAGAGCAGACAAACTCATCAATAATTTTTAAAGCTTGTTTTTAGAGGTGAATGGGGGAAATCATGATTTTTATGCCTGTGTCTTTAAGTTGCATGTGAATGACATGGGTTTAGAGAGAGATTTAGCTGAACTCCATTAGAAGAGCATCTGGGGAACTGGTAGCTTGTCTGGTAGCTGATTGACAGCCTGAGTATAGAGCTTTTATGGATTTAAATACTATGGTGTGGCCCTTGTCCATCACAAAGACAGACAAGTAAAACAGAAGTGGATGAAAAATTTTAAACAAAAATGTCATCTTGAGGTAGGTAGTTCTGCTTTTACTAACATGTGGAGGAGGTAACTATGAAGAAGACTCATAAGCTTATCTCTTCCAGCTGGCCATAGCCCCTCTTAAGTACAGGTCTAGATGTGTTGTTCTGAAAAATGTAAGGGTACTTACGTAGCATAAATTAGGATTTATGCTGCATCCTAATCAATAATTAATCTTTCCCCCTCTGCCCTCCTCTGTCACCTCTTGTGCAAAAAAGAGTATTGATTTATGTGTGATACCCTGTATTTTCTTGTTTCTGTTCTAGCTGCTGATGCAAAGGAGAAACAATACTGGATAACTCAGCTTCGATCCTGTGCTAAACATCACAAGGAAAGTGATTCTAAGGTAAATAATTAAGAGTGAGAAGTAACTATTATGTTTTAAGTGGTGTAGGTGAAGAACAGCATAATCTGGATGATAGATTGGCTGCTGTAATTAGTGGGTTGATATTTAGAGGGTTTTGAGTAAAAGCAGCAAGTTATCATTTGTCACTAACTGGAGCAGGCTTAAGTCAGTTTGGGTGATCTTAAAAAATAAACATTTTCCTATTTATCAGAAATTAATGAAGTGCACTATTAATTGAGTGGCTGGATCAACCATTTATTAATAAATATCGTATGATGTCCTGATTAGTATTTAAAAGTATTAACTAATATTAGTTTTATTTAATTTTATACAATTTAGTGACTTTAATTATAGGAAGCTTCAGATGGATGTTAGCAGCAGTCAGTCTTCATCTTCTTACTAAACTGGAAAGAGCTCATCATATGAAGATCTATGTTATTTACTTCTCTTTGGAACTAATTGTCCACAATTTTTGTCCTCAAATAGCTAAATATTTTGAACAGGTAAAAAGACCACTCATGTAGACTTGAAGGATAGCAAAATGATGGGTTGAGGTTCTCTCCTACCTCGAATTAAAAATGGCATAAATCTGTTTAAATTCTTATACACTTTGAAAGTGGAAGATATTAAAAATAAGCAAAACCCTCCATTAGAAATAAATATTTATTGTCTTCATTTATGGTTGTGGTGTTAATGCTAAGTCTCACACACAAAAATTCCTGCTCTTCAGTCCTTGAAGTATTTCTGTTGATATCCTTACAAGAACAAAAAAGATTGCTTTTCTCATGACTAATTGTTTGCTACATTAAAAAAATGCATATAGCTGCAAGCTGTAAGGATTCCTCACTGTTCCAAGATGTTGAGAATATCAGTGTTCTGGTAACTGCAGTCAAAGTTGTGATCCTGAGTATCTTTGAAAGTTGGTCTTTGAAAAGATGAATGGTGTTTTTAGGAGACTTCCATTCATTGAAGACAGTGAGGTAAAACCTACCTTTTTCTGTTCTTTTTGAGTGATGTGGACTTATCAAGAACCAATTGTGGTACAAATAAAACCCTTTTTGAAGGAGAGTTAAGTAGCTTGAGTATTTCAATACTTTTAAAATTCTTATGCATGGCAATTCAATATAGTTTTTTATATAGATGTGGCCCAGTACTACTCAGAAGGATGCAATGCTACTTGATCGGGGTACTCTTACAGTTGCTGTGGATTTGCAGCTCCTGTGCCAGATAGTGATGCCAACTTTTTATACTCAACTGCCATCAATGAATTATTCCTCAGTATGTTTTCTAGTCACTTCTTAAATGCATTTAAATGTTTAGCATCTATAATGTAGCTGTGATGAGGAGGTAAAACTGCTGTTCAGTATATATGATATGGAAGACTTGTGCAACGGCGTACTGATTCTTAATGCTTCTACGCTCTGTTCATTTCCATAATATTTCTTAATACTGGCTTTGTTTTTATTCTTTTGCCTGCTTGTGATAAATTATGCTATTTTAATAGCAAAGTCTCATTTAGAATGGCTGTTATTTAGTTGAAGCTGATCTTTGTGGAACTGAAGTTGGGATCACATTTCCTCCTTAGGTAAAAACTGGTGCACTTAGTAATAATTTCTGTTCAGACTACCTTTGCATGTTGAGCTCCTTCAGTTGGTAGTAGTATCTACATATTTTGATTTGTTCTGAATTAATTAGTGTGTCAAGAGAAAAATCTTGGAGTTACAGCAGTGAAAATAAACAGCCATTAGTAGTGGTCCAAAAAAAGCAAACAAAATTTTAGAAATTATCAGGAAACAAAAGGGATAATACTTAGGCTGCTCTAACTCTGTCAAATACTTGTAATGAATACTTTTATCAGTCCCCTTCCATTTCTGAAATGAAAAACTGGAATTTTTCTGGGGAAAATGAAGTACTTTTCATCATATTTGTTATTCTTCTGTACAGGATGAACTCTTTGTGATGAAATTTGACTTCATTGTAGTCTTTTTTTTCTGGTGATGAGAATGGAAAAGGCAAATCAGTAGAGTAGGTGCTCTGCAGGGGCTGAATAGCAGGTATTTGCTAGCTGTTAATACTGGTATGGGAAGCCTCAAAGAAAAGGAGTTGAAAACAGGCAAAACAAAAAACAAACAAGAAAAAAAACCTGAAAGGAAATGAATAGAATGTGGAGATTTTTTTGGGATGCTTTGGATGCCAAAAGTGTTTATAGATTCGAAAAGTATTTGAAAAGTAAAATGTTATTAGAAAGTCTTGACTAATGAGTGGGAGGCTAGTAAATATAAAGTTTCTGTCACAGAAGATCTAATGCACAACTTTTGGAAACAGGAATGGTTTAGAATGGGGAGCATCTCACTGGACTACTTGTATTCTTGTATAGTCGCCAACAATGCTGTGGTTTGCTCCTGGTTCCGATGCTCATTGTGCAAGAAAATAGAAGGATTTCCTTGACTTGAGGGGTAGTGGACATATGTAGCAGAGGAACTAAATGAAAGAGTATTTCAGATAGTAGGACGAGGGTTCTTGCATTTTTCTTAAAGACCGATGAGTTACAGAAACTTGGCATAGGAAGTTGGAGTATGGATGCACTTTGGAATAGAGATGTTTTAATTAGCTTGAATCATGAAAATAGAAATGCTGAAGAAAACTATTTTTCTTAGTTCTGTGTTACAAATCAGGCTAGGTCACTTTTCACTTGAAATGTTTGTTAGTGAAGCACTTCTAATTCTCTACTTTTGTAAGCCACAGAGCAAATAGAGAATATATATCTTCTGTATGTTTAAACTTAACAGTCTAGAAAAAAAAATGTCGGGAATTTATGTGCTTCAGATGAGACCACTGATGACTCTGCTTCTTACTCCAGAAGTGGACTGTATTTGAAGCCATTTTGTGCTTACCTGTTCCTAGGAATCTTTCTTGTGATTTATCTCTTGTTTTTAATATGGTTTTTTCCTTTTCCCGCTCCTATCATCTCAGTATTAGAGTATTAACTGACAAGAATATTTTACCTGGCTTTAGCATTGTGTATAGTGCTAACTTGAATTTCATCCAGAAGTAAGTTTTAAAATTTCTCTCTGCTTTTCTTTATGAAAGGAGGGGATCAAGGGCTTTAATGCTACAATGATTAGACTTTGGAGATCAGATATTGTTTACAAGGTAGCAATCCAGAAATTCCAGAAACTAGAAAAAGTAGAAAAAAAATGCATTTCTATTACTTTTCTTTTTTTTTCTTTTCCTCAAAGTTTCTTACTTCAAAACCACTGCCTGGTAGGAGATAAGAGAAGCAAGAATGGCTTCATTTCTTCATAATTTTTTTTTTCTTTCTCTTGTAGGTGATGGTACTTTCATACTAAATGATTATTAGCATGGTAGTGGAAACATGCTCTTTAAAATATTTTAAATTTACGTAAAATAGCATTCTGCTATTTTTAGCCACCTTACTGTTTCTTTTGTATTTAGCTTAGGGTCTGGAATTACATGGAAAGGTCTGAAATGACACAGAGAGGGGTATATGTTTGACTTACTTTTGCATAATCAAGGACTTAACAAAAATCTGTATTTTTGGGTTTTGTTAAAATAGCTCTACCATTGATAGGACTGTCATGATGTGATTTGTTATTCTGCTGGCAGCAGGGCTGGATCTCTTTATTCTTCCCTCTCCGCATACTTTAAGGGCTGTAGTAAGTGAAAACTGCAAGTTATCTGTCTCTCATAGTGCTGTTATGAACAGGCAGATCCTCATGTGTTCTGAGCTTCTGGAAATTTGAACAGAATCCAAGCTCTGTCTCTGCTGGGAACAGCATCTGGAAAGTTGGAACCTGAGTGTTTGCTCCCAGCTTCTTGTACAGCTTAAATTCACCTTTTTCACAGGAAGACTGAGATGCAGAACTTTAGAGTTGTTCTTTAGGAGTCATACACTTGAAGGAGGTAGAATGAGAAGTGAAAAATATGCAGTGAGGGGTATATTTAATGTTATGTGAGTGGGATATAGTTTAAATGTGAAAAAAAATAATGGGATAACCAGGCAAGCAGTGGGAAGGTTCCCAAGAATATCAGTGAAGCAACTCTTAGCGACAGGTCTTTCATACTGGAGAGAGAACACATTTTTAAAATCTTGAATAGATGTTGGAAGGGGATTCGTAGAAAAACATGATAATTTGGAGGATGTTTTTCAAAGCTGAAGCTGTGTCACTGTTTCTGTGAAATATTCAGAGAAGAGCATTCCTTCTTGCTGCACTGGATCTACATCAGCACTAGTTTCCTTTCTTTTTCACAGCTACTGCCTGCTTCAAAATGCTACTGAATGACTTGCTGTCATGACTGTTTTTAAAGCTTCAGCTGGGGATTGGAGTGGTGAAGGAAATTAAATAGAGAAGTGATTGAAAAAAGAAAGAAAACATTGTATACTGAACACTAAATTTATTTGCATTCTAATGAATGGTCCAAAGGTGAGCTATACAGTTAATGAGTGGATCTAACACAAGCTAAGTCTCTGACTTTGTTTTAATTAAATTTTACATTGTAATGATAAAAAAAGCAGTGAAAGGAAAGTGTTCTCTGGAAAATAATTCCCATGCTGTCAGATAGTCCTAATGTTCTTGGTACTTCCATACAAGTCTCATTTCACTTAATTACAGATTGCTCAACCTCCACAAATGCCAAATCAACTGTACTGGAAGAAATCTTCTATGTCTGGATAGGATTGCTGGTTCTTTTAGACTATTCTAAGTGAATATTTTGTACAAGCTTTAATTAAAGCATTAGTCAAATTTGAATTCAGTGATAAAAAATGCTTTCAAGAAGGAGTAGGCTTATGCATAATTTCTGTGGTAGCTTCCAAGAATAATTTTGTATCCAGAAATTGTCACAAGCTTTTTAGTTCTTCTGTTTCATACTCCTTTTTTCTTGACTGTTTAGTGATGGTGGCTGTAAAAGCACTACTGAAAACAAACACACAGGTTTTTAAACCAGCTCTTAATGCCAGTATGTGGATTGGTTGCTGGTTTGCGTATCACCCTTGTATATCTCAGTGTGTCTGTATCAGGAATGTGACAGGGAACAGAACCTTTATCTTGTGAAGTAGCTTCTGTTCTCAGATGGTAACTTTCAGCTTAGGTCTGTGTAAGAATAAGGAGACAGACTCTCTGTTGTTTCAGCTGTTGGTTTGGAGCTGCACAGTAAGCTAGCTGCTTAAAATTGGATGATGTGGATTCATCTTTAAGCTGTACTCACTGGCTGATTCCTTGCAGATGTAAATTGCAGTCCAATTCCCTTCCTTCTGCTGCCTCCTTTTGTGTGGGTTTTATCTTGTTTCTGGTTCTGTGTTAACTTGGGCATCAGAAACAGAAAAAATGGCATCCTACTGAGAAGGACTTAGCTCTCTGACCAGCTCACTGAGGTTCTCTACATGCTTACCTTCCTGGAGTAATGGTGGGGGGAAAAATGTCCAAACCTGCCCCTTGGAGGTGTCAACTGCGGTACCAGTTTTGCTGTAATGTGAAACAGCACCTGCAGTAATGCCTCAAACTTCACACTTTTATCAAATCATTATGAGGTGGATGGGTAGTTTTTCTCCACAGCTGGAAGAATGGCTATCACAGATCTTTGGTTTTATCAGGTTTCTTCTTGCCTTATTAATGAATGGCCACAGAGATACCTTTACATTTCTAAATGGATCATTGGCTGGGTATTTTTAACATTGGCATGATAACTGTTTTGATAAAGCCAGATGAGTGAAAATTTCAAGTTTTTCTTAGTGTTGTTTTGGTTCTTCTGTGCGCATTAAATTGCTTTGCCTTTTGAGCTTCACTGTTCCCTCCGTTGCTATGCTTGTCTGCTTCCTCTTCTCATCCTTGAACTATAGAAGTCAACTAAAGAATGGCACTTCTAATTAAAACATGCACTGGAATCCTTAGAGTAGTGAGGCTGAGAAGGAAGCAGTGCTTGGCTGTTGATAGGTGTGTGCTTGACATCTTTTTTCCTCCCTTTGGAAGCTTCATGAAAATAAGAGTTGCTCACTGCTTCTAAAATCTTTCTACAGAAATGGAAGAAAATCAATTTAAGATTGAACATGAACTAGCTAAAATGATTCTTGATGAAGAAAAGATTTTATGATGGAATGATTATCATAGTCTCTTGCTTAAAAAAAAGACATATATTGCCGTACTGAAAATGATGAAGCACTATGATATTCTGTCAGAAAAGTTAGTACCATAGATGGTGCTTGACAGAAATGTGCAAAACATCGTAAGCTGGTCCCTTTGCAGTGCTGAAGTTTGGATGTTATGTAGATTCTGTCATTTGCATTTTAATATCTGTGAATGATTATAATGTAAATGAAGCAGAACTGTGTCTACATTTGTCTTTTATCAGTGTTTGTTTTCTTAGGATGCATTGGAAAAGAAGTAGATGGGAATTGAAATACTGAATGGTGGTGTCTCAAAATTGTAATTACTTTCTGATAGCATGTGACTTCCCATAGCTCTAAAGCTGCATGGAAGGATTGGTTTTCTGTGCTGTATATATGCAGAGGAGTAAAGGAGTGTCATTTTGTTATTTAGTATTCTGAGAAAAACATCTGTGGCACAGTGCCTGTGAAAATGATGATTATCAACCGTAAGCAGATATGACAATTCTCTTCAGAAATTATTTTATTGATCTCTGGAACATTGCATTTACTTTCTAAAATAAACAAAATTGTTTGCTTCTGGTAAATGGTGAAAAACACTTCAGCTTCTTTGTGAACAGGAAGGGCAATCTCCAGGGAGAATGAGTCATGAAAACATTAGTATAGTTCAAACTTACTGTTCTGCAGTTTCATTATTTTAATTGTTAGGATTTTTGATATCCGAATGGAAGCATTCATTATACTGCTTTTTTATCTTGAGGATGGACAGTCTGCTAAAATAAAAATCTTAACTGAAATCGGTGTTAGCTAAGCATACTTTAGCTAGCTTTAGGTCATAAAACCCATATGAATGCAAGTTACAAATTAATCTTTTATTAGCTTCTTTATTATTCTTTTATTGGTTTCATTTTATTAGCAGGCGAAATGTTGGTGCAATGGTAAAGTGTAGCCTCAGGAAAGAAAATTTGCTGTCCTTTTGGGATGCTTCAGCCTTTGGATTTCTTGACTCATTATTGGCACTATGCATTACTAATTGTTGAAGAGCTTATGGCTTCCTTTCATCAGACTTCTCGCTACCTTTTTATTTATTTAGTTGTGAGCCAGAAAGCAGCGAGACCGAAGAAAATTATATATGATAATAATTAGAGGGGCAGATCAGTCATACGAGCAGTGCTGGGGGAAGAGCGGCGCTTTAGGCGTAAAGACCCATCAGTTACTGTCATTGCTTTGATTTCCTGTGAGAGTGACTTTAGTGACTGTTGTAGTATGATGTATAATTAGAGTGCTTTTAGCAGTGGAAAACTTGACATAGGTTTTGAAATTTTAACAAAAATGGAAAATTCTGATTTTTGCACAGCTGTGTGTTGATGCAGAAGAGATGCATGTCATTCCCAGTGTTTAATCTCAAGAAATTCTGCAAAAGAAGAGTCAAGTATTTGGCTGCAGCATAGGTGTTGACAGTGTGCTGTAAAATTCGAAAGTGCCTGAGGGCTGAGTGTGCAGTTCCTGGAGTTCTCTTCTGGCAGTGACAGGAAGAAGCTGTCAGAAGGAATTGGATGCTTCCCCCATTTCCTTGGATGCAGCAGGCACAGTGCTCTGCTGCTGTTCTCTGTGGCAGTGGAGGACTGGAGTCCGACTTGAAAAGGTTTTGAATGGTTGTAAAAACTGCCTCCTGCAGACATTCATGCTCATACTGACTGATTTTGCAAGTTTTAAGTTGCCGATTTTTGTGTTTGTCATGGGGCCTTGCCTAGAGATAGCTTCATGGGTCACCAGAGGTTCTGGTGCTGAGCTCATTTAAGGTTTGTATGTTGCAGATGCCCTCTAAAGAATGATACCAAATTTAGGTGCTGGAGTATTTGTGTTGTGGGCTGGTGGAATTTTCTGGCACATTGTTTGGAAACATTGGGTCACTATAGATGGATGAAGGGTATAAAGGGACAGAAAACAAAGAGCTGAAGAGAACTTGCTTATAGGCCTGTAGGAGCTGATCATGGACCCATGTATTTGGCTCTGATACTTGGCACAGACTATGTATGTGCGAATTCCAGATTGCCAGTCTCCCTGACTGGATGAGCTACATGGGATTGGTAACTGTTCCGTGCTGCGAGGGGAAGCAGAGGACTCTAGGAGACTCACTGGCAGAGGTGATATCTCCCTGGAGATCACATAGCTCCATGCCTTGCCCTACAACAGAGCTGAGTGTCAGGCGCACCAGGCAGTGGATTATGGGCAGCCCTTGCCAGGCTGTGTACTTGTGTGTGTAGAGATTGGAGTTTACATAGTGTCCCTATAGCAGGATAGCCTTCTTGAGCACCACCCACTACTGAAACTAGAGATGGGCTTTTTTTTCTGATTTTTCTCTCCTGCTCCTGATGCCTTTAGTTTTAACTTTTATATTTTTCAAATCCTGTACTGCCTAGTGTGTAACTCTGAAGTTTCATGTAGCCTGTTAACTTCTGTTCTCTCATGCTAGTTAGACATAACAAGCCTCTCTAAGTTTGCGGTCCAAGGACACCTGGACTGTCCTAGGCCCCAAATGTGTAAACCAAAATCTTAGAAGGAGGGATAAACTTGGGTAAAATTGCATCATTAAATAAAGTTTTAATTGGAGAATTAACCCCGATATGCAAATGAACCAAACTTGAAAAAGTGTGAAGAACTTGTGGCTCAGGGTCCATCTTGGGAGTACCCTTTGGCCTGGCCAGGGTGTCCCTTTGAAGGCCCTTCAAATAAATACCTACCTTTATTCCTTTACTCCTGTCTAGTCTCTGTTTTTTAGGTGGCCACCTTAGGCATCACTCCACTGATCTCCAAACTCCGTGCCCTAAATGACTGTTCACCAGAAGTTGTTTTAAACTGCCACGTACCTTGGCAAAACTTAGGAAAAGCTGTCTTAAATGCGCTGTGGCCCCACAGACTCTTCTGTCTCTAGTCACAGTTTAGGAGTGTAGGTGATGTAGCCCTGTGGGTTCTGATACGAACTAGAGCAAATGTTGCAGGGGAAAAAGTACTAATTTGGATTAAGAGACTCAAATGATGGACATACCTGTTTCTTGGAAATGTGTTCGTTACTTACAGAGCCAGTTAAAAAAAGATGGCAGCTAGTTAGCACCTTTTGTAGTGATAGTTCACTATCAAATTTATGACTCAAGTGTAAATGGGGTTTGGTGAAAGGCATGTCATGTTAGTTGACATGGGAGAAAGTGTGGGGCAGGAGCTGCAGTCAGCAGTTGTCTGTTGTGATCCATGGGTCAGCTGTAGATGGTTCACTGCAGTTGGAAACCCTATCTTGAGGAAAAATAGCTTTGTATTACCAAATAATGTAAATAGTGTAGATACTAACTTTAGAATGTACGTGCATTTCAATTTATGAACATATTTCTCGAAAGTGTGCAGGTTAAATGAGATTATTTTTGCAGGTGTTTTTTTTTCTGAAAGCTGACTTGTTCCTAGAATACCTTCTTGATTGTGTATTTAAGCAGAACCAGTGCATGGATTTTTCCATATATGTTCTGTACTACTTTTGTTATGTGCAGGTCTATTGCTCTCCCTCAAGAAAATCAAAACATAGTAAAACTCTACTTCTCATAGAATATTGTTTTCTTTTAAGTGAAACTCATGGACAAACTCACTGTTTTACATTGCTGCTGTTTGTCTGAATTTTAGGATCTGTTTAGCTATATGAAAGTAGCAGCTGTGTATTTTTATTATTGTGATGGTATGACACTAAAATGTCAGTGATTCTCAAAGGATTTCATTCTAAAACAAAAATAACTCTTGTTAACCTGAAAGATAAGTTGATTTTACAATTAAAAAATTGTCTTGTTTTTCCTCTACACCCTAAATTTAGTTTAGGAGTATTCTGATGCTAGTCAGTTTGAAAAACAAACATTAGTATATTCTGCTCTTATATGCTAGGAACATGTTCTGTGGAACATGTGTTTAAAAAAAGAAATTCAGTTTCCCTCATCCTCTTCTTTCTCCCAAATACCTTTTCCTCTGGCTGTTGTTTTAATTGTAGCTATGTCTAAGCCATGCTTTCAAATGGGGGATAAATTATAAACCTGGCAACCTTCTGTGCCCTTCTGACAAATTACACCTCGTGCTGCGTTTTTGCCTTAGAGTAAAATCCAGTTTTAATGCAATTGTGATTTACCAGCCAGGGTAGATAATTTTTGAACAGATGCTTATTATTGTAATCTTATTGGCCATGGTAGCAAAGAATATATTAATTTCAGAAGCAGTCAGACCATCATTCTTGGAAGCATTTGTAGATGTTAAGTCTAGACCAATGGAATAATAATTATTTCTATGAGATTAGCAGCTATTTGCACACTGGCAGTGTGATAACCCATTTTTTAAACTTTCAAAAATCTGAAGTCTAGTTTTGTGTGGCAGTGGCAGAGGGATTGTGTTACTTCTTTCTCTCCTTCTCCTTGGCAGTGCCGGATAATCTGCCTTGTCCTTTACAGTCAGTATGGTGGTAACATGAGGCCTGACTTTATTTCCAGTGCTGGTTGGAACCTGTCCACCTTGGTTTGAAGTATTTTGATGGAATTACCACAGAATTGCAAAAAGTGACCTGTAAGGTGTAAGAAGAGAGATTATACCCAAGGAATACTTCTGTGCACTCACCAGCAGGCTCAGGAGAAGTACCTTGTGTTGATGGTGACTGTCTAGCAATGCTGTAGGTCGCTGTTGTTACTTGTTCAGGGTTTGTAGGTGAGGTGAAAAGGTGTTTTACCCATGGGGCTGTGTATTTACTTCACTGTCTTAAAGTGCTGCTAAATGTTACTCTCTGAATTGGTTTGTGTTTCATGAGGTAAAAGTTACTCTGTTTCAGTTTTAACCTTACAGATGCAATCAACAGTTCAAATAGAAGGGAAAAGTTTTTTATATTGCACTTTTATATATGATGTCCTGTGGTGCTCTGGTGCCCATCCGAGCTTGACTGAGAATTGGTGTCCTATATACCTCCAGGATAATTTGTGTTTGAGGTCTGCAGAGAACAAACAGATAGCAGCACTGACAGACGGTTAGATAAAAACAGAAGACATTCTTGAATGTCCCAACTGATTTTATAAGGTTGTATGTTAAAAGTATTCGAACTGCAGACACTGTTCGAGATTTATTTCTGGCCTTTATTGTATATTGGGTTTATCACAAGCTTACTCCAAAATGTGTTGATTTCTTTAAGCCATGTTTAGTTTTATGTGTTAATGTTTAATTGGTTTGTGGATTGGCCTTGCCAAAATTGCACCTCCTTTGATGCTGAAAACAATACTACACTGTTTCAGAAGTTCATCAAATGAAAGCATTAAGATTTTTTTTCTTCCTTGCTGTTCACACCAGTTTGGTGAATTGTAGGTCAATGGTTTCATAAAAAATATTTGTGTTGGCATTGTTGTTACTCTTGTCTGCAAAATCCTTCCTAAGCTTTCCTAAAAAGTAGGATTGTAAGAACTAAGCAGCATGTTATTATGTAAGAATTCGTGAAGATTTTTGCAAAGGCCAGTTTCAGGCAAGCCAAGAAACAAAGGCAATAGCTCTAATGTTTCCAAGAACATCTCTGCTGAGCGATCATATGGTTCAGAAGGAATAAGTCAGTTACACCTCCAGATTTAGGTTTGTGAGGAAAGTAGAACAATACAAATGTATAGCCTGAATTGTGAATTGTTTATTACTTGTGTAAAGGTTGCTAATATCACAATCCTGTTGCTTTTCTAGGGCATCTCATCCTCGCGAAGTAGAAGCTCATCTCTGCTGCCGCCTGGGACAGTTAATTCTGCATCTCCAAGTGGCCAGAAACACATGAATCAAAGTGGACCAACTGTTGTAACCATCACACATCACAAATCACCTGCAGCTGCTCGAAGGGCGAAGAGCCAGCGATCTGGTCAACTCCATGAAGTCAGAGAGGTAAGAGAGAAACATCTGCTGTTTTGCTATAACTTGGAAGTGCTTATTTTGCTTTAGAATACGCAATTGAGTCTGACAAGTTAACAATTCTCTTTGTTTCCTACTTTATGACTGCTTTGTTTTCATTCCCTTGCTGAGCAAGAGGTGGACTTTAGTTCTGGATCAGCTTTAGGTCAGGTGTATACAAATATTTTTATGCTGATGTTAAAATTGGTGTATGCATACGCTTAAAAAATGAATTAGATTGGCTACAGCTCCCAGACTTTGCAGTGGTGTTTCAGTACTGGGGAAAATCTCTTTGAAGCCGCGTGCAGCAAAACATTTCAGATTGGAGAGTGGGCCCTGAAGCATTAAATATAGCTGGAAAAAAACTTCTTGAATAAGTCTGATGAATGTGTGAATGGAGGCATGGCTCCCCACGCTCAGCAGTTTGTTGCTATACTGCTGTAGTCTTAACTTTGTGTCAAGTGTATATTACTGGCCTTGCAATAGAAAAATGGTTTGTGTGTATCAAATGCATGGAAACCAAAGAAGAAAGCATGTTTCTTTTAAAGCCTGTTTGTACCAGTGTTTAGGAAATTTAACTCATACTGATTTAAGTCTGTCTTCCAGACAACAAAAATAGTACAGCATTTTAAGCTTAAATAGTATGGCAGATCTTCACAGAACACACTTTCATGTTTCATTCCTTATTATTTTTTGGTTTGTCTTTCATGTTAAGAATTTGAATAAATTCTTCAGATGTGCTCTCAGTGAAGGCTTAAATTGCACATCCTGATGAAGAATGCTGGTTTTTATTCTAGTTAACATTAAAAATAAAGAGTTCACTGTCTGAATGTCACCCACATTTTCTTTACATTATAGAAAACACACATCTGTTTGTTTTTTATAAGAATATCCTGTCTTTGTCTACCATTCATCTCCCCCAAGTTGTTTCTAGTGTACTAAATATTTGCTCTCATAGGTTGAATTCAGAGTGCACCTTAAGCCTATTAATAAAATCAACAGTGGGAGCTGTTGCAATTTTGTCAGATGAAGGCTGAAAGCAATTTAAAAGACAGTCTTAGCGTATGTGCTGATCATAATAAATTGGGAAGGGAAAAAGCCATCAGTTGCAAAGAACTACACTTGGAAGAAATAAATACTAACCTATAGAAAAACCATGAGTAAGAGGTCTGGTATCATCCCTGCAGAAAAGGCCAATGAATTGCTGACTCAGTTGTTTGCAGTGTATTGCAATGTGATGTCATTCCAAAAAAGGTAACTATTACAGGACTTCAATCTGTAATGATGGAAGGTAGTTATTTTGTTTTGTTTGATGTGAGTGGTACCTCAACTGCAGCACCAGTTCCTATTAGAGGGCTGCAATAATAATGAAAAAAACCCCTTGGATATTGAAGATACAGTAATGGTTATAAAAAATGAGTGCTTTTCAGGGAGGGAAAATGGTACTAAGATAAACGATGCATAAGCAAATTTTATAAGACGATGTGTGAAGCTTACCTTTTTTATGTACTGGATATTTTGTGTATGTGTGCTGCTTCTTAAAGACAAGCATAACAGTGGAGGAATTAGACCTTCTGCCCTCTATCCCAGTGTTGTGTAAAAAGTCGCTGCTTGACTGATGTTGTTTCCATCTTGTGAAAGGATAAATCTGTTTTTTCCAGATTAAGGAAGCAGATTTTTTTTCAACAGTGTGCTCTGTGCACGTCTTTTTCCCCCTTTTTCCAGAGTGAATGCAATAGACTTTGAGTATATGATACCTGTGTTTTCAGGGAACATCCTTGTTCCATGTATGAGTCAATTGGTGACTGTTAGATCCACCCTCCCTTGTTAAATTTATCAGTAGAGAAGTGTGTCCAGAGCCCTTCATAAAAGTGTGCTTAAATGTGTTCTAGTCATGTTTTGTAATCTGAAACAATGAAAAATAGGAGCTAAAAGTACAGTAAGAGAGAGTTAATCCCTTCCTCAACACCCAAATTTTGCTTTTTTGTTTGAAAGTTGTTTGGTATGATTTGGATGAAGGGAAGAGACTGCAAAAAGATTATAGATCGATGTTAGTGTTCCCCTGATTGAACGATGCCATTGAAGTTTTGACATGCAAATAAGGTTTTTTTAATTGTTCTATAAATAGGACTGCATTAGCTAATTTTTCACCTTACAAAATACAGTAGTTGAGTCAATGAAAAAAGTTAATCTGCTTCTGGAAAATGAGAGGAAGCATGTGTGTTTTAAATTTCACAACAATGTTAGGGTATGGGAATGCTACCATATTGTATGGGAGATCTTTGAAAAACAGTAATGCTGCAAAAAGGGGCATCCCTCAGTTTGGGACATGTGGTCTTTGCTAGCTTGCACAGTGTTCCCGAGAAAGTGTTGAACTTGAAATTGCTACTCAATTCTAAACTTTCTTGATCTGGCAATATTATTTGGAAAAAAGTGAGGTGTATCTCCATGTTGCAAAAATATACTCGTATTTTTTATATAATGCAAGATGTTTGGTAATACTCGATTGTTATTTTTCTCCTCTTTTCACTTCATAGTGAGAATAAACAGCACAGTAAGAATAAACAACAGTGTTTCCTTCTGTGGTTTGTTCTGGCTGATTTAGTTTTATTTTTAGCAGCATAGAGAATTTTAGCATGAAATTAATTGTAGCAAAGAGGTCTATTTGGCACCAAACTGACATGCAAAATTGTATAAATGTAGTAAATACAACTGTCTGGGTCTGCAAAATGACACATGTAATAAGAGTTTCTCTTGTGAAATTAGAATTTCACCTTTTTTCCAAATTTTGGTAAGTTAAAATTGAGCATAAGTATGGAGCTTTTGACTGCTATAAAAAATTTATGTTTTAGTACTTGACCTACTTTTGTATAGTGTTGAATTGAAAAGGAGCTCAGGAGCATTACTTTTCATCATAACGTAATTTTTTATGCTGTTTAATATTGTTCTCTTAAATCAGATTTTTGCTTAGATTAACTTGGTGTTAATAGTCCAGTCCACACTGATTTATGGGATGTTACATCAAAACTAAAATTAACCATACATTACTTTGTGAGAAATGATCTGCAGCGTGTTGCACTTTATGCAGAATTATTAGAGATCCTACCTCTTTATTTGGACCATAACTTAGCACTAAAGGGGTACTTTGAGCTAATTTTTTAGTAAGTGATTTTATGGTAACCTAAGTCTCTGTGGTCTTGAAATTTAATTCTGTTTTTAAAACTGTGCATATTATTAGCCTCTTAGAAATTTATGGTAAGAGTTAAGCTTTCACATTTCTTTACTGTAGGTGGTTAAAATCAACTGGAAAGTTAAGCCAAGTGGCCACATCACACTTCATATTAAAATTTAGCTGTCACTGAACTAAATAACAGTGACAGAATGGTCAGAATGGTGTTTATTTTGTCTGAGAGTGTCTGACTCTAGTGCAACCTCTGCCAGTGTTACCACTGTTGTTAAAGAACCAAAAGAAAACCAAGTGTGTGAAGATTTTGTAGTAGTTTATATTAATTATTTACAGACATTTAGAGAAATTAAACTAAAACAAGTCAAGAGAAATATTTCTTTCCACAATTTAAAAAATTCAATGAAGGATTTTCTGATCCCTTTGAAATATGGTGTTTGCTACAACTTTTCATACCCTGACTAGTCATCTGCATGGGTTTCTGAACATTTGGTACAGTGAGATCCAGATTTCACAGGGCCTCCACCAGTGTGACATCTCTTTTATGTGCCAGTAGGCAGTTCCAGAACTTGGAAAGGACTGCTTTTTTGTAAGATGACAGTCCTACTGCTTCTTGCATGTCCTTTTCCATATATAAACACAGTTACCATTTGATTCTTACAGGAATTATGCGGCTAAGTGCTAATTCTTTGCTTTCTTCTTTACAATATCGGGAAATCTAGGACTTACACCTAGGGCTTCATGGAGTGAGTTTTACCAGCAATTTTGTGAGGCTGCAGTTGTCCAATTTTATGTGGTTACTAAAAGAAGGAGATGATTCTGAAACACTTTAGAGGATTTTTCAAGTGAGAAGTGAATGTCTTCAGGTCACTGTAATATTTGGATAGCGAAATTAGGACCTATGACTAGCTACTGTTAGCAAAAAAGGATGCTGTTGTCTGTGGAGAAGTGTTTGTTGTGTCACAGAATTATAGCACTGCACAGGCAGCATTGCAGGTGAAAAAGGAGACGCGGTACTTAAACCACTTGGGGAAACATTCAGGCTTGCAGTACTTGGATGCATGTGGACTTTATGTGAAGACATACGCTAAGGTGTCTGTCCATGTTAAAGCTTTGTAGTCAGTGTTGGTGCTGGTAATGGGGGAAATCCTGATGATTTTTGACCTATGCCAAATTTTACTTTGCAGCTTGGAAAAAGTCAAGTTTTGCTTTTTATTTCCGTTATTTGTCCTCCTTTTGTTTCTCTGAAAGTATGTACATGGAAAGGTCACTGGATAAGGTCTAATGTGAGTCCTAGCAAAAAGAATGCTGTAGCTCTAGATATTTGGCATAGTGTTGAGGTTCTGTGAGGTTGTGCAATAAGGGCACATGAGAAAAATGGATTTAGCTCCTTGAACAGGACATCATGCTTAGGCAGTGTGAAGTATGTACAAAGAACATTTAAAAATTCTGTTAATAATTTAAGTGTTTTTGAAAGTACATGTCTAATTTTGTGTAAAATTATTTTGTATAAGTGGGGAGAAATGGTATATATTAGATCATTGCTTTTGCTGGCAGTTCTCACCTTGATTTTGGAGTGCAGGAAGATGAGAGCTAACTTTGTAACATAGATGACCGTTAGGTCTGCATGAGTAATAAATCAAATATTTGCTTTTAGGAGATGAAAATGATCTCATGTTCACCTAAGATATGGAGGTAGGATGGGCTGCTAAACTGTGCTAACTTGAGTCTTTCTGGCCTAGTAATGTGGGTGCTTTATCAGGGAGAGCTGATAACCATGGAGTGCAGCTACAATAGCACTGCTGAAGTCTGTGTTGCTGTGCTTTTGCTAGTCAGGTGTAAAACTAGTTAACTAAAATCATGTCCATTTTTCTTTCTAGACATGTTTTAGTATAAAAGGTAGCTTTGTGATGTTTTCTTTGTGGCAGTTTGTGGCAGTTGATCCTTTTAACTAGAGTCTTCCTGCATTTCACAATTAGTGTAGTAAATAAAACTCCAGACAGATTTCTTAGTTCGACTCACCACGGTGTTTCCTCTCTCATAGATACTGCAGGAAGTGTTTCAGTTTTGAGATCCAAGTGTCCTATTTTCTGTTCATTTGAGGAAATAATATGATGGTACGGTGAGTGGCAATTTTGGAAAAGGGAGGGAAAGAACACAGAGGAGTAGCCTATGTTAGTTACATCTCTCCATTTTTTCCTGGAGTTGTATTTAAAATATGTCCCTGCAACCCCCCACTATACATAATAAATTAGTAAAGACTTATCCTATTGATCATCTTTCATCAAGTGCATCATATCATATACAAGATAAGTAGTCTTTATCGATAGATGCTATGGATTATGCTTTAACTATGAATGCTAGTCAGAAAATGAGATATGTTACCGAAGAGGTTACATCCTCATAACACTGTATTATATTGTGTGTGTTGTATGTATTACACTTCCATTTGTCTGCAAACTCACTGTCAGAAATTTTTCATTTTAATTATCTGGGTATGAAAAAAAGGGAAGAATGTCTCCGCTCTAAAACAGGTAATGTGAATGTGCTTGGAAAAAAACCAAAACCAGCTGTTTCTCAGAAAGCAATGGTTACTTCTTGGCTTGAAGAAAAATGAAGCAGAAGAAAAGACAGCAGAAAACCTTAGTGTCAGTTTTGTGTCCATTGAAGTCAGTACCAAGTGAATGAGGCCCTAAGTCTTAATTCAGTAGTTGATATTTATTTGGCACAGAACACGGTAGTGTAAGTTATACTACGGCTACTGCTATTTAACTGTGCTCAGACATGCTTTTTGAATTGAGAAGTGTTGTAATACAAATTTGTGTTACAGGTACATTTAACAGCTCAGTTGCCCCTGAGCTCGCTGATACTGAAAGGGTTCCTCCCAGCTGGGTTTTAACAGGAGCCATTATGATTTGTTTAGAGGCGTTAAATCTGGAACAGTATAAACCAGTTTCAAACGTAACATGAGGTCTGAAAGGGGCAGCTGCAGGTGTTACCTCTGCACTTTCTTCTGAATTGGTGCTGGCCCCAGTTCTAGAAACATGTGATCCTTGTACAGTATGAAAATACCAGTGTGAGTACACAGAAATGGTCTTCTGGCTATACAGCAGTGTTTGTGTGATTGCCTGCCCTTCATCTCCTTAGAGAGAAAACCAGAATTGAGAGCATGTAAAACTGATGTGTAGTTATTTGGTGCCTTCTGTGGCAGTTTCTTTTGAGGCTGTCTGACTTGTCTATAGATGTCCCATCTCCTGTATCTGCTTATTCTCTCTCAAGTTAGTACTGCTAAGATCAACGGAAATGTGTCTCCTTGGGGAGTAAGTGGGATGCTTAAATGTGACAGTGTCAGTCTAGTACCTCCTAGAGTAGTAAATGTACATGTGCTTATAAAAATTATTCAGTAAGTAGCATTAACTATCTCACTTTGGGGATGAGGAGATGGAAATTATTCTAATACTATAAACCAATTTTTATCATTACGTAAACATGAGCTGAATAGTTCTCTGATCTCTGAACCTTTACCTTGTGTTTGCAATATATTTGAGGTCACTAAGAGTGCATTTAAGTAGCATCTTCCTAAACGACAGTTTGTTCTGTGCATTTGATTTTGTATTCATGTGAAGGTTGAGTCATCCTGGGTTAGAGATACCCAGGCAGGGAGAATTAAGGTTGCTATGGGAATCATAGAGCAAATGTTCTACTAGAATTACACTGTTTGTCCATACGGGTTATGTCAGGAATGAACCTGGCTCATTACTTCTGATCTTTCCCTCTACTGGCCCCCCTTCAAACCTGAAAAATATGAGTAATACAAACGTGGCTTCTTTTCATGATTTCTTTTCAGCCTGTAGTTTAGCAGTAATTGAGCATGTGCAAAGATGATAATTTTCCATCATTTAATAAATGGCAATTTATAAATTAGGGATAATACAGTACGTATGATAACTACATTCAGAGATTGCTGCAGCATTCATTTTCTTAAGCAATTGCAGAGAAGCCAAGATTATTATTTACAGTTATTAAAATATTTAATTACATTTCAAGTAAATGGTAGGTTCCCAAGGGATCTGGAGAGAAGTCATATTTGAAGGGAATTCAGTCTCCAGTTTCTGTGTGCCTTCAAAACTGCCACTTAATTCTGCTTTACGTACAAAATTCAACTGTTTTGTTTTATGTGCATGTATAAAGCAGCATAGCATATCATACACATACCTGCATTTTTGGAAAACTACAGGGCTGCTTTCTTTTACAATTATAGCACAAATACTGCAGTAGTTTAAAATCAGAGTTCTCAGTTTGAAAATGAAGCTTTAAAGAAAATATACTTCAGTAAGTCTTTTCTCTGATTGGGGTATCACATCTCATGGTCTTGTTTCCAGTGCAGGTTTCTGGGTGGCTGGCTGGTGCAGCAGTGATTTTCACAGCAAACCCTGAATAAGGGTGACAAGGGGCACCTTCTGCAACTCTGTTTGTAATGCAAATTACTACTTCCAAGATACATGGGCCATTTTGTTAACCCACACTTACATGCTATTTTTATTAAATTAAGTAGAAGATATTTTTGAATGTTCTCAGTGGTGATAGATGACAACGTAATATTAGGTGGCTAGCCAAGTTTCAGATATTAAGTACAGAAAGTACTTATATAAATGCCCTCAAGGAGAAAGTAACCATAGAAATGGCTCATATATTTTAAGCATACCATTAAGTTTACATTATTATACACTTTTATTGAGGGCTTACTGTAATCTTCAGCTCCTTGTGTAACACCTAAAGTACTGAATGCTACTCTAAGAAACACAGGAAACATTTTGAGTCTACAACAAATGTGAATAGTAAGCGCTGTAGCTCTTAGTTATTTAACAATGACCTGATCTCTAACAGCTTTTGCTGCATGTTCTTATTGTAATGCTTGTATTGCAGGTGTTGAATGCTTTGGAAACTGTGCTACATAGGTGCTTTTCAGCAGCTGCTTATTGGTTGCAATTCTGATTTCTGGCAGTTTGCTTTTAAAAAATGGCTAATAAGACAATGCCTAGCAACATTTCATCCAGTAAGCAAACCAGAACTACATCTGCCCGAATCTGACTAATATGCTTTAAAGTAGCATTGTATTGTAGGTACTAGATGTATACCTGTCATTGATGAATTATTTTTAATTTTATTATGGTTCATTCATTTGTCTCTTCCCTTTGCCACTTTCTAGGAAGCATAGTCATACGTTCTTGCACATGCTTCTTAGCATGTTTTTCTGGTGGTATCTGCTGTGTTCTGGGAAAACTGCTTACGGTTTTTCTCAAAAACCCCAGTTATCCAATTGCAGTTTTATTGATAGGTCTAGGCTGTCAGACACAAAACAGATGGATTTATGGAAAAGTTGCTGTATAAAGGTGCTTCAGCCTTACGGTGTGTCACAAATCGGCTACTCAAGATTATGGTAGTATATGGTGAATCACTTCAGTGCGGTAAAGTTAATGATGTCAGCTTAAACCAGTTGACAGTCAGCTTTTGTACCGTGGGGAGAAGTCAAAGGGATGGATTTGGAATGCTTTGTCACAACCTATAGAGGTGCACTTTATGGAAGACTCAGGAATGGCAAGATTAGATCACCTTGATATTGACAGCTCACTGACTTCTCAGAAAATGTGAGATGAATTGACTGTACGATGGGGAAGTTAATATCTATGCACACAGGAGAGTTTTTTAAATGACAGAAACAAAATTCAGTTTTATGCTTGGACACTACAAATTAGGTGACTAATTGAGAGAAGGGGTGAAAGTATCTATAAGCAGTCTTGGGAAAGGGAAGAAGCACTGGGACTGTCCATCAAAAGTTTGTATACTGTATGGGATATTGGACTTCTCTGAGTTGTCAGTATGTGTGTTTATATATTCCCAGGTGGAATGGAATAATAATAATAATAAAAATGTAAAAAGATTATGGAGTTACTTTTTCCAGCACCATATGTTCTGACAAAAACCTCCGCATCCTTGAAGCTACTCAACGTTGAAATGTGTAATTTATGTTCAACATGACCTTTTCTCTTCTGAAGACTAATTTCACTCAAAGTCCAAACCTTACTTTTTATCCATTGTGTCCTATATTGCAGTAAACTGATAGAATTTTTCTGTGATTGCTGATGTTGACTTAATGGCTAGTAGCAACATTTTATGAGCTCTTTGGAATGCTTGAAATTCACAAATGAGCCTAAATTCCTGATAATCAAAATATGCTTTCCAGCTCAGGGCTGTAGCTGTTAGCTTCAGCAAAGTGATCCTTCTGAAGTCTAAGAAAAACTGCTACTCAGAAAAGCCCACAGAGTAACATCTGCTTATGAGTAACATTTAATGACTAAAAATAACGACTTTGCGAGGTAATTTTTATAGTAAAATTGCATAAGAATAATTTTCCACAAAGTGCTTTTTATAAACTGCTCTCAGTACTGCGTTCTGTGGTTTAAAATAGAACAGTGTACTTCCTGCTTGGCTAGATGGCAGCCAGTTGCCATCCAGGATTTACTTGAATTTGTGGATTCCTTCCTTTTGCTTGTCTTAATTTTTTGGTTCTGGATCACTGAAAGCAAGTGAGGTGGTGGAAACAACCTTGAGAGCTGCTTTTTCTCTTCGTTGTGATTTTTCCTCAAGATCCTAACACTCTGCTCCACTTGAGTTGTGTTTGATAGTAAAGTCTCAATAGGTGGCTATTAGTAGGCTATGGTTAATAGAAAATACTCAAGAAAAGGGATCACGGTGAGGGAACCCATCACTTAGTAGTCGTTTTTCACAAGGAGCTCTAACACAACAGGCAGAAGAGGAAACCTGTCATGTCTCCTGCAACAGGCCCTGATTCCCAGACACCTCCCTCCAGTGGCAAAGGGACCAGTGCTAGGTTGATAAAAATAGAAAAATAGCTTACTCAGTCTGATTTTTGGGAAAACACCACGCTCATTGATACAATTTGCCTAAATCACATACTTTCACTTGTGTATTTCTTACGGCAACCAGCTCTTTCTAAAAAGATTTCGCTTCTCACCTAAAGACTTGTGAAATAGCTTCATGAAACACTCTTAGACAGCTGACACTATCAGAGGAATTTTATTTATCACTAGTGTTTTAGTACTTTGGTTTGTTTGTAAGTCTTCCACAGGAAAAAAAACATGAAATTGATGTTGTTGTGTGAGGGAGAAGTGTTCTCCTTCAGATTTAAGCAGCAAGAAGACATTCTCAGAATAATTAAAAAGATTTTGGGAGGGTGACAGGAAAAGCTTCCCTCCCCTCCCATTTTTTCCCCCCCCTATAAAATATGAAGCTGCTCAAGGAAAGCTGAATGTATATCAGAGTACTGATGAAAACTAAAAACATCCTCTAGAAAATCCAAGATTGTCTGTCTACTTAAATATTCTCTGGCAAAATCTGAACTTTTCGTCCTAGTCTGTCTGCGTGGACACCAGGTCTTTTCCTCACCCCTGCCCCCAGTTGCCTTTCTGTCATTCAGTAGCTCATTTCTCAGGTGAGGAGGACAGATTGAATACAGAAAGCATGCATTTAATCTTATATCTGGGGTTGTCATAAGGAAGTGTGGTAAGGAGGTAGCAAAGGGAAGCGTCCGATTTGTTTTGGCCTGAAGTAGGTGGGCTGTTTTGCTGAGATTTCTGGAGGCATTCTCAGGGATCCTGCCAGAACTGCTTCAATCCTCTTTACTAACCATATGCCTTGCAAGGGCTGTGAAGCTCTCTCTGGTGTCTCTCTGTTTCCCTGATGTAACTTTTTTAGAAACTTCTTTAGAAACTCAGAGCACTCAGATTGTTCTTGGGAGTGTTTTGCATCCAAATAAAGTGTCTTCATGAAGTCTCAGAGAACACTGACAATTACAGATATCATACACTCTTTGGTGTTTGGAGATAGATCTGTTAAATATATCCTTTCATTCTTCTGAGCAGAGAGATGCTTTTGTAAAACAGGTGGTTTGGTCAGCTCCCTTTCTCGCTGAGCTTCTGCCTATTTTAAAGGGAGGAAGGGAGGAGCTTTGTCTCGTTTACCTGAGTTGGAACAGACTGAGAATTTCTTGGAAAGGTAGATTAATTTTCCTCCTCTGCTACTGCAAGGAATGTTTAAGGCTTCCAGGCCATTCAGCAAAAGATACCTGTGTCCCCTTTTTCCTGTCTTCCCCAAATCTGGCAACTTTATGGACTAAAGCAGCAGTATGCAGACCTACAAAATACAGAGTCTTACTTTTGTAGCTGTGCAACTAACAGCGAGGGAACTTGCAGGTGTAATTAATAAGCTCCTGGGTAGTAGGCCAAGTGGAAGACGTCTGTAGTTCATCAAATGATTAATGAATGTTGTCTGCACAAAATAGAATTATATTATGTTGTAAGGATTTGCAGCGAGAGTCCAGATTACAGGATTTGAAGATATAAAATAGGGATTGAATGTGTAAAGAATGGAGCATAGGTTCATGTTTAGTATATGAAGAAGTTAACTAGCCAATTCAAAATGTTCATGACAGAAGTAGGTAAATAAGAGCTGCTCTCTGGACAGTAAACTCTGCTGAAGTCTGTGGAGAGCTCATAGCCCCTGGAGGTGCTGATGGAGACCAGTGGGACAGCAGCAGATTGGTGAGAGCAGCTAAGAACAGGAAACAATTGAGCCAGCCTGCCTCCTCCACTCCCTCTTTTTCTGGTTGTCTTAGACTTGGCTTTTAGACTCAGTCCTGATGACATTTGATGTTTGTTCTGTAAGGTTTTCCACACAAGGAACCACCCTGTGGAGCGCGGGGGGAGAAGGCTGAGCACAAACAGCCAAAGCAAAGCCCCAAAGGAAATAATGTTATGTTAGCTGAGACAATGAAGATATGGAGCAACTGACTTTTCAGTTTTTCCTGTAACAGAAATTGTGTGGGTTCCTGGTTAGGGAAAAGACAACAAAATAGCAGATGGGGTGGAGGGAGCTTGTTTTCATTCTCCTTCGAGGGAAAAAATTGAATTGTGAAAGCAGAGGCAAGGACTGAAGAAGAGATGTGCCCTGGTGATTAGCTTCCATCCTGATTGACAAGAGGTATAGTTCTGTTTGTTCCATCGCTTTTTGTGTCTCTGTCTGCAAATTACATGCCAAATGAAAATTAACATGCTCCTTTGAAGCTTTGTTGATAGGATGTATGTGTCTAAGCCTTAATAACTATTATATAACAAGTCATTCCAATTTTAATGTTCATTGTTTGCTTCATTAAAATAATTGAGGTCAAGCTGGCTGCTATCCTGAGGTGATGATAATGGAGAATTTCGTGCTTGCTCCCGGTAATGGGAGGGAAGCAGTAACCAGGAAAGGACAGCTGATACGGATGTCATTATCTGGTTCCATCTTTCCAAGACATTTTCAGAGTATCTCACTTGGTGTTGTAGGATCCTTCCTTAAAACATTTTTTGTCATTAACATGGTAATGTTCACAGAGGCTGTTGTGGGTTTTAATCCAGATTGAAGCTTTGTGGGTAGAATTCTTTCCTGTTTACGGTTCAAGGGAGGTTCTTTTTGGTCTGAAGGTCAGGTTTTATTGCAAGCAAAGTGTACAGATATGTTACCGGTGGTCATCTGGTCTTGTACATGTTTCTGCACTAGACACTTTAAAAGCTGAAGTGCAAAATCTTCTTGATAAGAGATTTATGTTAGCTATTGAAGTACTTCCAGCAGCAACCTCTGTTCTTAGTTATTTCTTCATTATATATAATAGTTATACATTAAGCTGTAATTTTGTCTTCCTAGCGTGCATGCTATAGTGGAATCCCACTGAAAGATCTCTTATGTGACTTTACTGAAGAAAAGAGTGAAGTCTGTAAATTCTCGTTGGAAAATTTCTTTTGTCAAGTAGTAAGATGGACACAGCAAGTGACCTTGAGCAGTCTGAGAACTCTTCCCAGTAGTTAAGTCAAGGCAAAAGTTCACTTCCTCTGCAGTGGTTATGCTTAAAACAACAGTGCATTAAATTTGGAAAAAAAGAATCACTTTTACTGCATTTGTAGAAGTTAACCTTCATTTGTCAGACATCTCGATTGGTGAGATATACTTTCTGAGCTGATGGTTAACAGTATTTACAGTAGTCTTTTTGCATGTGTGTTGATGCTCTTTCCTTTTTCAGAATAAATAGTGGAAAGGGGTCAGGTTTAATGGAAATCCTGTGGGATTTGTGAATATGAGCTGAATTGGTAGCTAGTGTGTCCGGTTAGTGACTGATGTGATTGCTTTACTGACACTGGAGTTCCAGGTATCAGTATCTTACATTTTGATATATTCCTGATAGATGTATGTGTATATATATACACATATACGCATATATTCTACTTAAACTGGCTGTCTGTTTTAATTTTTGACTTTTACAATATGACAGTTTTTGTTGTTGATGAAATACAGGTCAAGATTGCAAGAGGAGTCCTTGCTCAAAGTCAGAATTGATGGCTGTATTAAGTTCATGTGGGAACACAATGAATCACGTTTACAGCGATTTAGGAGGTTTTTATTTTTTGCATGTGGACTTTTCTGTTCTTCATCTCTTTTGCTTTTAAGAAAATCCATGTTTTTTTATGAAATAAAAGAAAAAATCCAACCGCCTGTGAAATGTGCATGTTTAACAATGGTTAAATGTCCGGACTCATATATCACTTGTGACTTATTCTAGAGTAGTTTGAAAAGCTGGTCTCATCTCCTGTCCTTTCCTAATGTTTTCTGAAAAGTTATTTTTCTGGTACTGTTTTCTAAAAAGCAAAAAACGCTTTCCAGAAAACGTCTCTGTGTGTGTCAGAGAGAGAGAGACTGTGTTTTCATATTACACCTTATTAAAAAAACCCACCCCAAATGAAGCAACAAACAATCAAATCCTGCCAAAAAAAGAGTGAAGCAGCAAGCTGGCTATTTCCCAGTCTTTAAAAGCAGTAAACTTCTCACAAGGACAGCTTGGCTTAAAGATTTAAGGAAGTGATGCACGTTGCATTTCTATTATTATTTAAGTGTCTAAAGCTTTTTCCACACAACTGGTTATTTTTACAGATGCGCTTTTTATTGTGTTGTTTATTTTCCCATGTTTTTAATAATGGTTTTCAACTTGCATGCAGTCAGTAATGGAAAGGATTGAAAAATAAAAATCACTGCATTAAATCTTTCAGAGGAATTGCCTACGGATAAGTTGGCAGACCACGTGCTCCTGGTGATGGTGTGCAGAGATTACTACCATAGAGAAAAAGAGTTATTAACTGATGGAGCAGAATGTTTCCTTCATGAATGATTTCTAGCATGTCACAGAGGAGTTTGATGATACAGATTTTCTATGGGTTTTCAGCGCTAAAAGAACATTTTCTTTTTTCTCTGGAGTGTTTTGGATTTTTCCTCATGCATGGGTAGGCATATCTTAATACTGACTGTAAAAGGTTTCAGTTGTGTGATCAACACTATTTAAACTACATTTAAACTAAATTTAAGCTAAAATTGAAATTGCTCATATGTGTACCAGATTGCGTCTGGTGCAGTCTGAAGAATCTCACTTGTGTTTTATATTCCAAAAGAAGGGTAGAATGATCTGAAGTGTTTAAATCATTATGTAGAAAGACAGGAGTGTTGATGCTACTTATTTTCTTGGCCAGCTCCACATGGCCTGTGTGACAAAGGGAGAGTGTCTGCTTGCCCTCTGAGGTAATATGGCTGATGTCATTCTTCCTTTGCTTTGAGGAACCTGAAGTCACTGTCTTGGGAGGTGCCCCTGCGACAGCTGTGGATTGAGTAGTTTTACAGATGGCATAAAGCTGGTGTTTGCTTTAGGTTGTTGCGATGCACTGTGTTAATTGGGTGAAATCCTGTAGGAGCAATAATTATAGAAAGAAAGATGTTCTGATAATACGCATCTGTCCTAGACAAACAGACTTATACCTGTTAGTCCTGGAGTCTGGATAACAAAAGCATTTAAAATCATGTAAAAAAGCAGCCATATGCTCTTACATTCATGTGTGGCTATTCAGTTTTCTTCCTTTGAAGTTTGTTTATTTTTGTTGTGGGATGGGAGGAAAAATCTTGAATAGAGATTATTTATTATTATACTTAATAATTTGGAATATCTCCCTTTCTCTTTCTAGAAACAAATTGAAGAATTAAATAATGACATTCACCTTTTTTTTGTAGGATGATTTTTCTGCATGGGAGAGATTAATGTATCATCTAGTATTCTAACAAAATACTGAATTCCTGTATTTTTTTCTTTTAGCATGGAAAATAGGACTTCAATTTTTCATTATTATTTCCTAAATTAATTTTTAGTAACTAATTTTAGCTTATTTACTGCATGAAAGAATGTTCTTTCATCTTATTATGTCTGAAATTATTTGAAAACCTAGGGTATCTAATGGCTTTTTTTGCTAATCTTCCACATACTAGGAGATATTCTCAGGAGATAACCCTTAGAATTAGTAATTTCTACTTTGTCATTTAGTTATTTGTTTGGATTCTTACCACATAAGTGTTTGTGTTTTACATCGTGGTTGGCTATGTGTTCACAACAGGAAGATCCAGGAGGTGCAGTTCCAGCTGTGAAGGAGTAGTTAGCAGTTGCTGTGTCTGGGGTAAGTAGGGAAAGCAATCACACAGGATGTTAAGATCAGCTCTGAAGAGGAGGAAGCAGGCAGCAGCAAATGCTGTGGATTGTCTGTATTGGAGCAAGTGGTAGGGAGGGGATGAGCTTTAGAGGAAAACATCACAGATGTTTCCTGTTGCATTCTGACATTCATGAGAGGTTCACTGGATGGCAGGTTTCTTTGGGTGTAATGTTATTCAGGAGAATTGTATTAGCTCTGCATGGCAAGGTTTTGGTTGGAGAAGGGCCACAGACGTGGCTTCGGTGAGAAGCTGCCGGAAGCTTCCCGATGTCCAACAGAGCCAAGGCCAGCTGGCTCCAAGATGGACCTGCAGCTGGCCAAGCCCAAGCCCATTGGCCATGGTGGTAGAGCCTCTGTGATACCAGATTTAAGAAGGGGGAAAAAAACTGCTGCTCAACAGCAGCCAGAGAAGAGAGGAGTGAGAATATGTGAGAGAAGCAATTGCAGACACCAAGGCCAGTGATGAGGGAGGGGAAGGTAGTTCTCCAGGTACTGGAGCAGGGATTTCCCTTCAGTGTGTGGTGCAGCCCATGGTGAAACAGGATCCCTCTGCAGCCCATGGAGGTCCATGGTGAGCAGAGATCCCCCTGCAGCCTGTGGAGGACCCCCCGCCAGAGCAGATGGATGCCTGAAAGAGGCTGTGACCCTGTGCTAAAAGCAGGTTTGCTGACAGGATTTGTGGCCCTGCGAGGGACGTGTCCTGGAGCAGTTCGTGAAGGACTGTTTCCCATGGGAGGACCCCGTGCTGGATCAGGTGAAGAGAGCAAGGAGGATAGAGTGGCAGAGACAATGTGTCATGAACAGGCTGCAATTCCCACTAATTGTCCCCCTGTGCTGCTGTGGGGAAGGAGGTAGTGAAACTGGGAATGAAGTTAAACCTGGGAAGAAGGGAGGAGTGGGGGAAAAGTAAGATTCGGTTTTATTTTCTCATTACCTTACTCTGATTGGTACCAATTAAACTAACTTCCCTGAGTCAAGTTTGTTTTACCTGTGAGGGTAATTGGGTGACCTCCCTGTCCTTATCTTGACCCATGAGCCTTTTGGTTTTCAGCCAGGGAGGGGAAGTGGTGGGCACTAGGTGCCCAGCCGAAGTCAACCCACCAGAAGAACACAGGCAATACGTGAGAGTTTGTGACAGGCTGAAAGGTCTGAATCTCCTTCAAGCTTCAGGAGCAGCTGTTAATAGGGAACTCATGTCAGCTGCTTGTTCTCCTGCATCAGGCCGAAGATGGAGAAAGAAGCAAACCATGCATTTGAACTGTTGTCTTCTTAGGATGAGGCTTCTTCTTACTGAATATTTTGCAATTAAGTAAATGCAGGCCTGCTAATGCTAGAAATTTGCACACTTGTAATTCCTTTTAATGCATGTAGTCCTGACAGTTCTTTCAGTTTTTTTATTGTACATCTATCATAAAGTTGTATATTATAAGTTTCAGTGCATTTCTGAGAATGTGCAGTTTTTTTCTGGTATTATGAGAAGACTGTATAGGTAAAGAGAAGGTGTCAAATTCAAAACAAGGGTGGAAAGAGAAATGGATTGATACTTGGAGAGGAGGTAGGGGCAAAAATTGTTTTTGTTACAAGTAGAGAACTACTACTTTGAGCTGTCTGTATTTGCAAATGGGAATGATGGAGCATTGTAAGGTGCTAAAATAAACCCATGTAAGGGCAAAGTCATTCAAAATTAGGCAAGCTATTTCACTTTGGAAAATGAAAGTTAAAACTTACCTTTCTCAAAATCAAAGCTGTTAATTCTGATTTTGAAACTAGCTTAGACTGCTAGTAAGTCAAGCATTTTGCCTCTCCTGGGAGAAAGCAAAAACCAGACCTACCAGTAAGACAGAGGATGATGCTATAACTGCGTGACTTAGTGACTGTCCTGTTAAGGGTTAATGTGTTTAATGAGTTTTATCTTATATGGTGTGGTGTTTTTGTGTTAGCTCCTCCTTGATTTACTCTCTGTAGAACAACTACACTTCAGCTCTTCTGAAATCTTTTGTCAAGGTCTTTAAAAAAAATTGGCAAGCATGTAAAAACGTTCAGTTATTTCAATAATATATGTCATGCCATAGAGTTGATCTGTCACTTTAGAATAGGGGAGGTTGTTCATCTTTGTTCTGGTCGTTCAGCACCTTAAACAGTGTGGTTTTGATCAGTGCTTGAGCAGTAAATGTTCCGCAAGTTCTAATACTTTGAATCCTACACAGAACAGCTGCTGGTATCACAACTGTAACATGAAACTAGGTAGCAAGGAAAAGATGAATCAAAAGGCTGCTTTAAAGCTATCTTAGGTCAGCTGGGAAACAGTAGGACTCAGACCAACACCTTGTTTTGGATAAAGGTAGAATAAATAATTGATTTTATGGAAATTTCTCCTAATCTAGGAAGAATACAGCTGAAACAAGCCTGTGAAGTTTTGGGCTGGGTGATAGCTGCAAACATTCAGTTAATTTTTCAGATATTTTCTCAGCTCCGTGATCAGTTTATCTTATGCTCCTGTCTTATCTGTAAAAGAATATAGTTGTCTTTAATTAAGGGAGAGGGGAAAATTGAAATGTTTGAAGTTTTCAAAGTTTTATTTTTGATTTTATTTTTTATGGAAGCAGATCTTGGAATTGTAAGCTGTTTCCCACCAAAAAAAAAGGTGGGAAAACTAGTCAGTTGGAAATAAAAATAGAACATTTCTGTCTCTGTGAAGTATGAGAATGTCAGGTTCTCAATTTCACACTCTTATGCAGGATGGGAAAAGGAGAGAAGCAGTTTTCCATACAATTATATTGTTTAGTCTTCCAGGGAGATGGTCATCTTTTTTCTCCTAGCTGTTCCTTCAGTTTGCCTCCTTGTGCTCTTTCCCTGAAGAAAGAATACTTGCATAAGTGTGTGTCTGTGGTGTTTTTGTTTTTGTTTTATCTTTGAAGCAGCCGCCTTGTCTGTGCTATGGAGCTCAGGTTCACAGTGTGCGACTTCTGAAAGCAGAGCATTGCCTGGGATTCTGTGGTTGCCTAAAGCTGCGTATTGGAGGGGTCCCTGTCACCTTCTGATGGGTCTTGTTTGCTGTCAAAGGGAGTTAAAATTGTCTGTGGCTTTTACTGAAGTTTTGGCCTCTGTTTTAAATGTTGATTATTAAAATGTCATGTTAACCTTCAGCAAGGCATTTGGCTAAATTTACGGACTGCAACAACAGCTTTTTGTTTAATTCTACTCTTTTTTTGCAAGAACGATTATTTGCATCTCTGAGTTCAGTTTCCTTTCTAGCTTTTCAGTGCGCTCAACATATATTTTTTTAATCAGTCAATTTACAGTAGCGTAGGAAGCCTGCAGGAAGCTCACAATACTTGAAAATATAATAATGATAATAAAAAAATCATGAAGTTCGTAATACATTTTTACAGTACAGTAGTGTGGACAAATGGAGCTTGAATCTTTGTTTATTATGATGTCTTCAGATACATTTTTCTGAAAGCTTTGGATACCTCAAGTGTAAACCTGTAAGTTTTTGCAGTAAGTTTTTGCAAGGTAAGTGTGAGAGACTTGTCATGTGCATATATTATTTCCTACAGGCTGTAAAAATGGAGAGAGAAATTTTGAACATCTCCTTTTTCTTTTGGCGTTAGGATTTTGAAAGCTTGCCAATTTGCTTAAAGAGCAGCATGCTCAAATACTGTTTTTACCTGCCGTACAAGCACCTCCTTTGTCTTCATCTGGATGGTCCAAATCTAGACAGAGGTTAACTTTCTGCCTGACAGCTGGTATTCATATTGCTAAGATGCTTCCTATGCTAATGTCTGTAAACTTAACAATTACTGCAGTTTGTAAAAATGATTCCTTAGTGATGCTTGAGAAATGGATAATGCCCATTCTTAAACTGTGATTAGATACTTTATTTAGGAAAGGAGGAGGGACAGTGTAACTTCCCTGAGTGTCTCAGATCACAGACAAAGGCAAGAAAATCTAAGCCTAAATTAATAATGGAGAAGGAAGTAGAATTTTCATACTTTTCCTTACAAAGACTTTCAGAAAGTATGAGTCACTATTAAACCTACTGTGAACCTCCTATTTTAAGAGACTATTTTCTCTAACATAGTCTTGACATTTTTACAGGCCTTTGGTAGTCTCAAGCCCTTCGTTTTTGTAGGTGAGTATATGGTATGTTTGGATCAGAACATTAACATCCATTTGTGGTAGTTCTTCACATTTAGTCACTATTTCAATCCATAAGAATTTAACAGCAGCATAGTGATATTTCCTGTGACAGCAGATGTTTTTGGACCTTTGCAGATCATGAGCCAAGCTGAAGGACAACAGAAGAATCTTGTACAAGCCATTGAAGCTCTCCCAAATTCTGGACCCCTTACTGCCTTGGATCAGGACTTGCTACTTTTAAAAGCTACCTCTGCTGCCACCCTGAGCTGCCTTGGAGAATGCCTGAGTTTGCTACAGCAAAGCATGCATCAAGTGGGCCAACAGCATAACAGGACACTGTCATCAGGTGAGCACGAGCTCCCTTGGGTATTGTTTCATGTGCCTCGGGGTGTTTTATTACGATACTGAAGCAGGCAAAATTGATCATTCTCAGAGAGGCAAATTGGGATGAGCAGCTTGTGAGCTTCTGCAGCCTCAAGCACTGTAATTCTTTGCCTAAAACAAGATGCAAAATGTATTTCAATGAGGAGAAGAGAGGAGGAAAAGAGGTGGTCCTGAGTCTTCTCAGAGAAATCCAGTCCTGAAGACAGCAACACAAAAAATATGGGGCATAGAGAAGAGGTATATAAACCTACATTCTTAATGGCAGCACTGAACCAGCTTGGTTGTTTTGGTTTGCTCCCCGTCCTTTTTTGTTTTTAATGGATTTCAATCTCAATACACATTTGTTTGATAAAAATAATACTATGCAGTGCTACAGTGAAAATAATTTTTCTAGTTTTCTGCATGGGAGGATGCTGCTGCAGTGGATTTATTTCAGTCTGTGGTTTTCTTCGAGTCTGGAAAGAGTTCTCCATGCTTTAAAAAAAAAAAATCTGTGGCAAGTTTTCATGAGCCTAAAGTGTCAGTGTGATAATCCACTGAGCTCTGCAGGCATGAGCCTCTCAGTCCCCACGTACCTCAGTTTTTCCAGTTCACCCAGTTCTGGGTCTGTCCATAATATTGGAAGTTGGACCTTTAGCTTTCTGAAAGGTGGTTAGTGTTTTCCCATGCATAAACTGCACTGCCAAGTCTTAAAAACAAGAGCAAGAGTTGATGTGAGAGAAGCAGCAGTATCAAAACTCTGGATATGGGGTGACTTTCTGTGTTTTCTTCTAGTGCTTCCACAACAATCCCCCCCAACCCCGCCTTATTTGCAGTAGGTTCACTACAAGGCAGGATATGCCCTCAAGGCTGCTGAGATGGCACAGTGGGACAGCGTCTCTGAAGCATGCCCATTGTGAGGAAAATAGAAATTATGAGAGGGTTACCTGAGAAGTAGAAAAATGATGTGAAAGTGGTTCTTGGAAAAAACAATATTAAACCTTTTGACACCTGTCCTGTGGTACATGCTGACCTTCCCATGTCCAGATTCTGATTGGTTTCATAAAGGAACATGATTTTTAAAAAAATCTTGTTTTCTTGTAGAAAATGCAAAACCCCCTTGCTCTTACCTAAGTAGTAATGATAAAGTGCATTGAATTAAATTATCTGTTGTAACTTCATTTCAGAAAAGAATGGTTTGAAACAGAAATGGAAAGCATCCTTCGAAGAAAAGTTACTTTCTAGTTTGAAAATCCCTGAAGGTTGTTTTTCATCTCAATGTGATCTAAGCAAACTGTCAAGAGATAGATGACTTGAGTTGTACATGTCCTTGAATCTGTGTCCACATAATCTTCTGTTAAATCAGTGTCTTTGTTTTGACTTGATAATGGTTTTTGAGGATCTGTGGACAAGAAGAGAGAAAAGCAAGCAAAATGTTTGTAATCGCTTAAAGGGAATTGCCAATTTTTTTTTGAAAAAAGGAAAGTCATGACTATGAAATACTGAATAATAAAATCTAATAAGTGTTTTTGTTTGTTCTTCCTAAGAGTGTAAACTTGCACGAGAATCCTTTCAGGAATCAAAATTCTGTAGCACTGGTTCACACCAGCATCCTCGGTGTAACTGTGAGAACTTGAATGCAAGCAGTTAATTCTTCAGTGTGTGCGTGGGCTTATTCTTTGGTATGGAAGTAAAAAAAAAAAAAAAGAACTAAGAAGGGAACTAAAAGCTGCTGAAATATTTAGTCTCTTCTCCCTGACTGAAAGTCTGTGAAATGATTTTTTTTTTCCTTACGCCTTATTATGCAACGCAGTTGCCTGAAAGAACCTGGCCTACAAGTCTTGATTACTGATTTTCCTACACACTTAATCTTTTCCAGGCATACTTTGATAGACTTAACGTTTCTGCTGAGTCGGTAGAGTTTCAGAGTCATCAAAGCTGCATAAGCTCATACCTATTCAGACTAAAGCCTTTAAGTAATCCCCTAGCAAACTCTAATTCCAAGAGATGATCTGTTTCATTTTGGTTGTGTCCTCCAGGTGAATTCTTTTAATTTTATACCCAGCAGGTACAACAGAAGATGACCATTACCGTCACTGTCAGGTGAAAATGCCTCTTGCTAGTTTAGAACCCGTGTGCTCCTGTGATAGGAATTCTCAAACACCTTTCTTGTGAGATGTCATGGCCCTGTGCAATTTCTTGCCAGATGCTTCCATCCCAGTGCTGTCTCATTACCTGCTGTGTGGTGTAAAGGTGCTAGTGGGCAGTGTGGGGCAGAATGCATAGATAGAGACAAGATAGTAATTTGATAATTTATTTTCTTGCTTCCAGCCTACAGTTCATGAAAGCAATCTGGTCCAGCCAGGCAACGTAGTCTTCCTTGTGTGGAGTGTGCGAAATACTCAGTTGCTTGGCTTGGTTGACTTGAACCTGCCCACGAGTTTGCTTTCCTTCAGCATCCAAAACTCTCAGTATTACGCCATAAAGAGAGAGGACTGCCTTAAAAGTAGATAGATACCTACTTAATCTGCTTTCTCTGTACCTTTTCTTGTGTCCTTGGGGTCTTTATACCCAATTGAGCAAGTTTTGCTGACTTCCCTGTACACTGGAGGCCTTGCAGTCTTACTGCCTCTAAAGCAAGGACTTGAAAGTAGCTGAGAGTTTCTGACCTAGTACTTTGGAATGCTCTCATGAAGATTATAATTAAATAGTAGCTGTTTTAAACTGGTTTACTGACATTTATTGTTTTTAAACGAGGAAAAAAAAGTGTCTTCTTTCTTTTGATGTAAATATTTCTGTTGCTTTGTTTTCCAGTAATTAGAGTAGAAAGAAAGCAGCTTGGCATTCACTCTAGTGGAATCTTGTCCAGAATCTACAATTATGTAGGTCATGACTTAAAATATTTTTATGGCATCCTTTCTAATAGAATAGTTTAAGGATTACATGATTTTTCCGTTTCATGTTTCTCACGAATTGTCAGTCTTAGACCTCAAGCCTACAAGCAGACATGAAGATTAAACTGAAATCTTCAATCTTGTCTTGAAGGCTAGTCAATAAATTTTTTATATCCACTCTGAAGCCTCATGGAAGGGTTGTTGTGATTGTCTTTTTTGGAAGTACATCTATAAGAACAATCAGTGAAGCAAAATCCTGTCTGTGTTTCTACTTTTGAGTCAAAATAATGTCAAATAATGTCAAAAATAATTTTTAGCTATCATTGTTAAAGGTATGTGCATTGATCATTGGCTAAATTCCTTGTAATTTTTCTCTTTCACTGAAAAATATACTGGAGAAGGGTATTATTAGCTGAAAGGGTTGGTTATATATAGTGTAAGTTGAGGATGAGGGATTGCATCTCTACAAGCATCTTTGGGTTTGGGAATTGTATTTGTTTTGTAGGACGGGGGAGAATGTCAAGGCCTTTCTTTTTGGCCAGGAATGTCACCACTTAGGTACATCCAAAGTATTTGCTGATCAGCAGTAAATGCCTTCTGACAAGCTTGAGTTCATTTGGCATGCAGACAAGGAGCAGGTGCCTTTGGAAATAAAAATGTGGAGAAGAAACTTTTGTCTTCATTTCTGACTTTGGAAGTTCTAGTGTTTTTTTTTTTCCAGCTCGGAAGCCTTTGGCAGAAGAGTATCTCCAGAGCCTGTTGACTGCAATTGTTATCATTCTTCCCTCCCAGACTGCTAACAGAGCAAACTTGAATGTTTGTTTTAATGTAGCTCTACCAGCGTATGTTGTGTTTTAGGTCTGCTTTTTTTTAATTTTAGTGTTTTGGCAGGCAGAATCCTCTCTTGTAGTAGCAGCCTGCACAGATCAATCCGTTCTTTTAATCTGCGTTTCACATTAGCCATGCATTTTCTGAATGAAGCATCTTCCTGATAGGAATTCCCTCCTATGTGTTTCTGTCTCTCCCTTGCCCACTTTTCCAAACTGTAAAACGTTTCGTTTTTCTTGAGATTTTTTAAAGACAAAAGCCAAACTCATCCTTACTGTGGATTTTCTGAAGTTCACTTTAGTGTGCAAATGCTGCTGATTTTGGCTCCCATGGAAGTGAATGGATGGGAGATGATTCTGGAGTTGGGAAGGGATATAGTTGAGCTTTTTATTCTCTATTGCCTTCTTTTTGGAGAAGATAAATGGACAGAAAAAGCAAAATCTAGATGCTTTCAATTTGTTGACAAATGACAGCTAGGAATTCTCTTGCAGCTGAGATGACAAAGGAGAAAAATGAGCAGACAAGTAAGTCCTTGTTTGTGCTTAAATGCATGTGGGCAAGGAAGAGTCAGGGAACAAGACAGGGGAGGATGTATTCTTTGTTACTGGTGTACTTTACTAAATTTGGCTTGGTCAGTCAGTTCTCCCTTAATTGCACCATCACTAGTCTCACTTCTGTCAAGAATAACTGGAACAATTTTCTGTTCTGTCTGAAAGCTAATATGTTATTCCTTACATGTTCTTCTTTCATTGGAAGATAACATTATTTTCTAGTCCCCACACAACATTAGCAAAGACAATCTCATGTGAAAAGCAGAGATGCAGCTGCCATTTGCTGTTTCTGTGTCAGTGTGCTGCAGGGATTCAGCAGAGAGACAAAACTGTCGCATCCGTCCCTGGCAGGGGAAGGAATCCAGATCTAATATTGGTTTCTCCTCAAGACCTACCATTGTATTGTTAAGGGGTATTTGTTAGAGTATATTTAAAATATGTCATAATAGTGTTATCAATAGATGTTAGTTTACAATTGAGCCAGGGAAAAAACATAGGTGTTTTTTTTTTTGGTAGTCTCCTAGCCAAGACCAGAGGACTTAAAATTAGAAAGGCTTTTCTTACAGAATTGAGATAGGTGTTAAGCATATTTCGTGCATCAATTATCATGCAAAAGTGAGTTTGAAGGTACATCAGGTACCCAGAAAATCAAATCCAGCAAAAGAAAATTATCAACATTGCTTAACTGAAAAATCTCCTGGTAAACCTTCTCTTTGGAGACAACTGCCCCCCCACCTGTGTGCGCACCTGTAGAAGGGAAAGATGTTTCTCCTGAGGGCATTTGTGTGGGATACAGCCTATTGTGCCGTCTGAAATAGATGTTTGTGAACTGTAGCATTGCTATAGGGAGAGGATAAGTAGGTTGTGTCTGGATGCTGTACTTTGCTTAGGTACAAGTGTTCTCACGTGCCTTGGGGTACTTGTTGGCTTCGTGTTCATCACAGTGGAAACTGGTGTTGACGGGAAGAGGGAAAGAAGGTAATTTTTGGGTATTTTCTGTAAGAACTCCTGGTTTGTAGATACGTATGCTCTGAACTTTCAGAGGAATCAGACTTGGGTTTTCACTCCTGGAACTACAGAACCAACACCGTGCAGGTAGAAGAGATCTGGCTGATTTTACTAGTTGTGTATTTGGTATGTCCTTTCTAATTTTTTTGCATAATTTGCTGCAGAAACAGATGTTTTGTGTTAATTAGTGTAATGCTTTGCATAGTCTTAAAGTAAGTAGTAAAGTAGCTATGTGGCTGTGAATACTTTTACATAATTTGTAACTGCCTTTCTGGAGAATTCCTTTAGAGCTTTGAAATGTATCAAAATAGATTAGAATTTATCTTTCTGTCAGCTGTCTTTGGCTGTGACTGAGAACAGAGAAAAAAAATCTGGCTTAAAAAACCCCAAACCAATGACAGCAGTTTCTTCCTCTTCTTATCCAACTCTGAAGATAAACTTTCTCATATTATGTTTAGTTTTTATATTTTTTTTAAAGTCTTTAAAAGAACAGGGATTGAACTAGTGATAGAAATTCTTGAGTCCCATAAAGTGGCAAAGATGGCAACTCCATTAGAGTGGATCAAATGATTTACAGATAACAGCTCAGTCTGTGGAGAGTAAATTGCAGTAAAACAACTGGATTAGATATGGCACAGACAACAGCTATACCTGTAGTGTTTTGTGATAAGAGTAATTTGTACTAGTGCAGGTGAGAACATTCTGGATGTACTGAAAAACTGAAAAAAACTCCTGAAAAACTGTACTGAAAAGTTTTGGAAAACTAATAATGTCAGTGAAGTAGGAGCTGTATTGTTGTGGCCTTTCACTTTCTACACAGAGATTGTATTCTAGCCTTAGTTGGTTTTAAGATAATTCCTGATGAGTTCTCTGATCAGATACTGCTTTTGCCTGAAAGGTGAGCTGCTGTATTAGATATATGGCAAGTCCCTTGGGATGATATGAGAATGCTGACATCTCACAGTAAGATTTGTAAATTAAAGATCATCACAGGTTCCCTGATAGCACTTTGAAACTAGGTGTGAATTTTTCTCAGCTTGTTCAGAGAGGTGACTTCTTATTGTTTAGATTTCTGTGCTATATGACTTAATATCTTTCCCTGCATGTTTCTCTTCTGCAAAGTAGTCAAATTCCAGATGCATAGTGTAACAAAACAATTTTTCTCATATGCAGAAGTGTTGAGGAAATGCATGTGCTTTATTATCATTTGGACCTTAACTCTTGGCATCCTATTGGTGTTGGCAAGGTCATAATGTGTTTTTAAGATCTATTTAAAATTTGATTAGGCTGACAAGATTTGTTGTTTTGTGAGGGTAGTGTTACCCTTGTTGCAGGAGAGAAAACACGCTTGCCTAGTTCTAACAGTTTCTGTTTCTCTAAGACACTCTGAAATGTGCAGAGAGACAAAAGAAAAGGTCTTTTTGCAATGTGTTTGCACTGAAGAGGAAAACTAGTATAGTGTTTTTAAAAATGTATTTGTGATGATGAAGTAAATGTTCACACTTAAAAATTTCCCCTGAAGTGAGGTATTTCTTCATGTGGGAGCTTTTTATTGTGCTTATTTACATAAACTGGATTTAAAAAAAACCCAACTGTTTACAGTGAAGGCCAAATAGATTGTTTGTGCAGAGAGAAAATGGATAGCCCAAGGAAATGATCGGATGACATATTTTTAAAGATTGGCATAAAGAGAAGTCAGTTCAGTTTTTTTTTAGTATCTCTGTAGTAGGAAAATAGCAGCAGTAATCCGTTATTCAGCTTTTTTGACAGGGAGAAACAGAAAAACAGATCGGGATCTGTTACTGCAAAATAATGAAGAGTGAGAAGCATAATTTGACAGCAGAGCCACAGAAATGTTCTTCCTTTGGCAAGGGGAATTTTGTGTAATTGTGCGAAATACACATTTAGAAAAAAGAAAAAAAGCTGGATTTTTTTCCCCCGTTGGTTACTCAGATCTTTCAAAATCATTTTATACTTAACTATTTGCTTATGCTTTTCTCATGCTTTCTTCAGCAAAAGATGGCGCCACAGAAGCAGCCTAAGCAAAGTAGATCTGAACTTCTGCCACGTCTTCATAACTTAGTGCCATTTTAGATGAGAGGAATGTTCTGTAACTGTTTTGTGTCTAGAATTTGGTAAGAGTTCAGCTATGGGATTTGTGGCCCATTTTTTAATAATGGAAGTGTTAATATAACACTACACAGCATAGCCTCTCCAGATCAAACCATTTACTTCACTTAGGAAGCAATCTCTGGTAACCCTGGTGATACGGAGGGGAGAAATTGCACGTTCTTCAATGTACTTTGTGTTGCTCTGCATCATCTTAAAAACTTGTGAGTGATGAGAGGAGATCCTCCCTTTGGCACTAATTGTATATTCATATACAAATTATGGTAATGACTGAAGTGTTGTGATTTTCTTATCCATATCTCTACATTTTATAGCAGCGTGTAATTGACAGCTGAAATTTTAAGTCCTGTGCTGAGGGCTACTGATGTGACTGTTGAGACTATGTTTTAGAGCAGTTAGGGAGGAACAAGTGTGCACTTGCCTTCGCTGATCATTCTTTCTGACATGGCTTACTTAAATACAGACTCACCTAGGAAATCAAGTGCCCCCAGAAATAAGGGTTGTTCTGATGCCGAGTTCTGTTTGATTCATATTTAATGTGTATCTTTCTAATGAGACCTCGTTTAAACACTGGTCTTGGGACCAGTAAAGCATTTTAGTACTTAATCTAGAAAAAACTTTTTGTAGTACAGACAGAAATAAAATACAGCTGCTAGGCTTAAAGCTTTGATTACAGGCAGAAGAAATGGAGGGTTTACTTGGATAACCTAGTAACTATGAAAATATTGGGTAGAGAATACTTGTGTAATTTCCAAGGTATGCCAGATGGAATTATACATAAGGATTATACAGTCTGGTGGTAGAACTAACATTCATTGACTTAAAAAAATCACTGATAAGTTGGGCTGTAAGATGCTTACTTTTGTTATTTAGGGTGTTTCATGCTTCCAAAGGCAGGGATATAATTTGAGATACTGCATAAGCTAGTTCAGAAAGTGCAAGATCATTTGTTACTGAAGTAAAGCCGTGCATGGAAGCAGAGAAGAGATACAACTAATTTAGATCAGTAGAATGATGAGGTGAATGGAAAAATCTGTTATCTTTCTCTTGTAAGCTGATACCTATTTTCTGCTTCAGAAGGTATCCTGGGATGGCCTGGGCCCAAGTCACAGTCCACAGAGCAACTGAAAAACAGTGCCCTCAGCTCCTTATCATCTGCTAGTGCCAACATTACATGGGCAATAGTTCCATCTGCAGCCCAGGATGTGCAGGCACTGCAGCCAAACACTGAGGTAAGCCTGCTTGGTCTCTGTAGGTTGTTGGTTAGATGCAAACTATGTGTGATGGTGGATACTTTCATTGATTAATTATTGTATTTTGTCTTTATAGCATACTCTTTGTTTGAAGTTACTTGTGATAACGATAAGTTTCATGCAAAAGTGCACTCCAAAACCTTGAAAAATGTGTTGATGATATTGTTCTATGCTTTTGCTTCTCTGAGGTACTTGTGTCAGCAAACTTTGGCAAGTGTACAATTTCTTTCTAATCTTAAAAGCAATCAACAGACTGTCAGTACAAATTTGTATCTTCTGGTGCAGAAAAACCCCTATTTATTTATTTTTCATTCTGGTTTGAGATAGACAGGAGACGCTACTTGCTTGCTACTTGTTCTTTCATGTTGCTGTTTGCTCTTGGGCATCTCTTGAGTATAGCTGACTATTCTTTGAGTTGAAAAACTGTGTTATTTCCTGATCCCTTTTCCTGTTAAGTGATTATTGGCAGAACTTGTCTACATCATCCTGCATCAATCAGCTGATTTTTGCTTTTGTGGCATTTACTTGGTAAAGGGCAGTTCTGCAGCATCCACTCTTTGAGGAGATTCACAGCTGCGTATCAGACATCTCATGCACTGAAAACCTCTCATCATGACAAACTTCTCCAGCTTCTACTGTTTACCTCAGTAACCAGTGCTGCCCACCAGGAAAACACTTCACTTTGAGACCCTAGAGATTATAGGGCACCTGAAGCATGTGAGACCTGGAGAACTGGGAAGAAGTTTTTGAAAGATGTGAAGAAACGAGTGAATGCTCTGGGCAATTGGAACAGCTTAAATTAAATTACATTGCCTTTAACAAAATGTGTAATGACTGAAGACAACAATAAAGCTGTTTTTTCCAGTTCTTCTGTAGTATGTTGAATTGTATATAGTTCAAAAAAATCACAGATAAACCAGATTTTTTTTTTACATGTTCTTTTGGTCCTCTGTCTTTAGAAAGGAATTTTGAATTCTGTTACTCCTAGTGTCCATTTACCAAAATGTTTAAATTACCTGTAATTACTTTTTATTAGGAAGTTGTGTAATTTCTTTTTTTGGATAAGCCAAGTGTACTTCTTACAGTGTGTTTTTAAGACAAGAGGCTATTTAAGAGTATTTTGGGAGTTACTATTTACTAAACCACTGAAATCTGTTTCATTAGGGTTTTTTTTATTTTTTTTTGTTTTTTTTTTTTTTTTTTTTTATTCTTGATCATCCACTAAAGCCGAATGGGATGTGGAAGCACGAACTTTGCAGCAAGAACATAAAGAGCAGCAGCTGATTTTACTCACATTAAGGTATCATTTTGCAGTTGAGTTGAGCCATTTATGACATGTTTTAAACGCCATTTTTTTAATGAGTCCAATACCCTCCCATTCATTTGCTGGTGAGAGACACTGAGTTGTGTGCATGGCTTGAGGCACTGCTCTGCTTGTGAAACTTGTGATTTATTGAGAAGGGAGTACCCTAGAAGAGATGGATATAAGCAAGGGAGTGTAGCACTGTTGATAGTACAGAATCCTCGGTGCTTTGTGGGCAGTCTTCCTGAAATCAGCAGCCTGTGTTTGGAGGCCCTGGGGCATTAGCCACTAAAAAAGAAAAAAGGGAGGTTGGGGGAGAAAAGGGATTAAGGTTTTTAAGTTACAAAAAGGTCAGCTCAAGATGGTGGTTTTGGTAGAAACATTAAGTAGAAGTTTGTGGATTGGTGGAGCAACAAGAAGGAGCTGGAATCAGGCGGGTAATTTTTGTTATGCAGTAGTACAATTTAATGAGCAGAAATTTGGTTATGCCCCGAGGAAGTGGCCTGACCCAGGATTCGTTCCTGGAAGCTCTTTACAAACCTGCATCTTCCCTTACGCTGAGTCTGTGTGTGTGATGCTGAGATTGATACTGTTGGCTCTGAATTTGAAGTGTTTCTTTAAATGTAGCTGATACACTTTCCAGTTTTGATTATTTTGATGAAGTTTTTTTCTGAGAAGCTTAACAGTTACCCTGGTAAGAATGCTATCTGAGCCAGGTGGTCAGTCACCCAGGAGATGTCTGACACGCCCAAAGTTATCAGAGTGTTTGATTTGACACAATTTAACAGTTCTGTGTGCAGGATGTAATCATATTTTTAAATATATTGTGGCCTTGTGTGTCCAAGGCAAGAGCCTAGATCTGGCACGGAGCAGGCACTTTATTTTCAAAGGTATAAAAGCACTGACTGTGCTAATTACTTAGTATGTATAATAGTATATGAAAGCAAATGCAAATCATCACCTGTTTGTAGTCTAGATAGTTTGTTGTTAGTAACAGTGGTGACATCAGCAGAGAATGAGAAAATGCTTCTAGATGTCATTAGTTGACATTTTGTTGACACTGAATGCCCTGATTTCTATTTTTATTTATCTTATAGCTTCTTTTAGAAGAAAAGAGGAATCCACAAGTGTCATTCAAATGAAGCTTATTTCTCTTAATGATTTTCTTTTTAAGAAAACCCAACTAGGCACTAGATAATCTCCATTTCTTGAAGAAGCTGCTGGGGTATTAATGGGGCTTAACTTTGCAAATATACCTGCCAGAAGAAATAAGCCTTGCTTTTACAGAAGTTATGAGAGTGCTAGTTCCTGTATCAGTACTATCAAAATTAATTCCAGTCTCTTCTTCGACTGGGTCTAGATTTTTATTTTAAAAAAATCTGTAATTTTATGGTATAACCTCTATCTCTTAGTCAGAAGCTGTACCCCAAAGGAATGGGAGAGAGCTTTTTTGGCTAACTCTCAGTGTAATATAGTAGATGTACCAACCAACCAAATTGTGAATTGACCTGTGGTCTGAAATAGAAAATGCCATTAAATGGCTAACATTGAGGAGCAGCAGACTCAGCTGCTTATATTATAGAGTGTTATTTATAAGGAAAAGATAATTTTAGGTATGTGGATCAGCAGTGAGTTTAAGAAGAAAAGAGAGGTGTTATGTTGGGGCAGAGGGGGTTGTGGGTGACTGCTGAGGAATCTTTCCCATACAGCTGCCTGCCAGTGGCAGCAGTTTCCTGGCAACATGACCAAGTGGCTGAGTGTGTTTAGTGATAACTCTGCTAATTCTCAGCACAACATTCAGACACTTTGCAGCTGTGCATTAAATGGCATCATTAACTAACCAGTGACTGGTTTTTATATATTTATGAAGAAGTGTGGATCTTTACAATTCTCTGGCATAAAAAGGTTAATCTAGTGCAATTTTCTTTGGATACTTAAGCTTTCTTGAGGGATGTAGAAAGTTCTGGAGCTGAGTTTTGATGCCGTAGGTAACTAAAGCAAAACTTTCCTTTTTGGTCCGTTGTGCTTCAGGGTTTCGGGAATGCAGAGTTTCTTCCCTGGTGAAATAAGGTAGAAGATAAAGATTATCATCTTTAGATAATATGTTGGTGTTTACTTGCTTTGGTTTATTTAGGGTGTTTCCTGCTTCCAAATTTAGGGGTATCATTTGAGATACTGCTTAAACTAGGTCAGAAAATAAAAGATTTTGTGACAGAGGTTATTTTCTTGTGTGTTCCTTGCCTATTATTCTTTTAGAGTTGGGATATAGGACAGTATGAAGTTAAAGCCTGTTATCATTACTAAAAGAAATGACCCCGACAGTGAATTGCTGGATCAAGCAATTTTATCTCTTATTTTCCATAGGTTTTTTTAAAATGTTTTGTAAGTCTCCAAATTTAAGTTAGTTTCTTCTTTTTTTTTTTTTTTGATCTGTCCACCTGAAACATCAGATGGAAGGGATAAGGGCTGAGCTGCACAGAACTGTTCTCAGTCTAATGATAGTTGATGTAAAATACTCCTGTGCATCCCCTAGTGAACTATTTTGGACTTTTTTGCCGTAAATTGTGTTATAATTTCAAGGTAATTTTTAGGGTTTTTCCTTATAGCAGAACAGAACAAATCTGGTGTGGAATATGCCTGAGGTACACTTTTCAGACCTGTGATGTGAACTTGGTCTCTGTCAAGTCTGCCATAAACAGAACCCTGCTTTCTTCATTTAAGGGTTAGTAATTTTGAAATTCCTTTCAAGAAATACTAAAATTAGTTTGAATTTCATAGTAAATTCAATTATAATAAACTCAATGCCAAAGTAGAATAAAGGTGTGGATCACTTTCCTGAGTGAGCTACCATTCCAGTTCAACTAATTGTCATTTTGGGTGTCAGAATTCCCCCTCTGAGCTGACAAAGTGTGACTTTAAGCCAATAGCTTCCCCTGACAGCCAAATACAAATAGGAAACAGGCTGTTCTTATGTGGGGTCTGAAAGGGAAGGGATAATTTTCTTTGGATCTAACAGTTTAGTAAAGAATAATTTAAAAAATTGTTCTGTAGCTATATCTACAATATAGCCCTCTTCATGTGACTTTTATGCCTTAAAATGCCATGCCAGCTGATTCCTCCCATCCTGTGGATCTGGGATCTGTGCAGTCTCTCTGCTTTCCTGTTCCTAACTTTCCCTTGCCTGTGTGCATGAGCAGCTGTACGCATGCTCCAAATTGAAGTGTCTTTTTAATAGGATTGAAGTTTGAGCTCCGTAGGATTGAGCCTTTAGCTCTGATTATCTAACTGCTAAACCAGGTAGCAGTGATAGTGATTGCAAGGGCAGTCAAGTCCAGGTTATTAAAGATATTTTTGTCCCCTGGATGATCTGAACCTTGATATTTTCAACTGTAAGAGGGAACTGTTCTATTTAGAGGAGGTACTGAATTGTTTAATTTTATAAGTTTGTGTATTTTTTCCGATTTCTTCAGGTGATGGTTTCTTTCAAGCTGTAATTTGTTTTTTATCTGTATGTAAGTATATATCCTAATATGACTTTAGACTTTTAGACCTTAGAGCTATTACAGAATGTATTAGAGATGCTAAGAAATAATTTTAAAAATGCTCATGCAATTTTAGAAACTAAGTTGGATACAAGAAATGATTTCTAATTCAATATTACCTTTATTTATCTGTGTCTCAGCAGACGTGCCCAGGTCTGTGGATTGTTTCCTGGTATAATTTGTTTCTAGTGTTTCTTAATTCCTTTTTGTACTTGACAGAAATGTGTATAATTGATGTTGGGAGATGTGCTTAGCCATGAACATACAGTGCTAGCCACAAGTGCAGTAATGGAAGAACAACAGATCAGGATGAGAAAGTAATGTTTGCAGTATTACAGAGAGTCCCTTTTCACTGTTTAGTACAGACATTACAGGATTTCTGAATGTGCTCTACTTTTTGTCCTCTGCATGATTAAGTACTTTTCAGGCCGAAGGGCACAGTGAATGGCCGGTAACGATTTAGCTAAATTAATCTCTAGGTAAAGATGGTACCAGTTAATCCATTCACTATGCAGACCATCTAAAAAATGAAATCTGAGGTAATCAATTGAAGGTATATTTAAGGATAATCAAGGGAATGTATATTTAAGGATTAAATGTACAATTAGACTAAAAGTAGAATTAAATGACCCTAAGCCTGCTACAGCAGCACTGACAATGACTAAGATAATCTAGCTAATTTTGATTTGATTTTTTTGCTAGCTTTCTGGAATAGCTACTTTGTCAGCAAACAGTCCTCTAGTAAAACTGTTCATGCAAATAATTAATAAAAATTTTATCACCAGCCAAACCCACTGCATATTATTGAATCACTTCCACCTCCAAAATGCATGTGTTCCAGCTGCTATCTATATAATTGAGACTAATATGCCATTTAAAAAAAAAAGCTTTAATACCAAATCTTGAATATAAATTTGAATAAACATGAGGTTCTGATTCATGTGGCGTTCCATAATTACTAGTGAAAGTCAGTGAAAACTAATCATTAGAATATAAAGAACTTGGGTTCCCTTGCCATAAGGCTTAAAAATTAACTCTAAGTGGATCAATTGCATACTCTATTCAGTATAAAACTTGTGCCCCTTGCTAAAGGAACTCTGAAGTCAATGTTAATTTTATTTCAGGATTCTGTGCTGATTTCTTATGTGGCAGTTAATTGGCTTTGTGCTGTCAGTTTTATTTCTTAGTATGTGTATATATGTGGGTTTGGCGATACTGCCCAATAGAAATCTTACTCATCTCATTAAGACTGTCAATTACTTAACTAGACCTTACTAAGTTGAGCTGAACTCTCCTACAGGGAGTTTGTCTCAGGCTGGCATTGCTTTATCTTGCTTAGTGAAACATCATCCAAACTGGCTTCAGCTGTTCTGTCTGGTCTTGCTAGAAAAAAACCTAGGTTTTCAGCTTGTGGTGATGAATTGTAGTGGTTCTTTATTTGAAAAGCCCAGAATGTGGAAATAAATCCCAGCTGTGATAACAGAATTCAATTCTAAAATTTGTCTCAGAGGAGGAGTTGGAAGGAGCAGGTGAAAAAGGCAGAACTCTTGGCATTATAGAGAATCTTCAGTCTGAGTGGGACCAAGCGATTGATTCATCAGACTGAACAATTCTTAGAAGCTTTTCAAGCAGAGAGTTCACTAGCCTCAAGAAGTCAGACATATAAAAGAAGACAATCTTCTAGGCCTAATTTGTTTCACATATTGAATGTTCTCCTGGTATTATTTCTAATGATTTGGTTTTCTTTTGAAAGACTTAAGGGTTTGTGTTTGGGTTTTTTTGAGTTTTGTGTGTTTATCAACAATGTGAATGTGTATAGCAGATGAGCAAAGAAATTGCAGGAAGAGTCAGGGTGGTATAATAAATGTGTTGTCTTGGGGCAAGGCTGTTAATACTGCTTGTATTAACATGCCTTTACCATTTCTGTCCTCTTACAAATATGCTGACATGTGATACTGCATACAAGAAATAGCACTGTGAGAACTGGATTTACATATAGATTGGTATTGCAAGACCAGATGATTGTAAAGGTTAAATTTGTAGTTGTCCATCTTTTTGTGCCCTCTTTGCATATATGAGTGGTGTATTATTGACTAATGTGGCAGTATTTTTCTACCATAAATTTGCTTAGCTAGCATGCAAAGCTACATAAAAGAGAATTACAGCTGGCTAAGTGACTTCAGCTCTGTTACTTCCTAACTTTTCAGTTACTGGGCATTGCAGGCAGAATCATAATGGAATCACGGAGTGCTCTGGCTTGAAAGGGACCTCCAGAGGTCCTGCAGCACAACACTGCGAAAGCAGCTCTTACCAGGTCAGCTCGTCCAGTCCAATCCTGAACACCTCCCACAGTGGAGGTCCCACAGCCTCTCTGCACAAAATCTTGCAATATCTCTAGGGATTTTGTCAGTGGGAGCAAAGGGTTGTTTGATAAGGAAGGGCATCGTACTCAATGTGCTGTACTGTCTGGTGAGCAGCTAAAAGGGACCTGCCTTCCGGAACCCTTACCAGAAGGTGTTTGTCCTCCCCCTCTTCATGGGAATATGAGGCCTGAAGAACCTACTTCTTCAGGTTTCTCCCCAAGGATCTCATTCTAGAGAGGATGCCTTGTAATGTAGGGGGTTGTCTAAAGTGTAGCTTTCTGCCAGCCTTTCACCCCATGCTACTTTCCTGCACTGACCTGCCGCTCAGTGCAGTCTTTTGTCTTTAGCTTCCCAAAAGTTACAAACATGTGACTTTCAGACCCCTTATAGTGTCTGAAGTGCTGCCTGGCCAGTGACTGGAATCTGTCCTGCTGCACTCTGTGGTTTGTAAGCTTGTTCACTTACTTTGGATAGTGCCAGATACTCTATTTGAAGCCATCTTGCTTCTAAAAAATTTAATTCACGAAATAAAGCTGAATATATTTCAGGAAATTGTTCTTCCCTAGTATCTGTATTGCATTAGGAATGGGTTTTGTTAAAATTGTTTATGATATGATACTCTCTGTCTTATGGTTGTGATTTATGCTAGCCTTCAAGATTTTTTTGCTTTCATTTAGGACAACTCCATGGGGCTTTTTTCCTTGTGCATTTGGTTTTATAGTCTCATGTAACTATTTCTTTCTGATTATACCAGTGATGAAACATATTTATTCCCAGTCTTACTGAATTTATGCAATACTGCAGAGTCCTCTTGTATTTTAGGATTCAGATTAAACAGTCCTGTACTTCAGTAGCCCTCATTTCATGAAAGGTGCTCACAAGCATGTGTGGACTGGTACTGATACTTAATCTTCCCCTGTGGAGTCTGTGTTTGGGAATTAGCTGCTTTCAGCCTGTTTTCAGAACTGACTACCTTAGGTTTAAGAAAATCTATTTTTGCAAGAGGAAATGTCTTATGAAGAAAACATGAACATGTGGGGAAAAGGTTGTCCAACAAACATTATTTGGTGCATAACAGGATTACAATGCTGTAGGTAATCCAAAAGATCTCTGTTTAACAGGATGTTTAGTCACTGATTGATTCTTTATTTTTACACATAATCACTTTCAGAGTTAGCTTTGAATATTTTTCTCTGAATGCTTGCACAGGCTGTACTGCAACGTAAACATAGATGCTCTTTGTTTCATGTTATATGCATTTGTTCCTATTCTTTGAACAAGAAACCAGTCCTTTTTCGTCTGAAATCTCTTACTATCTGGTCTGCATCACTGCTGTGTTGTTCTGTTCAGCCCTCAATATAGTCAGAGGTCAGAGTAAAACACATCTGCAGTGTAGGAAAAGGAAGCTTTCTGAGCTTGTTCTTTTTTGATGAAAAGACTTCTGTTCCCAGAGATACTCCTGCAAAACATTAACAAAAAGGCATTAGTAAAGCTCTCTAAATGGTGAGTATCTGGATAATGTGCTTGTCTCCAGATGCCTGGCAGATGGTTTTTGTTGAGAAGGAAAAAGATTGCAGACCTATTTGTCACCTCAGGTAGAGGTTTTGTGATCATTTTCTTTGCTTGCGTTGTCTGTGTGTGAGCCTGTCTATGCAGTGTTAGTATCAAGATGCGTTTCTGCTTTGCTTGCTTGCTTTGCAGTGATGGGATATCTCCTGAAGAAGGATAGGTATTTCTTGTTTCAGTAGATGTCTCTGCTATTACATGTTGTATCCAATTAATCTTGTGTGATAGACAGATTGCTTGCATTGCCGCACTTTGATCCTTGCACTTTGTCCCTAGCTGGAGAGATTTTCTGAATATCAAGTGTGTTTAGCATATTCAATGAAAAACAACCCCAAGCAACAAACCACAAAACACATACAAATTATCCATACACACAAAAAAGAGACGCTTTAATCGTCGATGGTCCAAGTTTGAAGAACTTTATTTTCTCTGGAGACCTGAATTGCCAAACACAAATAACAAACTTGGCATGAAATTAATTTCTGGGCACTCTGTAGACATTCTTTCCTGATGTAAGCTTTTTCTACCAAATAGTACCTGGTTTGACCTATTAGTGCTGAATGATGTATCCACAGTTACATAAATGCTTTGACCCCATGCTGTCAGAACACAAACTCAGATACAGCAGTTACTTACCTATTCAGATAGATATACCTGGATTATTTTTCTTGGTATACGTAGTTTAAGGTAAGTAGAAAATCTGCCTATTATGCCATTTTTCCTTTGTTATATGAAAGAGAAAGTAACTGTCCTGCTGATTGGTTCTGTATGTAGATGACAAAGGAAGTGGTATTCTTGCTTGCCGGGGTGGTGTGTGTGTGTAAGTTGTGGGGTATTCACTTTTTTTCACTGTAAAATCCTTCTCATTTGGTTCTCATCCTCTATTACTTGCTTCGATACTTAAAAAGTTAACTTTCATTTTGGTTCATCATTGTTAGAGCAAAGCTCTAATGACAGAATGCTGGGAGAAGTGTGACTGTGGGTGTGTGTTTTGGGGTTTGAGGGGGGTGGGTTCCCGCTTGAGGTGGTAGACTTTTTGCATTAGAGGAAACAGCTCCTATGAAATACTCAGAGTAAATTTAAAAAATGCAGCTGAGCTGAGCCTGCTTATTTTGCTACCTTTAAGAAACCTTTTTCAGGATGAAATGAAGGTGTACACGGGTAATAAGTTCTGCTCTCTAAATTCTCCATTTAAGATCTTTGCTTCTGAGCTTGTTAGGTGGGTTTGAAATCATCAGACCTTGAACACTGGGCAGCCTTAAGTCTCTTTGAAAGTCACTGTAACTTTGGTATCCAGGTGCCAACATTAGTGGGCATATGGGATGTCAGTGTGTTTGGGGTGTCAGTGGGTTTTATCTTTGATCTGCTCATTCTTTGCAGTGATCAGTCACAGATGCCAGCAGAAGCAAAACATAAATAAAACTACAATAAAATGGAGGCCAGGGCTCAAGCAATGACCTGACTTCACCACCACTTTTGTAACCCCATTTTTCACCTTATTCTGCTTACATTGTGTAGTGGTAAATGTTGAGAAGAGTATTTTCTATTTTTTTTTTTTAAACTGTTCTTGAAGAGTAGAAAAGCTTACACAAAGCGATACAGGAGCTTGTTGGATATTAAAAAGTTTTACTGCCTTATAGTTAAGATTAGGTTTGATAATCTGTAAATGACAATGCATTTGGAAGTTAGAGAAGTGGTGAGTGGATGAGGATGATTTCAGGGATCAGTCTTCACAGTGGGTAGTAAATGTATTTCAGACTTTGTTTTGTTTCAAGATTTAGGTTGAAGTAAACAAAGTTTCTATAATTTCTATTAATTTCAGTTTTCTATATGGGAATGGTTCCTCCTTTCAAAGCTTATAGTGAGTTTGTGTGGCACGATTTTGGTCATGGGGGGGCTACACAGGTTTCTGTGAGAAGCTGCTGGAAGCTTCCTCTGTGTTCGACAGAACCAGTGCCAGCCTGGCTCCAGGATGGAGCTGCTGCTGGCCTAGGCTGAGCCCATCAGTGATGGTTGTAGTGCCTCTGGGATAACAGACTTAAGAAGGGAGAAAAAAGGGAACCCTGCAGATCAGCAGCAGAGAGAAGAGTGAGAATGTGCTAGAAGCAACTGCAGACACCAAGGTCATTGAAGAAGGAGGGCAAGGACATGAGATGGTCCAGCTGCTGGAGAAGACATTCTCCTGCAGCCTGTGGTGCGGACCATGGTGAGTCAGGCTGTCCCTCTGCAGCCCATGGAGGACCCCGTGCCAGAGAAGAAGGCTATGACCCTGTGGAAGCTCATGCTGGAATAGGCTCCTTGTAGGACCTATGGATCCATGGAGCGAGGAGTCCACGCAGGAGCAGGTTTCCTTGCAGGGCTTCTGACCCTGTGAGGGACCTGTGCTGGTGCAGGCTGCACCTGAAGGACTGTACCGTGTGGAAGTGACCCATAGAAGAGCAGTTTGTGAAGAACTGCAGCCCATGGGAAGGACTCATGTTTGCAGAGTTTATGGATGACTGTCCCTGACAGGAGGGAGTCTGTGCTGGAGCAGGGGAAGAGTCTGAATCAGAGTTCCCCTGAGGAAAGGTGTCAAGTACTGACTGCAACTCCCATTCCCTGTTCCCCTGCACCACTGTGGGGAAGCTGGTAGGAGGCAGTAAAGTTAAGCGTAGGAAGAAGCGGTAGGGGGATGGTGTTCAAGATTTGCTTTTATTTTCTCATTACCCTGCTTTTATTTGATTGGTAATGAATTGAACTAATTTCCCCAAGTCAAGTCTGTGTTAGTCATGAGGTAATTGGGGGAGTGATTTCTCCCTGTCCTTAACTCAACCCATGAGCCTTCCATTGTATTTTCTCTCTCTTGTACAGCTGGGAAGAGGAGTGAAAGAGTGGTTTTGGTGGGCACCTGGCTCCTAGCCAAGGTCAGCCCAGCAAAACAGCATGACAATATGCTAGTCTGTATATAAAATACTTTAATAAGTACAACTTCCTGGACGAGCTACATTTGAGATTCAAATCAGTGCTAATGAGGGATGGGTGCAGTGAGCTTGCATGCATGCTTTTCTGTCAGGTGCATGCTACAGCTGGTACTAAGTGCAATTAAATGTGTGGTGCCCAATGGAAGAAGAAAAGACAAGTGGAGCATGCAAGTTAGTGCAGTTTTGTCATTTCTGATCCAGTGATAAGCCCTGCAAGAAGCTAACAGCTCATTATATGTTACTACTTTGGGGTGTTCTTACTGTATGTGCTTTACAAAAAGAATTCTAACTTTAGTATTGAAACTGGTGAAAATCTTGTGGGGCCAATTTCTCAAATTAGTGTAAATGTGCTAAAGCTCCCTGACCTTACAGAGTTATATTTAATCTTACACCCACGGAAAACCTGCTTGCCAGCTCTCGAGTTACACAAATGCAAGTGTAAATGATGCTTGCAAACCTGTGTCATTATTGAAGGGAATCTGAAAATCAAAATGAGGCCTTTGACTTTTATGTGTGGTACTAGAACCAATTAGAGGACTGCAGAGAATACGACAATCCTTGTCCAGTCTGAAAATGTTAATTCTGTTTAATATTGCTTCTAACTGTTATTTCTCTTGATGCAGACATGTTTCGTACAGTGGGGTTTTTCTTACAATCTTTTGCATTTTTTTTTTAATGTAGAAGGACTTAAAGAATACTTCCCTTGGAATATTACAAAATGATTTATTTTTATCTGGATGTTTTAAGTTCCTAAGATTCATCCTCTTGCTCCTGACTACAGTCCTTTTTATAGTACATAAAGATGTTTTCATGCCTAATGAAGATTCTGAAGAGTATTTTTTTGTAATTATATGAAGAATATGAGGTCCTCAGTGTGTCCCTGTTGGGATATACATGGTCTCTGCTTACTACTGTGGTGGAGAAAAGGCTGAGTTATGCTATGCCTTCTTTACCTTGGCTTTCACTGGTAACAGACTTTTGAGATCAGAGGGAAAGTCTGGAGGTAGACTGACCCTTGATGGAGGGGAAACAGGTTAGGCAGCATTTAAGCTGCACATATATAGCTCCAGGGTCTCTCAGAGGTTACGGAGTTTGGGAGAGGTTCGTGAGGAAAGTGAATGCCCTCCTGGGGCTGGCACTGTTCCACATCTTCGTTAATGACCTGGATGATGATGCAGAGTGCACTCCTGGAAAGTTTGTAGGTGATGAAAAACCTGTGAGGAGTGGCTGATGAGCCAGAGGTTTGTGCTGCCATGGAGAGGGACCTTGGCAGTGTGGACAGAGAGGAGTCTCATAAAGATAAGCTCAGGGAAATGCAAAGTCCAGTGTCTGGGGGTATCTGAGGCTAAACTCTTGCACCAGTACAGGCTGGAGGCCATCTGGTTGGACAGCCGTTCTGCAGAGGTCTTGGGGGACAACAAGCTGACCATGAGCCAACATTTACTTCCTGGGCTGCTTTAGAAAGGGCGTTGCCAGCAGGTTGAGATCCTTCCCCTTTACTTGGTAGAGATGATGCCACATCTGCAGTGTTGTGTGCAGTACTGGGCTTCCCAGTGCAAGAAGGGCATGGACTTACTGGGGTAAGGCCAGCACGGGCCCACAAAGATGATGAAGGTTCTGGAGCATCCTTCCCATGAGGATGGTCTGAGAGAGCTGAGACTGTCCAGCCTGGAGAAGAGAAGGCTCAAGGGGATCTTATCAATGTATATAAATACCTCATGGGAGTGAAGAACAGGGAGACAGATTTTTCTCAATAGTGCCCAGTGACAGAACAAGAGGCAGTGGGCACATGAAAGTCAGTGTGAACATCAGAAAATGCACTTTTGATGTGGAGAGAAAGAGTTGAACACTGGCATGGGTTGCCTAGAGAAGTTGTGGAGTCTCTATCCTTGGAGATAATCAAAACTTAGCTGGACACGGTCCTGGGCAACTGGTTCTATGTGCGCCTGCTTGAGCAGGGTGTGGGACAAGAGGACCTCAAGAAGTGTGTTCCAGCCTAAATGAGACTATGATTCTCTATGTTCCATTCTTCCCCTCCAACAAATAAACAAGATGAGACCCAGGTCATTCTTGACAATATTGTTGCATGAAATGGTTTGTGAAATATGTTGGAAAACGAAGCTCTGAGCTGTGCATCTGTATTATTACCTAACAGTTAATTTCCAGCACAGCAGTTAATTTGAAAAATTAACTTGTGGAAGAAGCTTTAGAAGGACAGAGGCACATTTGCCCTTTCACAGAAGTGTAGCTTTTAACTGTGATTCTGTCCCAGGCTTGTCAAAGTGTCTTTTTCCTAAAGTCATTTTTTTTTAAAAATGCAGAATGTTTCCTTCAGAAACAATTTCTTTCCCTTACAGGTTTCATCTGTTAAAAAAGAATCAGCATGTTTTCTGATGGAGACTGCTGACTAGAACATCCATTTTGTATCCCAGCAGATGACCTCTCTAAATTAATCGATCTCAGTTCTAATGAGGTGACCTGTTTAAAATAGCTCTTTGCCAGTGTGTATTTTCATGTCTTTGGCATTTAAACTTTGAAGTGCATCTCTTTGTGGGATTTTTAGACATGATCTTTTATTTTCTCTTCAGATTTTTTGAAAAGTGCTGGTGCTTCAGCCCAGTATTGGAAACTGATTTTGATTAAAGTGATTTTAAATATAAGTCCCTTTTTTGTGATTATTTCTAACTGGTTCAGTATTGGATTTTTCAGGGTCAGCACCTAAGCCAGGCTGTGCTGTTTGTTCCCAGGCTGGGCAGTGCACAGCTCAATAGCTTTTACATTATGCTCTGACCACACAGGAGTGGAGCAGGTCGCTGCTTTCCTAGGTCAGTTTTGCAGTTACATTTTACAGGAGGAGGTAAAAAAAAAGTCTTGTGTCTGATAATTCAGAAAAGCTGCCATTAAAGGATAATCACTCCACATAATCGTTTGCATTCTGCTGAATGCTTACGCATTGGATACTACTAAACTGCATGCTATTTTCATGGAAAGAAAAAGAATTAAAGAATGGCTGGACTTCTGTGACACTTTAAAGATACACTAGCTTTGTATTTTGTGACTGCGTGTCCACTCGCACCATGTGGTGCTTACATGTTGGTTAAAGAAATATGTGTTAGTTAAAGAAATATGTGTTAGTTGAAGTTAGTTTATGTGCTCCTAAAAACCTATTTAATAGTTACCTAGAACAGCTAATGAGGAGAGAGGGAAATCCGGAAAGGATATTGCTTGCTGAAGATGACTGTTCTTCAATTCCTGTAACGTAAATTGTAAACTGCTTCCTTAAATTCTTTTCCTTGGAAAGTGAGAAAAGAGCAGTTGTCTGCATGTCATTCACTGAAGGTCACTAGCGTGTTGATGACTGTAATAGCGGAGTTGTGGTTTTTTTGGTGACCTTGCACAAGTCCTTAGAATAGGGATAGTTAAGATAATTAAAATTTTAGTCTTACATTGTGCTCATTAAACACGATTGATCCTAATGTTCCATTGTGCTCATCCTCCCTGATGAGCAGAAAGGCTTTCATTTACAACAGTGCAAATGCTGCTTTCCTGAGCACCTGAAGTGTCCATTGGGTGGCTTGCTCTGACCGTGGATGTTTTGTGGGGTAGCAGAGAGAGGCAGTTTCATGGAATATTCTGACTTGGTTGCTATTTTGTTAGTAACAATTAAGAAGCAAGGAAAACCTAATACCTATTTCATCAAGAAGGAAAGAAAGAAGGATTTTCTGGCTCTGGGTGAACATGCAATCTTTAGGAGAAAAAGAAAATTCTTAGTATATGATTTAGTCTGCAGGCTGGTAATGGGTAATTTGTTTGTTTTCTGATGCTGTTAACAACTTAAGGCTATGCAGCTGTTATATGTTCATGTAAAAGAGCATTACCTGCTAGCATGTTCTCTTTCTGTCCTCTTTCTGTCTCATACTTGTGCACACTCACATTTGTGCCCCTTCCCCTCCCTCCTGAAGAACCGCCGATCAGGATATCCTCTGGGAACAGCAGCACCATTTCCCAGTTGGAGCTGCGTGCAGTTAAGCTCACTGATCTCAATGCCATGTGACTGGAAATGCAAGGAGCAGATTGCCATCCGGTGCACACTCTCCAAGCCCTCAGATAGCACAAAAAAAAGAAAAAAAAAGGAAAAAAAAAAAGAGGAGGTGGGAGTGAGGAGGGGAGGTTCCCTTGCTTTTTTTGTAGCGCTGTTAATTCCTGCTGGAGCTTGTTTGCCGCAAGCTCGGTTCATGGCAGTAACAGAAGCAGCAGAGCCTATTCGGTAGCTCAGTGCTCTCAATGAGGTCAAGCTGGATCAAAGGGAAGCCTCCTGTGGAAGCATCTACTGTAAGTTCTGATACTGCTTTTTCCGCTCTCCCTCCAAATGAATCGTAGCCTGTATGACTGAGCCAGGCTTCGGTGCTTTATGCCTCCCCGACTGATAATTTTGTGTGAGGTTGTCAGGGTTTATGTTAATTGAACTTGTTAGTGAGGCGTCAGTTGAATAATAATGCTGTGCATTTTGGGAGAAAAGGGCTTATCATTCTCTCCTTTTATTTTCTGAGGGAGTGGGAAGAAGAAAGTGTGGTTTTGTCCTTTTGAAAAGCTCCAAGCTGTTGAGGTTACAGCTCACCAGATTCTGTTTTATGTAATCTAGATATTCTACTTTCTAAATAAAGCAACTGTGAAGTGTCTTGCAGATGTCCTTGGGTTTCACCAAAAATCTATTCTTTTAGGAATAGCTGCCTAAACATTTATGTAATTAAAAAAAAAAAAAGAGAAAGTACTTTATTCAAATCTTGGAAACCTCCATAGTAACTGAATTTCAAAGAAACTCCCCTCACAGAAGCTGCAGTTCACCTGAGGGGTCTCTAATGTGATCATTCAGAAATATTCCTTTGAAACCTAATTCTGGATATCAGCTGGTTTTAGTGAAACTTTTCGGTTGCGTAGGCTTCCACAGTGAGATGAAGAATTTCTTGTTTTATGTAATGAACTAGCTGTTTCTGCAGAAATGCAATTTACCATGAAAGAATACTAACTTTTGCAGGGAGTGTTGTCTCATTTACAGCACGGAATCTTTGGGCAGTAGTGACATGCTGGGCTGTAATTTTTCATCTACATAACCCAATTTTTTTTTTGCCTTGAAGTACAAAAAGCTTACTTGAATATATATCTGGAAGGCTTGCAGAGTGGTTTCAATGGATTGAACAAAGTAACTACCACCTGTTTGGATTATTGTTAGTAATACATTGTAAACCCTGAGGAAAAATAAAATATCACAAGTCATTATCCCTTTTGCGGTGAAGTTCCTCTTGAAGGGACTGGCATGGCGCCTGTCTGTTGATATTCAGCTTGTATTTTTGGAAACTCAACAGCACTGGCATTGTGCTGTGAGGTGGTGAAGTGTTGCAATAGTCATAAAGAGTTATGGCACTGGTCTCCTTCCCAAAATCTAATGTCTTTGGGTTTTTTGCAGAGGTGTGTTCTTTAATTATAGTTGTCTTTTTATCTTCTTTAGTTAATATCTTGACTTTCTTAAATATTTAACTTTGAAATTGGTTAGAGAAAGGAAAAAAATTGTGTGAAATCGGGTCATGCAGCATCTATGTATGATGTGAATATTTGCTGGAGAGATTTATAAAACAAACTTGAAGACTCATTTTCAACTGTGTACTTCTATTTAATGAAAAGAAGACTTGTTACTTAAATATTCTAGGAGTTTTATCTGGCATCACTGCAGTATAAATATGAGAAGAGAATATGTAAGTTAGCAACTCATACTTCGTATTCTCATTCTCAGGAAAGAATCAAAATGCTTTATGAACCCCTTACTGGATTTTTTATTTATTTTGAATTTGTATTTTTTCTTGGTTTTAACAGAGACTGTCTTCAGTTCCATCAAGACAGCTCCATTTTTAAACATATATAGTGAGGGAGAAATTCCCATTCTCTCTCTTTTTGTTCAGATGGTGATGTTCCTTTTCATTTCAGCATTCAGCTTCTGAGTTGATCCTAGTTGAAGATGAAATGACAGATACTGAAGATAATGAAGAGGAAGATTTAGGAGTCATGGATGATCAACGTAGTGTAATTCTGCATCTCATCTCTCAGCTCAAACTTGGCATGGACCTTACCAGGGTATGAACACTGTATCTCTTTTATATTTGTTCATTATTGTTTCTTCTTCTCGTCTTTCTGTGTTTGCGTGCACGTCCAGTTCTTGTAAGTTTGTTTTGTCCCTGTGGACAGGGAAGTTTTCCTCTTTATAGAAAGTGTGGTCCCGGAGAGCTGTGGAGTGCTGTCTTTTGCTAGGCAGGCTTTCACATGAAGTGACCACATCAGATATTTTAGAGATGGAGCGGGAGGGAAAGAAAAAAGAAGAAGAAAAATCCTCCAAAACTCTTGCTTATTTTTTTGCAAGTCTTTCCAAGTAACCATATGTTGTGTACGTAACCCCCAAGTATGTCAGGGTGCACTGGGGGTCTGAGGAAAATAATGGCAATTTCATGGATGAAAGATACACATGTACATTACTGCTTTGTGGGTTGTAGTCAATTTAATTGCATGTCAGCTTCAAAAAAACCCCGTGATGGTAAAGAAATTACAGTCTTCAGTGAATCAATTCTTGTCTCTGTTGAGCAGCTCACCAGTTTAACCTTCTGTGCATTCTTCTGGTCCTAGGACCAGTATTGTCATGAGCTTATCCATACTGATATGGCCAGAGAAATTACAGTGTCTGAGGAATTTTCCCCTAAATCCTTAGAGTTTTGGAAATGAGGTAGATGTTAAGGAAGCAGGGGATGCTTCTTTTTGTATAGTCGTGTATTCCAGTGAAACCTTCTCATGGGGCTTAATAAATAATCAAGCAGATTTTTGTTAATATGTGGAATATCCTTTCCTTCCACAAGGATTTTCCTCTTAAAAATCACCCCAAATAAAACTCCTGTAATCCACTTTTCACAAATAAGAGTTCATTCTGACACTCTCCACAAATAATACCAAGTTTGAAAGGACCAGAGGATTTCTCTGGCACATGAAGTAGCTTTGCAGGAAGTTGTTCTCATGGGCATTTTGAAATTCTGAAGAGTTCATCTACTTCTCTTTTGGTCTTACATATTAATCAAAAAATGTAACTTTCTTACAAAATAAGAAATTTTCTCAATATTGTTTTTTCTGCTTCTTCTGGAACAATTGTCAGCATTTAAAAATAATTCAGTTTTTAAGACTGAGCAATCCTGTCACAAATTCCGTTGCTGAGTAGCTGCACAGAAATTAGTGTTTTATTCTGAATAGAACAAAAGTTTCATCATTTCATTTTGAATAATTTATACCTGACACTTTTTAGTATGCTTGGGGTTATATACAGTTCATTTTTGGTTTTGTTTTTCTTACATTCTTGCTTTTTCTTAACTCTTCCTCTTTTCTGTGTTGAGGCTGTCTAAGTCTGTAATGATCAAACTAGACTAAGATTTCTTATCCGTGGTTCTTGTGTCTTCAAAACATTTTGTCTTTGGCAATGAACAAGATTTTTCTTTCCTGATTTCCACTGTCATCTTTTTGTCACGGTGGAGTAGGCAAAACCCAAAGACATACAGTTAATGTAAATAAAAGAAATTCCTGTAAATAAGAGAAGTGTAGACACTTATAAGAAAAATATGAAGGTAAATACATACTTGATAACCTGTTTCTTACGTAGTGTTCTTAGAGCACAGTTTTTAAAGGTAATGATAAATGTTGAAATGAGAAGCAGGCATATGGCAGAGTTAGATCTCTCCGTAGCCTGTGTGATGCACGAATACACATATGATAAGTATTAATGAGACATGCCACATGTGCACATCACTTTTCTGCCCATTTTGAGGATTAAAAAAAAATACAGGACAGCTGGCTGCTTTTTTTATCAACTTTGCTTACTGACATGAGGCCCTTAGGGCCACTGACATGTGATAGTAAATCTGGGTTTGTTGGCTGCACTTCTTCCCATTTTTCATTATTCCTCTGAAAGTCAGATTTCAGAGCACCTTGATGCTCATCACCTCCTGCTGGAAGTGGCACAGTAGTTAATGATGTGAGAGGATGTTTTTACATGTTTCCATTTTCCTGTGCCTTGGTTCATTCCATGAGCTGTGGATTGCTGCATGATACTCACATGAACAAACAGCTTTTTCTGAGCCCTTGGCTTTGGGTTCTGGATGCATGAACATTACCTTCACATTCCATATCGGAGGAAACAGCATCTTTTCCTTATGTTCGCCATGGCCTTGCCTGTGATGACAGCAGTTTCCCACAGTGAAGACAGTCACATTTAATGTTGTGGAGGTGCTTCACTTCTGGAATGTGTCATACTGCTGTGTCTTTTAGTGGGTAGTTAAAGAGTAAAAACTACTGTGAAGGAGAACACCTGCAGTGAAATATCAAATCTGTGTGGGGATTTGCTAGAACAGGCGAGACTCTGTGGTGGCCAAATAGGCTTCAACAGCTGCTAGAGTTGGGTGGGGAGCGGTTCACAGCAGCAGAATGTGGTACAGAACCGATGCTTCAGACTGGGATACGACTTTCAACCTCATTTGAAACTAGAATTGCTGGGGAAAAAACCAAGTTTCTAAATTCTTTGTTCTTTAGACTTCCAAAAAAATGAATAATAGTGCCAAAACTGACTGACAGCCTTTGTTGGCAAATGGCATTTAGTGGATTGCAGTTAATGCTAACAGTTTGTACAGATGGGTGATCACTCCCCTGCATTCTCCCTCCTTCCCTACGCAGTTAATATGTGCTAAAAATAAAGGGTTGCCATTCTGTGTAAAAGGGCTGCCAGTAATTCTGCAGAATGTCAGCCTGTTGTAAATTAACATTGTGGTGTGTTCACGATGTCGTAAGTTTTTACTTTGCTTGCCAATATACTTTTACTTTGTAATTTTAAAATGTAAGTGGCATGAAAATAGCTTGTTTTATTCCCACAATGACACAGATGACAGTGAAAAGAAAGCTTTTACACCTCTAAGAGAAGGGTATCTCAGCATGAGGTACCTTGGTTGGATTCCTGAAAAAAGTAGGGAATGGTGCTGACACCTATGTTTTTCCTCACGTAAATGGTAGTGGATAGGGGATAAATATCTCTGTTCTTAAGAAGTCGTGCTCATTTTTCTCATTCAGATCTAATTAAGTGAATTCAAACCTAGGAGGTTATAATCAAGTTTTGAACCAGTATTGTCTTTTTAACCTCCATGAAAATGGAAGAATGCCTCTTAAACTGCTTTCTTTTCATCTGAAGCCTGAGAATAGATTATTCTAACATTTTAGAATGCAGTTAGATTTTTTTGCTTCAGATTCCAGCAACTTGGTATTTATTCTAGACAGTTTCTTTTGTCCAACTGGTTGTCATGCTGGCCTTTTCCCAGAGGAAAAAATTAGTCAGTTTTGACTTCTTATGCAATTAAAAAAAATTCGTAGTCATGTCCAAAGCCAGTATAAAGAACATAGGTCCTAAGTGTATTTTTCTGGACACTTCATTCTGTCTGGCTGCAGAAGAGTTGAAAACCTCATTCCTTTAAAAGCTGGAGTGCTAGCCACAAGTGCATGACAGCCCAGTGCTGGCAAGAAGAATGCTGTACACTTCCGAATTTGTTTATTTCTATTTTTCTTATTTCTGCAGAAATCAAGATAAGGCAAATTTTAAAAAAAATCAATTGGTGTGATTTTTTTTTTTGCTCTGTTAGTGTGTGGTGGTGTTGCGTATTGAAACGTTGAGGCTATGAGATTATTTATAAAAGGCAGTGTTTTGTAGGCTTATTTTTTAATACTGCAGTTGTGTAAGCTTTAAAACTCAAGTATTTTTATTTCATAGTTCTGCCTCCTTGTGTGGAAACAATTCAGTTATTCAATGGATCCTTTCCCACCACAATTAAGTACGTCATTTCCAGCTTAGTTGGGCTTTTAAAGGAAGATCATTTGAGATGGAGTTCAGGCCTTATTCAGAATTTGAAGTGATTCTTGAAACTCAATAATAAGAGTCCAGTGATTCATCGCATCTCATTTAGTGGCAGTGTTGGTGTAGCTGTAAGTAAAACACACATCTAGGACTTAAGGGAGGAGGACTTAAGGGGGGAGATACCAAGACTCTATGACCACGTCAATGGGATGAAACCACGGCAGTCTTAGTGTTGTACCATAATATCTACATCATCTGAAGTATGGTCTGCAGTTTTCTTCTCCTCTATTTGTGCTAATAAAGGTCGCTGTCTTTAGAGACAGGCACTTGGACATAACAAGATGCAGAGTGCTGTTTATTCAAATGAGTTTGCCCTTTCAAGTCTCTGCAGTGAACTCATGATAGGCACTACTGGTATTTCTAGACAGAAGTTATGGGAGATTTTTTTATATGTTTTGCTGTCACTTTCCCCTCTGATAACCTGATCTTCTAGTGTACAATTTATATTAAAATGAGATCCTGAACTGAGGATCTCAACTGCTGAATTGCGGGTTTTTTTAAAGATTATATTGGATAATGAGTATTTGGTCAGAATGAGAATGCTGCAAGTAAGACGGAATTATTTAAAAAGCTAACAATAAGAAAATTTACTGGCTTTCCACTTTGCCTTCCAAAGTTTTGGATTTCACTTTTGAAAACCAATCTCCTCAGCCCATCACTGTCACACCACCATGAGGACTGTAGGCTGCCTTTAGCACTCAATAATCTGCCACGCAGTGTAAAATTAAGGTCCTCCATCATTCGGGGCCTCAGTAGGTTGGCAGCAGAAACCATGTGGAGTCCTCGAGGCTTAGAGAGTAGAGTCAGAGGAATATTACAGATGGAACTTTGCTTGATTTATATCTAAACTTGTAAAAATTATTAGCCTATAAAGGACTGTGTGTGTAAATACAAGATACAGAAGGAGAGAGCAAACGAGCAGCTAAGTTACCAAACAGAGCAGTTCTCTCTTTGCAGGGAGGGACCGTGACTTGCTGTGTAGCTGTAAAGGCTCTTTTCGAGCTGCTGTGACTGGAATTCTTGTTCATGTTTACAAGTTCTCTTTGAGAAGGACTGAATGATTAATAAAAGTTTGACAGCTTCTATTTCATTGTCCCCGGGATCCAAAAGGGCTGATCTGAGCTTTGGTCCCAGTCAGAACAGCAAGCTAGGGCAGCAGGGGGAAAGCAAATGTGTTTGTGACACAGTGGCTCTCTGCCTGCTGTAAATAACCCTTGCTTTTGGGAAAGGGAAAAAGTAAATGCAATGAAGAATTAAAGAGGAAAGCAGAAGAATTGCTGAAATAGAGGACAGCTGTTGGTTTGCATCTGGCATCACTGAGCCACTTGGATTCACATAGGATAAATATGTGTGTGCCAGAAGTTCCTTTTGGTCGTATGAGAGCAACCTTTGAGCTCCCCTGGGACAGTCCTGCACAAGGGAGGAGCGTGGGGGAGAAAGAAGGGAGAGAAATTATGGTCTGTAGCCCTCGTTTGTCTTGCAGTGCCCTTCAGGATGTTTCACTAGAAACTTCTAACGAAGTGTTACTGTGAAGTGAGTGACTTTGGCAACATCTGCTAGACGAGGCACGAGACCGTATCCAAATCCCTTGGGGCTGGCTCCCTGTAGGGCAGACTGCCTAGTGCTCAGCCCCAGGCTTTTTTCTGGGCCCATGGGAGCCTCTCTAGTCCCAGGATATGAAAGTAATGGTTTGTGCAGTTTTTGTTTCAACTTGTGTGAAATAAAGCGAAGCCATGCGGAGGCCCACCACAGTAACATGGTGCCATCTAAAACTGAGGGGGTGTGCCATGGGCTTGGGGGAGACAGGAGATCTTAGGGATGGCAAGGGATTTGACTTGGGACCTGTGGGGGGACATGACATACGATGACACTCTAGGGCAAATGGGGAGTGTTTTCTTGCCTGTAGCCTCTTGGGAAGGGTCCTTGGGATGGTTGTATACTTGGAAATAGACCTGAGATTTGGTTATGGTTGGATCTCTTTGGGTTGGTTTGTTAGAGGCTGGAAGGGACCTAATCCATGTATAGTGGGTAGTCAGGGGCCCAGGAGCGAAATAGGGAACACAGATGTTTGGCAGAAGGGATAGATGTACCCCTTACGTTCTCCACCACTTAGAGGTTGGTGATATGTATGTTCATATAAAATACTCATCTTCTGGTGGTTTGGGATGGCGTGCCACTCCCATTTTGGAGGATTATGATTAGTTTGGTTTGTTGATGTTTGATGTAAATTAGTTTAGATCAAAGTATGTTTTTGTGTCCTGTAAACAAGGAAAACAATGGCTGGTTTGTTAACTGAGAGGAGAGGAAAAGGTGGATTTCCACATGAGTGGAACAGCCCATCCTTTTGTGAGCTGTTCTTGAAAGTCATAATGACATAGGAAGTAGCCTGCATGGGTATGAAGGCCACTGCTTTTTCCTTCACTCATTATTTACACTGCAAAGAAAATTAAATTGTCGTGGCATGGGAGAAAAATATGCTATCCTGAAATTTGGCAGGGTCAGAATTACAGCTGTCCTAACTGTTCTCTCCCCCCCTTCCCCCCCTGTAGTGTGATCACAGGGAAATCATATCTGCCTTTGTCTGCTTTGCATACAGGTAGTGCTTCCAACATTTATTTTGGAGAAAAGATCCCTGCTGGAGATGTATGCAAATTTCATGGCCCATCCAGACCTGTTTTTGTCAATTGCAGCTGGAGCCACTCCCGAGGAAAGAATTATCTGCTTTGTGGAGTATTATCTAACAGCTTTTCACGAAGGCCGAAAGGGAGCAGTTGCCAAGAAGCCCTATAACCCTATAATTGGTGAAACGTTTCATTGCTCGTGGGATGTGCCTAAAGATAAAGTGAAAGCATTCAGAACTAACGGTGCCTCCACGGTTTCTAAGGACTCAACCAAGGAGCTTGGCCAGGACCAGTCCACGTGCTACAAGCTGAGGTTTGTAGCTGAACAAGTGTCTCATCATCCACCGGTATCTTGCTTTTACTGTGAGTGCAAAGAGAAGAAAATGTGTGTGAACGCTCACGTATGGACCAAAAGCAAGTTCATGGGCATGTCAATAGGTGTTTCTATGGTAGGTGAAGGTAAGAAATGTGCTTTTATTCTGCTTTTTTTGAGCTAATATTTCTGGGTGTCAATGGAAATCCGAATGTTTCCCTGCTTGCTCTCCTTCTGACCTTTCATTTGAACCTTATAACTGTTTGCTTTTGTGAAGTTTGGGATTAAAACTGTAGGGTTCATATAATATTTTGCTGTCCAGACAGAATGTGAAATGCACATTACGTATGTAAATGTGTGCTTATACTGATGAGAGTCTGTCAACGTATGTGGCCAGATCTCAGATACAATTGAGTTGCAGTAGCAAATGACAAATGATAGTATATTCTGTAAGAATATTTTTGTTTGTCTTGTTCACTTTTAAAGTAATACAACGTTTGGTGTTCACAACTGGAACAAAACAATGAGAAAAAACGTGTTTTTACATAAGCCTAGCATTTGTTTTTCATAGTTTCTGCAAAGAATCATGATTTCTGTAGTGTTTGCAAAGTTAGTGTATTTTCACAAGCTTTCTATAAAGTCACATATAGAGGTATAAATCCTGTTTTTCTGTATCATATGTATGCAATCTGCATTGTGATAAGTCATTGGCTCAACTTGAGTTCAGAAATACAGGGAATCATAACAAATCCTTAATGGGTGATCAGAACTGATAAACACACCTGCACCAGTGTTGTTACTGACACTTAATGCAGTGAGAAAAATGTTTCTAAGCAATTTACTCCCTTTGGCTGTTTGAGGGTAATATCCTACGTATGGATTTTAGTGTTTTGCCTTAACTAGTTTTTAGACTGTAGTCTCAGAAGTATGAGGACAACTTGCTTCTCTTTGTCACCATTATGTTAAATACTGTAGTATTAAAGGTAGTAAAAAAGTGGAGTGGGAAATGCAGTGATTTGGTTTTGCTTACTAATAGCAACAAAATAATTATGGCGGAAAAATACAGGTATATCCTGCTATTTCCACTATCTAAACTAAAGACCAGCATAAAGGACTACAGTAGCTCCTTCTCTGATGGCAATATATTCCCTTTTTAGTAGGAGAGACATGAAATCTCCTTACTACTGGTTTTGATGTCCTTGTGATAAAGTCTGTTAGCACATCTGTTTCCTTCTTCCTATGACTTAGGTGTTTTGCTTTGAATACAGAGTTAAGGAAGTTGGGAAGGGAGTGTCAGAAAGCAAATTTCTGTCTGTCTTCCGCCTGTACTACTGCCAGCCTGAGTCACTGGCTTAACATTCTGCGTTTTTCTGGTACATGTTCATTTCTAGTACTCTTTTACTCAGTGAAGGGAACTATTTAATGGAAATAAAATTAAACACAAAGTCACTTATGATTATGTAGGAGTAGGGAAATTTCTTTCTTTGCTGCTAGCACACACGGTTCCCTGGGACTGGGGATGTCTACTGTGGGGATTATTTAAGACTTCAAAGTCCTGATGTGTCCCAGTTTTGAGAGAGAAAGGGTCTAAGAATTAACTGCTTACTCACCCCAAGGATTGTTTAATGTGTGCTTGTGAGAATAAGTTCTTCCCTGTACTCTTTCTTTTTTTCATGATCCTGGAGATATGCCAGCAGTGGAGGCAGGCTTTGAGGAACATCTGCAGTAGCAAACTCTTTTATTCCAGGGTTTGCTGCTCTTTATGATGGGCGTTCTGGGAGGGAGTCTGGGTTCACCAATTTCTAGTTACCATTCGTGGTTTTGTTCATGTAAGGAGTGCAAAAAGCAGGGACCTTCACAGTGACAGCATTTCTGGGAAGTGATGGAGACACTCCAGTGCAGCCCAAGCATTTCTGTTGTGTTTTGAGGACTGGCAATGGGCAGCAAGAAGTTGTACCAGTGAGGCTTTTCTATCATCTGAAAACGGCCAGCCTAAGCCTGACAGCCTCAGTTTAAAATGCCAGCTTTGCACTGCAGTTCCTTCACTTGAAACTGCACTTTTNTTTTTTTTTTTTGATTATTTATTTTAGGTCCAGGGAAATCTTCCTGATTAAGTTGGTGCGTGGATTTGTCAAGCTGTGCAAAAATTAGAATCTACTGCAGATGCTTCTTTCTTACGTGCTGCGGAAGTATAAATTCTGTAGTAGATTGAGGTCAGCGTGAGTACCAGGGAATAGATTGCTGAACCAAAAAAAAGGAGCTGCTGGACTAAAAGTGTGGAAAACCTAAGTCTGTATTTACATGCCTAATAATGCAGGGCCTAATAATTTTTTAATGTGAAATATAATTTGGAGATTTTTTCCTTGTGTTGGGACATTTTAGGGTTGCAACATTTCATATGGGGTGAATTAGTCTAGCAAAGTTAGTGAGTTAGGCTGTGGAAAGGAGCTGTTAGAAGGCATCTGAAGCTACTTAAGGTAGGTAGAAAGTAAAGTTAGCTCCTTGGAGAAACTTTCACACACCAAGGTTGGCTAGTAAGGTTGTAGAATCTTATTTTAAATGGTTAAAAGCAGATTAAGTGAGTTTCTTGGGAATGAAGTATCACTGATCCTGCTTTTGATGAGAGACAAAGTAACACCTCATAGATCATCAAAATCTCTGGGTTTTGATTGTTGTGGGGTTTTTTTGCTACTGTGCTATTGTTGAGATTTTGTCTTGTCCCTTTCTCATTTTTTTTTAAGTTTCCCCTCATTATGAGCATTCAACCCTTTCTTGCCTGTTGCTGGAGTTAAATTACATACATATGGGGGCCTTTGACTTTTTGTAAGATGCATAAGGATTTTAGGTATGGCATCATGTTGCTTGAAAGACAGTTTCCTTGATACCTCCAATATACCTGTGTCCATTTTGAGACTTGGGTTGAATAATTGTGGTGTTGGTTCAATATTAGTTTCATTATACTACAGATTAAATCAGTACTGATCAATATATGAGAGGGGAAAAAAGAATCCTTCCAAACAGAGCATCAGATCACTGTAATTAAGGTTTTGGATAATTTAGTGGTAGTGAGTGACATCTTGTTCTAGTCAGATGTGTATCAGAACAGTTCTGTTTGACCAGGTTGCCCAGAGGAGCTGCGGATGCCCCATTCCTGGCAGTGTTCAAGGCCAGGTTGGATGGGGCTCTGAGCAACCTGGTGTAGTGAAAAGTGTCCCTGCCCACAGCAGAGGGTTTGGAACAAGATGATTTTTAAGATTCCTTCCAAAACAGGCCATTCTGTGATGATGACCAGAAACTTCATTGTGGCCTAATGTTGAATACAAGCAACTGTGGTGTGTTTTGAAATGTTGCTCTCTACTGAGCAATTTTGTGTGTGTCCTTCCAACAGTTCAATGAAGCTTTTTCTACTGCAGTTGGCTATTTGCAGAAATAAAGTAGTACTGAATTTTTGGACCTATGGTGTGTAAGGAAAATAGTAATGGTAATGTGTCTGTGGGGGCTTTGAATCATATTTTTATAGAAAGTCCTTAGATATATAGAGCATGTTGCTTTTTATGCTTTTTATTAGAAGCTGCCATAGAATGTCATGGAAGTGTACAAAGGCTTGTAAAGGAATTTAAAGAATTAAGGGATTTAAGGATTGTATGGTCTTGGCACACAAAGGGGTACAGCTCAGTATCTCAGCGGTGTGATTTTTTGTGTATGTCACACCGCAAAGTGACTAAGATTTTTTTTTCTTTCTGTGTTTTTTGTTTGTTGATTCAGAGTAAGTATCAGTTTTAGAGATGCAGAACAAATGGGAGAGCACTGCTGGGAATCCATGTGAGGAGCTGCTTTATGTGCTAGCCTTTCTTCATCTCTGTTACGAGGGGTCTAACTCTGGCTTGCTAATGAAATGTCGCAGCTTTTTCTTTGCTGTGTAACAAAACCCCCGTTCTTCGGAGTAGTCAGCACTGAGTTTCCTCATGAGAAGGCCACCCTGAAAAGAAAAGAGAGTATTTTGCATAAAAGAACTTATGTTTCATATGCAGTCCCTAATTCCGGTTAATGTTAATTATGTACTAATGGAAGAGTGGGGGGGAGATGAGGCTGTAATGAATAGGATCACATTAAGATTTAAATTAGCAAAGGATGGGAAAGCCACTGTAAATATTTAATGTTTTTTTACATGGTCCATAGAATCTTCAAATGAATACTGGTTGTAGGGTAAGGATGCTGTGGTGAGCACACCTCAGTGTCAGCTGTGCCCGTTCCTTTTCTGCTCTTGGATTTTGGTCCAGAGCAGCAAAATCCAACAAAAAGTGTCATCTTTGATTTATGGGTTAATTTTGCAGGGAGCATAAAGTACATTTAAATGGATTGCTTTGTATTGTCAAGTGGCTAGTTACATCTGGTGTTTTCACTTCTGCTATTTTAAATGTTCTAAAAAGTAGTGAGGTATTGGCTTCCAAAAATTATTTTTCTAAATTGAAAATCAACTTGAAAAGATTTGATAAGTGGGTAAAAGGTTCAGTGCTCTTTCCAGGGTAAATTTAAAAGAAAGCAATGAATGTTTTTTTCCTCTCTTTTTTTTTTCTGTTAAAATACATGTATGTGTATGTATTGATAGATGTACAGGTCTATAATTTCTAGTACTGAGAAATTTGTGACTTTTTAATTTACCAGTCCCAAAGCTTGATTGCTCCATGCAATTAGAGCTACCTAAATATTTCCCTAAGTACTCATTTTTGTGTTAGTGTTTTTTAGCCCAGTGTTTTTAGAACAGTTTTCCTATAACATGGCACTCATTACTTAATTTAGCAAATGGCTCCAATCTTGAAAAATGAGCAGTGCAACACAGCTGGCTAGAAGGTTTAATACAATAAGAGCCCAGTTCTGGCATCTCCTCTTTTCCTGTGGAGATCTGGGCAGTTGGTGATGCACAACATCCTTGTGGGGCTCATCCCACACCTAAGTTACTCCTCTTTGTGTGTTAGGAGTAACACAGACAGGGTGAAGAGCTTCTTAAACAGGGAAACTGCCCCTTGTGTCCCACGTGCCATTTGCTGTTCAGATTGATCTCCACGCAGGCAGGGGGAAGCATTAAATCCCACATGTCTCTCCTGCAGCTTATTGATCCAGAGCCTCCTCTGGGGTTTTTTGTCAATATGTGTTACTGGGAAATCAATTCACAAAGCTGCAGCATCAGTGAGGGACATGTAAGAGTCAGATTGGGAAAATGATATGCCAGGACTGTCGCTTCCTTTAGTGCAGGCTGAGGAGTCATGGATAGGGGTGTGACTCCGAATACATTGCTGTAGTCAAAAGGAGGAGTAAAAGGTGTTGAGGACATTTCAAGGAGGAATTTCAGTATTCTGCACTGGTTTATAAAGAATTCACCCTTCTCTGTAGCTTTTTTTCTAATAAACTAGATTACTAAATCCGCTGTTCCTCCCAGAGTACTGGTCTGGCGCGTTCTTCCATATGTAATTGTTGCCTATAAATACTTTAGATTTTTTTTTAAAAGGAATTGGGAGTTTTCGAAAGAACTCTGATGTGAGAGGAAAAAACTAAAAATGGGAAAATATTCTACAGCTTTTCATGTGTATTTACTTATAGCAATTTTCAAACTAAACATGAATTATCCCTTACAGCAGGGAAGCAAGGGAAGAAAAATGTCCCGTGTGTTTTCTAGCAGTTGTTTTTAAAGATCGATTGCAATGTAATGATACTTACGAGCAGATGTTAAAATTACACACTGTAAATTAACTGTTAGCTTTCAGTTAAATGACTTATAATTTCTCAGGATTGACACTTGGCAGGGTAGGGCGTTAATTCAAATTGAGGTACCTGTTACAAATGTTGAATCTCAGTGTAATTTTTGGCTTCCTCTCCCCTAAAGAAGCCCAGGTCTCTGTTCGGATGTGGTGGTGCAGCCACGGTGTTTGTGGTGCTTCACTTAAACGAGGTTTGGCACGTGGACTCTGCAAACGATGGAATGCAAAACAGGTTAATACTAGAAGTATTATCAAGTTGTGGGTATTTCAGATCTGCCCTTTAATCTCTTTTAGACTGTAATTATTGAGCTGGAGTCATATTTCAAGTGAGATAGCACTTCATTAAAAAATGTGTTTATTCAGGTGTTTAAGGAATTCAGAAAATACGCTACTGGGTGCTAAAAATACTGCCAAGAGAGCCGGGTTCAATTTTTAATATCTAACCTGCTGTAGTGGTTAAATATTTACATTGAAGGTCACTGCTGCTGTTTGTTCTCCACTTTAAAAGTGCTTGGCAGCATTGCAGCTCCAAGTCCCTCCTACTCGAGTAGGGAGGAAAAAGCTATTGATCCCATCGGGGGACAAAAGCAAACCTATACTCACCCAAAAGGAAATTGTGCTTATCATACCAGTTTCCTCTCATGTGGGGACATACAGTGATGGTCAGAGGAGGATGGCAGATGGAGAGAGACTTTTTACAAGGGCATGTAGTAACAGGAAAAGGGAAAATGGCTTTAAAATGAGAGTAGGTTTAGGTTAGATATTAATAAAAAAATCATTACTGTGGGGTTGGTGAGGCACGGGAACAGGTTGCCCAGAGAAATTGTGGATGCACCATCCCTGGAAGTGTTCAATGCCAGGCTGGATAGAGCTCTGAGCAGCCTGGTCTAGTGGAAGGTGTCCCTGCCCATGTCAGGGGGATTGGAAGTCAATGATCTTTAAAGTCCCTTCCAACCCAGGTCATTCTGTGATTCTATGATTGTTCTTTATTAACTTAATGCTATTGTAGCATCCATTTAATGAATTTGATAACTAGGGTCATTTTTTGAGTAAAAGTTCTTCCTGGCTGCTTGTCCAGGATGAGTTGGGTAGTTCAGCCTTCCTGCAGCTTGTTCAGCTTGGATTTCTCTGCAGGTGTGGAGCTGAGGAAGCTTGACGCAAAATGTGTGTGTGTGTTCCAGCTGTGTCCTCCTGGCCTTTCCCTGCTGGTGAGGGCTCAGCACATGACACGAGGAACTTGTAACTTGGCAAGACAAAATGGTTAAAGGTCCTTTTAAAGACATGGCTTTTCTGTGTGCTTTTCGCACTCCCAGCTCCTTGTGTCAGACTTGCTGGAGTGGAGGTGCTGGCTGTGTCGCTGCTGGCAGGCTGAGGTTGCAGAAGTTCTGAGAACAACTGTGTGAAGCTGTTCTGGTTTGCAAATGTTTTCCTGTGAAATAGTTTCAGAAGGCAGAAGTGACGAATTGCAGAGCTTCCTGTGCCTGCATTTAGTTTTGTTAGCTAGAGCCAGTATTCAGGATCATGGTTCTGTTAGAGCTCTGTGCTTTTAAATTTTGAGTGTGTTTTTAAGTTTGTGTTTTCATGCAGCATTAAAGGCATATTTTCATATTGGCAGCGGTAGTGTCGTGTTCCTATTTAATGCTTTTTCATCATTAAATCTGAGATCACTTTGAAAAAGTAGTGTCATTATTCCCTTAAACAAATAGATTAATCAATACCACTAACAGTGTGTTCTTCCTCTACCTGCCCCAGGGTGAAGGCAAATGGACTCAAGCTCATCTTGTTTCTAAACAGATAGTATTACTATGTCAAAATAACTTTCCTGATCTTTTTTTTTAAATATTTCTGGGTTCTGAGTGCTTCCTGTGATGGATTATTTTCAGTCCCTGTTGTGAAAATGTATTTTCAAAGCTGTCATTTTTGCCTTTAGGCAGTTAGTAAATGGGACACAAAAGACTGTAAAACTCTAATAAAAAATACACTGCAGACATTTGGCATGATCTAATTCTGTGTGCAAGGTTTATGGTGCTCTTTTCCTGGTCTTATGTCCTGTTATCCTGAAGACCAAACTACAGATTTTATGGGGATAGAGTTGTATCCTTAGCCCCAGGGGAAGCTGCAAAGGTCCGATCAGGAAAGCAACTTTCTTTGTGCAGCTTCCAAGGAATGTTGAAAAACTGCTGCTGTTGTGTGTTGTTTTTAGTTACAGCCTCATAGTGCTGAGGGTGGAGGAACCTTGACAGGATGAGATGGCATTACCAGTAATTTTCTCTTCTTGATAGAGACTTTGGACTTGGTGGTAGTAGAGCAGTGGCCCTGCTGGGCCCCTCTTTGATTACACAAGATTTTTCCGAAGCCTGTGTGAGAAACCAGGCATTTGGAAATTAAGGAGCAAACTTAATGGGAGATTTCTAGATGCTGTGTTTCCTAGTTGTACCCCATGGAGACTTAGAGCCTTTCACTCCCACAACAAATGCATCAGGAGGAAATTAGTGGAAGATGTGGCTGTTTCTAACTGAATGGAGAAGTGAAGAGTCCTTTGGCCATGCCCGTATTTTTTCTGGAGGGAAATTATGATACGACACTGAGGGAGCATCTGAATTTTCAGTATGGCTTTTTGCATGGACATTTTATGTTCTTCCAGCTTTTAAAAGCTTACGAAGTAAGGAATCCAGTCAGATTTTCTGAAAAGTTGTTTGGTACCATGCAGGACCCCAGAGTACACAGTCAGACTGGGTGCTTTTGAAAATGCTTGTTGGAAGTAACTTGTTCCAGAGAGCAGAGTTTCTTTCGTAGCAGACAGTGCCCTCCTTCAAGGAGAGCTGCACTGTGCTCTCCGTGGATGTGCATTTTGATGGTGGTAATTGGTCAGTGACCATCAGGTCTTATCAGTGAACCTTTTATCACCTTACTTTCACCTCTTCCTGTGTAGGTGTTCTTCACTTGCTGGAACACGAGGAAGAGTATGTCTTCACCCTGCCCAGTGCCTATGCTCGCTCAATCCTTACCATCCCGTGGGTGGAGCTTGGAGGGAAAGTCAACATCAATTGTGCCAGAACGGGCTATTCCGCCACGGTCACGTTCCACACCAAGCCCTTCTATGGAGGGAAGGTCCACAGGTACGGGAATTACTGTCTCACTCTTGTTTACCTGCTACTGGATTTCAGGGGAAAGACTCTTGGGCATCTGCTCAGTTCTTCTGTTGCAATATTTTATAGACAGATAGCTGAAGTTCTTTTCCTATTAGTGCTGGAGATGACTTAAAGCTTTAGAGCAGTTTATTGTAGCAATACATATTATGTTGTTTAACTGAATTGGATGTATTTCTCTCATTAAAATAAAGTGAATGTATCTCTCCAGGCTTTGTTGCTTGTAAAAGTTGCTATGAGTGCAGGATCAGAAAAACGCACATGGAAAAGGCAATATTTCTCCTACACCAGCTGCTGCTTCTGTGTGAGTCTTGTAGATGAACTGGTGTTCCAGGTGGAGCTCCTTAAAAGAGGAGAGAAGCAAAAGTGTCACTGCCCATAGTGGTAGCTCCCTGCTGGGGACTCCACCTCTGCACTAAAATTCCAGATGTTGAAAATGTTATTTACCTGCTTTGGTTCCCCTTTACTAAGGGCGCAAAGAGGCGCTGTGCAAGACAGCCTCCTGTCTTCATTCCATGCTCAGGTTGATGTCCCAGTCATTAACATCAGACCCCTTTCTTGTTCAGCTGTTCCAGTGTCCAGAGGAGACTGTGCTTTTGCATGATTACCTCTGTTTTATTTCAGACAGTGTAACTATTCTTCGATATGTCTGTCAACCATTTCAGTGTTGTGTTCAGGCAAATGTCCACACAAGGCTGTTTTGATAGGGTTTTTCTCTAAAAGTTGTAGATAAATAATTGGTGCCATCAGGGTGAGTGAAAATTTGGGGAAGTTGTGCTGTATTAGTTTAGTAATTAGAAAACTTAATTGAGTTTACAGATTGCTTTCTGAAGCACACTTGTGCATGCTCATGGACACACACGAAACTTCTCCCTGCATTTCTGTTTTCCAGTCCTACCTGTCTATTTTGCTCACTCTCAGACCAGTTCTTTGACTGCTGAGGTGGCTTTAGTCATTGCCTCTCAGCAGCTGAGAAGTGAAGTTGCAGAGCTAAAGAAGAAAACAAAGATACCCAAAGTCTTTGACATGGGTCTCTGACAGCATTATGTTCAGGTGTGAAAGTATCATGTATTGAAAATGTCACACGAATGTCAGGGATTGTTTTTCAGGCTGCTGGGGTAACCATTTGGCTCTGGGCTAGAGACGAGTATCAGAGTTTTAAGTTGGCTTACTGCTGTACTTTGCTAGAATGTCATCCCAAAGCTATTGCTGTGTTAGAAGACCTTTCCTGGGATGAGTCTTTCTTTTTTCGAGACAGTATCACTACTTTGCTTGATTAATTGATTTGTAGACGTAGAAAGGTGCTTATACTCTTAGCAAGGTAGTGCTTTCACGTACTGATAACAAACAGTACCAGTTATTTCTGTGGTCTTTTTTTCCTTGCCCCTTGAATCAGGGTTACAGCCGAAGTGAAGCACAATCCAACGAACACCATTGTGTGCAAGGCACAGGGAGAATGGAATGGCACCCTGGAATTCACTTACAGCAACGGAGACACCAAAGTGATTGACACCACCAAACTGCCTGTTATCAGGAAGAAGATCAGGCCCATAGCAAACCAAGGGCCGCTGGAATCGAGGTAAGGGCAGAGGCTGTGCAGTGCTCTCCTTCTGAACCTCGGGTGGGAACAGAGCATGGAAGCCAACTGCAGTTCTCAGTGCTGTGGATCAAAAACGCCTCACTTCCAACAGCACAGAAATCTGGGCACAGAGAGCTGTGTATTGGTTCCTTGGAGCACAAATTACACTGTAGCGACGAGTACATCAATTTTTTAGATAGGGAAAATGCCTGTATGTGTTCTAATGAGCATCTGGACAACGGTAATGCAGTGTTTTCACCTGCTTTTTGGAGTGATTGCAACATGGTAGGCAAATGAGTCAGTCTGTTGCAAGTAATTCAAACTGGTATATATATTATATGTTGCCTTTAATTTAAACTGGTATTTCATGTTTTATGTATTTTAGAATATATATTTGTATAAAAGCATGTAAAATGTGAGGCAGTGGGAGATACAAAGACACGTATACAGGTGGTTTCGAGGCTCTTGGCACCTACGTCATGTGCCTAACTCTTACTAAGTACATTAGAAAAAACCCATTCTGTATTCACTGTCAATAACTGTTGATGTTTATCTTCAGAAAAATCAGTACTTTACTTGAATTTAGGAACATTTTATTGGAGGATTTAAAAATAGGAGTTAAACTACATTTTATTATCTATAAATGTCTTTTTATTTTACAAGAGTGTTTCAAGTCATTGTGCAGGGTCAGATACAATTTGTCTACTTTCTAGACTGCTTGTTTATCCACAAACTCATTTTCCCCCTGTACTGTGGAACATAAAGATTGTAGTAAATAAGGAAACTAGTAGCCTTTCAGTGTATTTATTGTATTTTTTAGATACTAGTAAGCAAATTGCATCCATCCAGTGTCTCTGCAGGATCTGCAGTTTATCAGATTGTAAACACAAAGTCATTTAAACATCCCTGGACATATGTGAAAGCTGTGGTTGGTTTCAGACAGAGAGCAGTTTGGATTAGATATTAGGAAGAAATACTTTACTGTGAGGGTGGTGAGGCACTGGAACAGGTTGCCCAGAGAAGCTGTGGATACCTCGTCCCTGGCAGTGTTCAAGGCTGGGTTGGATGGGGCTCTGAGCAACCTGGGTTAGTGGGAGGTGTCCCTACCCATGGCAGGGAGGGGGGAACTAGAGGATCTTTAAGGTCTCTTCCAACCCAAACCATTCTATGAGGATTTTTCTCAGTGCTTTTCTGGACAAAGTTTCTGCTAGGCTGGTAAAAGGCATTGCATCTGAGTGTGGTCAGCTGTGTGAGAAACATGTTTAGCTCTGTACTGGTAATTATTGTAACTGGGAATACAGAGCACAGACCTAGAATTAGTTCCTCTGTTAGTGACCTCGTTGGACCAGTCAGTGTCCCAGTTCAATGCACTCTTGAGTTTTGGTTGACACACCCTTATAATTCAAAAATTTAACTGCAAAAAAATGCAGAATTAAACACCTGTCATTTGGGGGGTGGGGGAACATCAGTAAGGAATGTGGACTGGAAATGGTAAAAATAAATCCACCTGCTTTGAGAAGAAAACTCAGGTGGTGAAGAGTCAGGAACACAAACAGAGTCCGCTGAGAAAATCGCATGGCGAAATACTGGGAGTTGAGTGAACCTGAAAATTTGGTCCACAAACTTGATGAATATCCTAGGAGAGTGATGATTCCTAAGCTGTGGGACTTGGAAAACCGGTGTGGATAGCATGGCCTCAGCCTGCTGCTCACCAGACTGGTGCCCAGCAGCACTGGGCTGTGGCAGGGCTGTTCTCACTCTCCCTTGTGCTCCTTCTCCCTGGCCAGGCACCTGTGGCAGCACGTCACCAGCTCTCTGAAGGAGGGGAACATCGATGCTGCCACGGAGCACAAGCACCGCCTGGAAGAGAGACAGCGAGCAGAGGAGAGGCAGCGCGCGGCGCTCACAACTCCCTGGAAACCCAAGTACTTTGCCAAAGAGGTACTCGGAGTCTCTTGGTTTAGAGACCCTTTAGCAAGTTCCTGCACAGGGGACGAGTGAATGTCTGTGGATTTTGTCATGGGCCAGTGTTGTTAAGCACCGACTGCTTAAATTCTCTTTTTGACAGAGTCTGGCTCTTAAACGAGAGCAGTGGGTTGTTCCACGTCTATGTTGTGAATTTATTCACTCTTCTTCAGTTAGATTGATTTTGATCTGGATTTTTGGTACCTAATGTTAGGCACATAAAGTGATGTGTTTTTCTGTAAAATCCAGCCCTTTTCAAATGCTGCATATTCACATCCCCTATTAATCTTAGCATACTAGAATGAGCACAATCTAGGGAGATTTGTCCAATGTAAGTAAGCGTTGACATCCTAAACACAGTCTTGGGTTTCATCTGTGTGAAAGGAAACAGATTTTACCAAGTTCATCTTTGCCCTTTCCTGGAGGAGAGGTGGAGGGGAAATGAGACTGACTGAGGGAATTGTTACGTTATCCAGTATGTGCAGCTATTTAAACCAGCATCTTTTGCATCTTCCCATTGCTTCTCTTCCCCCTTGTAATTTTTTCCCTCCCACCCACATTACTTGTCAATTCATTAAACACAGAATTTTCAGGTGACAGGGATGGCTTCTTGTTTGGTCTTACTTTAGCTTTTGTGTGGACATACACAGATCCAGTATTTATAAATCTTGTTTGTAAACTCTGCTTAATTTTCTTGCAGGGCGATGGTTGGGTGTACGTGAATCCTCTCTGGAAGACCCATTGACAGGAGAGTTGCCTCGTAACTTTACCTGAAAGGCATTAAAATGATACAGTATGTAACTTCAGGATGTCCTTGGATAGGTCCTGTTCCCAGAAGATCCCCACGGGAAGCTATGTACTGTGAATGATGCATCTCAAAATAATCACGAGCTCGAGTTTATTCAGGAGCCATTTTGTGTGTGCAGATCCACAGACACACAGGCACAAGTCCCTGAGTACACACGGTGTGCATGTGTTGTGTGTGTTATTTACACTACATGTAAACAGTACCAACACCAATAGCGACTCAAAGACCTTTTCCTTAAAGTGTTAGGGCACAGAACTCCGGCTGGACTCGGCCGGGGTTCCCTGAGCTGTGTGCTTGCAGGATCAGGCCCTATGCTAGTATTTAAGAAAATACTTTTTTATTAGTACTGGTTAAGGTTTTTCTATTTTTCACTTTTGCCAAAAATGTTTTGCACTTAAAACGTGACGCGTCTCTTAATGGCAGTTGTTCTGTCTGAACAGTCACCGAGTAACTCACTTTGACATAAGAATGATCCACTGGCTGTGCTCGCTCCGGGTTGCTGAGTTGAGGGCACATTTCCTGTCACTGACGAGTGTGAATTTCCTGCCACCCTGTAAGAAGTAGCAATACCTTCTCCAGAACGTTGTTCTTCACACTAACCCGCTGTGTCCTCGCTGCTTTGTCTGTTCATGCTCCAGCTGTTCAGTCGATCTCTGGTCACCACCCCTGAGCCAGCTGCTCTGGTAACTTTGATCTTGCTGTGTAATGTTCTCTGGCTGCTGTCATGCCACCACTTCTGGCTTACATGTTCCACTAAATGGGATTGCTTCTGATAAAACATTTGGATGAGCAGAGATGATATAACCAGCCTTCCCAGATAAAGGATTTTATGATGTAAAAGTAACAATTTAGTAAATAATTCCACCGAGACAACAATTTTATGACTGAAATAAATTAAATGGGATACAATTTGTTTTGTAGAGTAAAGAAAAAAAAAAATTTAAAATCCTGTAGCTTGATCTTGCTTTGTAAGGTACCCACTGTGATATTGACAAAGTGGATTCTAGAAGTGTGTTAAGGCTTTATTGCTTTTTAGTTTGTATTTGTTGAAAGTGAAGATGTTTTTGAGAGAGGTGGCAGCAAAAGGCACATGTAAAATGTGCTCAGTGCTTCTTTCCACAGTGCCCCATAAAGAAACCACTGTATTTCTAACACACAGTAGCATGGATGCCTGTCTGTAGAGCTGAGTAATTTTGTGCCTTTTGCCTGCTTTGTTAATACACTGACTTATGCTTTATAGATACTACACGAAGATATCTAGGTCAAAGCACTGCTCACATCTGTCCTTGTGCGTCCTGCATTTTGTTTTTTTGGTAGATGTTAAAATCTCTTGAGCAGCTCGGAAGGCTGAGCGGAGGAGGTGTGTGCACAAGGAAACATTCCATTAGTTGTTCCTTCGGATTTGAACTTCAGATCTCTGTTTAATGAAGGTGTGGCTACTTTTTCCTCCTAAATGCTATTTAGTCTTCTTGTCTGTCTTTTTTTTTTTTTTTTGCACATTAGAAAGATTCATGTTCTAAATGATTTAAATTCTATTTTTTAAAAAAAGTGGATTGTATGAGCTTGGTTTTGTAACTGACACTTTTTTTTAAGAGGAAAAAAAAAATCTTATTTTTTAGGAATAGTTGATGTAATAGTTTTCTGTAACAAAACCAAAATGATGCTGTTGTAGTAATCACTGAACTGCTACTGAGTATCATCAGGAACACGTGTACTTTATCACCTGCAAGAATTCACTTTATAATGGACCCACTCTTGTTCTAGAGGTTAGTCTGATAAGCACCTAAAAGTATTCCTACAGTTTGTAGTATCATCACAAAGAACAATCGAAAAAGCTGACTTAAATGCCCAGAACTCTTTCACACACCAAAGAACAAGACACATACTCACTAAATAGCCATTGCAAACCTCTGTGTGTCAGGCATGCAGGCCTGGGCCCCTGAAGGAGTAGACCTCTTTCAGCTGGGATGGTGTGACTGTCAAGGCTACAGAGATGCTGTAGCTGTTCTTTTAAGGAGAAATTTGAATAATTTTCTGCTTGTAATTTATTGAAGATTTCTCTGTCTGCATGGTTGGTTGTTTCTGCATGCCGAGGACATTCCACTTGTGCTCTGATCAATGTTTAGTTCCATTCTGATGCTATGAAGAATCCCTTGATGCCATTACCACTGCTTCTTTCCCGAAGTAACTTGGGAGACACAAACGTAAAAAGTCCTTTCAGAAAAGATCCCATCAGCGAGAGATTCCAGAACAAGATTCACAAGTGTAATTTTATTTTTCTGATAGTATGTGTTCAGTATATTTTACAGGACTGAAAAGTAAATATTCATAAGCCTTATTCTGTAGGTCGTTCCAATAGCTGTCTTGGAATTGCAAGTAAATACTTTCCTTTTCAAGTAGCCGATGTACACTGAATTGTAATGTAAAAACTTCCATGTACTTCAATTTTTTTTTTGTGCACACCTGTAGAAAGCCTATGCAACCTTTTTCTTTCTTAAATTAGAAATGTTCAGAAAGAAAATTTATACCTTTATCATTTAAAAGATGCTCTGGCAGTCTCTTCTGATTTGCCTTCCTTTCATAATTTGTGAATTTCAAATGAGAATGCTCATGAATAAAAGATTTGTTTCATTTAGTAGTGGGATGCCCTTTCTCTTTCCATGGAAGCCTTAGTTCAGTGGTGTCAGTCCCTGACTTTCCAGGAGCTGTGTACAACACCCAGGCACGTCTGAACTGCCTGCATGGTTCCCATGGAAGGGATTTGCCAGCTGAATCCAGGTTTGTTGTGGGGCTCTTCCACCCTGCTTATTCTCGCAGACACTCTGGAGGTAAGTTTTTTGTTTAAATTGGACAGCTCTACCCAGGGAAAATGGGACTGGGCAGCAACACAGCTTTAGGAGAGGCTGGGGAACATTTGCCTCATTTTGGCAAGTAAAAAGGAAATAGGTAAAGGTGTCCCCTTGCTTCTGAAAATCCCATTTCATTTAATCTTTATCACTAACAGAGATTCTTGATTCTATACCTCTTAAAACACCACTCCACATTACTGCAGCATTGGACACTTGCATGAGGAGGAAAAATGTTCTTAGAGGAATCACACAGATTGTGGTCAGCATTTTTCAAGTGTTAGATAATGCCCTTCTGGTTTTCTTTAAACATTCATCCACACTGTTGGAAACAATCTTGCTGGAACACTTTGTTTTTATGCAAAACGGAAAACAACACTGCCTGTAAATAGGGCAGGAAACACTACCTGGTCCTGTTGCTTGCCTTCTGTGGCATTGCTTCAGGGCCATGTCTTGGAGCAGTTTATCCACTTGGGTTAAAGATGTGAGGGAGTTTTAGTCACAGCCAAGTACGATTTATTTTCAGTTTTTACTCATGGTGAGACTGGTATGTACCAAGGGCTCTGTCAAAGCATTCAGCTGCTTTTTCAAGATTAAATCTATCAAGATATTTACTTAATGACTCTTCTCCCTGTTATGAAATTACTTCTGCAAGTCAAAATATTTCTTCTGGGATTACCAACAGCCCTGTCTGCCTCACTGCTCGCAACAGTAATGATTAAGATACAGAACCTATGCAGTATTAACTTCTAGACACTTGCAGCTTTAGTTCCTTAGCAACTGCTGACCTGAGCCCGGCTCACAAGTTTTTTTGGTTTGTTTGTTTGCTGTGGGGTTGTTTTTTTGTTTTTTTTTTTTTCTACTGTTCCACAGCTATTATGCTTCAAAATTTGACATAGTAGAACAAAAGGATGGCTGGAACTAAGGAAATAAGCTAGTCTGGGAGGTGTGTTTGATGGTTTGATGAAGATGGAAGAGAGTGGTAGTCATTGCTGGTAGAAGTGCTGTTCAGGTCTCCCAAAGAAGAGGTAGGAGTTAGTTTAGCTGTGTGATTTTAGGATCCAGGTGTAAATATACATGGTGTGCAGATTCCTGAGGAACCAAGGAAGGTGAGACAGTGCCAGTTCTTCTTCGTAATGTTGCTTTGTTTAAGTGGATGCCTCAATGACTCCAACCTTTTATTTCATTTTAACTGCAGAACCTTGGCAGAATCCTTGAAGTTACGTTAGATTTAAGAAAAAAATAAAGCTCGGGTAAGTAATAGGCAACTTTAGGCCCAGGCTGGCTGGGATCCCTGCAGTTGGCTTATTTTTATTTCACATGCCTCAGATTCACTTATTCTGCTGTTAAAGAGAACACTGTCACCTAAGGCTGAAAACAGTCTGTCCAACTGTAAAGGTACCTACAGAGGGGAGGGGAGTCTTGTATTTCCTTTCTTAAAACAAGGCTGAGGTACTGCCAAGCCACAGACTGACTGTGTCAGGTGTTCTTCAAAATGCTAGATCCCTTATTTCTCACCAGTGGTCAGGATGCAGACTGGCTTGGAAGCAGCAACACACTAGAAATCATGCATCACATAATCATTCAGCCCTTCTGCTGGTGGGTGAGCAGCTGTAGCAGCTTGAGGAGCTCCAGATGCTGGAAGGAGTTGCTGCAATACGTGTGGTTGGGAAGGAAGGCTGCTCTTCCCTGGATATATGACAGCCACCTTCATTTCATCACAGCAAAGGCCCTAGAGTGGGCTTAGTTTAAGCTGGAGGGATGTTAAGAAGATGCTGTGGCTTCATTACAGCAGCTTGGTGAAGTCAGGAGATTTGCATTACAGAATTCTAATGTTTTAATTTACGATTAGGACTACAAGCAGCATGTTATCAAGTTAGTCACAAGAAGACTGACACAACAGCTTTAACACAAAACTTGAATTAACTTTATTTTCCCCTACAGTTGACAACTGGTCTGCATTGAGCTTTAAAGCAACAAAATAAAATGAAATCTCCAAACGACAGGGGCCAGAAATCCAGATTTAATTACCATTGTGAAAATGTTGCAGCTGTAGTACTGGTCTGTATAAACGACTGGAGTCAAAAATGAGTTCATAAATCAAAAAAATATTCTACACCTTGGGAAAGAAGTCAGCAGTAACATTCTCACAGAACACTGTAAATTTAAATTTTCTTCATGAAAGGTACATACTATTCTGCATTTACATCAAGTTATTGATGCAAGTTTTGTTTCTATAAAAAGTTACAACCTGTGGCAGGAAAACAAACTGCAAAAAAACCCTTTCATTGTAATTAAAGAAAAATTTCAAGTCTGTATAAAGTTTCCTTATAGCTGGAAAGTGAACACGTTCAGTCTCCATTTATATTTTAGTGCATTTAATCTGACAGTTTTCACCACTTAAAAAAAACCAAACCAAACCAGTATAAAAGACAGACAAAGCAAATAGCACTAGAGCAGGAATTTCTTCAATTGTTTTAAGCACTCTAAATAAAAATGCAGAGAAACAGATTTCCAGAAAAACTTCCACCCTTGCCAGAAAGGCAGTGAGGGGTGAAGAGGTTTGCAAATCTTCTACCTCTGATAGCCACAGAAAAGGGGTTTTGTATACCTGTCAACCTTCTTTTCCCCAATAACCAGGCTATACTTGTTTTACCAATGTAAACATTCACCTAAAATAGTTTAATTTCTGTTCTGAAGCACCAGCAGCTCCATGGTGCTCACTTGTATGTTGTTATAGCATTCATTACTGTCGTTTCAGATCTTTCAGGAGGTTACAAATTTAGCCCTTGTATCTATGGTGTGCAAGATTTGCCTTGTCTACCTTGTGAAATGACAGTGTAAGGCAGCAATACTGCAATCCCGTGTTGAACAAAAGCAGCTTGTCCAATTAATCTGTCCTGTCACCTCTTGTGAAAACTGCAGCTTTGCTTCTTACACTCCAGCTCAAAACCAGCCTGCAGCAAGAGTAAAAGGACATTGAAAGAAACCATAGAAAAATAATCATGGGAGTAACTTATTTTGAAAGTTGAATTTGAGAGAGCTCTGCCACCTCTTTCTCGTTGAAAAAGTGTCATTTTCAGATGTCACCATTCCAGTTTTCATACGGCTGCTATTCAGCTGAACAGTGTTCTCCAAAAGATTGACAAGTATGCATGTGCCAAGGACCAAATTACAGGGTTCTTTGGTAAAGTCAGTCCAAATTCTCAACAGATCTGAAGGATAATATGTACCAATAAAAAAATGCTGCTAGACTTGGATAGCAGCTCTGTCTTGCTTCACATTACAAATCTAAAACAGCTGTTCTCAATAAGCCAATATTTTTAATCAGACATTGCCTGAAAATTTTGTACAATAATCTGGACCAATGATGGTTCTGTACCCTCATGTTGCTGTGAAACATGATTTGAGCTAAAGGCAAAGACTGGTTATCTCAAGGACAACTGCTTCGTATTAGCAATCAGAACAGTGTGTTTAAACTGTCTTCCTGTTGGGTCTCTTGCCTTTCTTTAAAATTAGTTTATTCTTAATGTAGCCACGCTTCCTTTTGGAGGTCTAAAAAGAAAAACAGAATAACAGGTATTAGTTAATGATTTAGTCTTGACCGCGGTTTAATGATGTGCATTTCAATGCCTAAGCTTTAGCTTGATTTTAAAGAGCTTAAATGCTAAACCCTCAACTAGGCATTATCCAGTTATTATTTTTAATGTTGGGATTGTTAATTCCTGCCCAGCAGTTTCTTTTGCACAAGATGTGCTTTTGTAAGCCCCTGTCTACTAGATCTGGAGAATTCTTTTCAAAGCATGTGCTGAGGCAGAATTAATAATTAACCAACAGAACTCTAATATGCCCAAAGAGCACAACTGTTCTGTTAGTTTTGTTTGGAAGTACCTTCTTGCATCTTTTGCACTATTTGAGTCTCTTAAACGTTAGGTAGAAGTATTTGCTCAAAGCAGCATTTTTCGACAGAAAAAACCGGAATAATCCCATTTTAGTCTTCTAAACTCTGGTGTTGGTCTGTAGGCTGCTTAGTTAGCACTCCTGCACATTCCTTTATCAGCATGTTTTAGATTTTTTTTAAGGTAGTAATGGAGGGGACATTAATGTTGGTCATAGGTAAAATTAACTTCAAATTTGCGCACCTAGTTTGTGGCAGGTAGAATTGTACATTCAACACACCTGCCAGGAGGCAGCTCCCACCCTTGCTGCACTTTGCTGTGCTTAGCAGCAGGCTCTATTCTTATTTTTAAAAATTGTATTTTATCAACATAATACCAACAACATGATTATAATTAAGTGAGATAGATACAAACTACTATGTAAGACACATTGTATCTCTGACCTTGAGCAATGTCATTCCTAACAGGATAGCAGATGGACTGAATTGACAGTTAGGAAGCAATTGCTGAAAAACTGTGGCTACTAAGGAGCCCTCAGAATGCATTTAAGAAATCCTAGTTTGGACATTTGGCCCATGCTCTCTACTGGTTCTCTGATATCTTAACAGGAAGAAGAGCCTGTGTGTACTGCAACGGTGGGGTGTCAGAAACTGCATCAACTTCTGTCATCTTTAGACAGAGACTATACACATCCAAGGCTTAAGTGGGGTCAGTGCATCTATCATGGATAAATACAGCCTTGCTTGTCACTTAAGATCAAAAGTTACAGTGTTAAGTGTATGACAGGCACAATAAAGCTTATCATTTCCTTTCAAGATATGTCTAGCTTCAGTGGCAACTCTTCAAATGCCTTATTTTATGTACTTCCATCAAATCACAAAAATAAGCGTCTTTGCATTTAACATTCTCTACTTGCAGAGAACATTCTATACTTGTACTTCCATGACACAGTGTAAGTCTACTGCCTATACTAATTTAGTTTGTTAGACAGGATTCTGGAGTTCCTTTTGCAACATCTATTTGAATATATAGAAAACAGATGTTGTGAAGGAGAGGGCTGCTAAGTCTTCCCAACTCCCCTGGGAACACACCTTTCTTAACAGGCTGAAGGAGGGGAGCGCAACAAACACTTTAAAACCGTGAAGATGACTTCAGGCAGTAAGCAGACAGACACTAAAGTTCCATCAACAAAAGTTTCATATTTAATTTATTTCATACAAAATTGCCATTTTTAAACTTCTAGGCATCACTACTTTCAAACAAAGTCAGAAAGCAACTTCCACATTTACTTAGTGAGCCATAGTTACTGAAACATGAATTGATGTACTTTAGAGATTATACTTCCAGTTACATGAAGACTTAAGAGTTGTAACAGCCAGTGACACACTCTATGTCCAGATAGCATTCTGCCTAAAAAAAATCTAGCCTTGTGTCTTCACATGCTTTTAAGTTAAGCAGACAGTAAATTAACAATTATTACCAGCAGGCAGGTCTGAGATTGGACACTAACATGAACAGTATCCATAACATTCTGGCTAGTGGAAATATATAATTCACCAGCTATGTGATTCACTGTTAAAAATAAACTCCTGACCTCTTTCAGTTACTTCACTGGGAACCCACCTTCTTTGACAAATACTTCTGTTTCGGTACAATGTTGGTTACTCTAGGTTTATGATCCAATGTCTCTCTGTTGTCTAGTTGTTTGACCTTGTATATTCTAACAAGCCAGTGCTCTGAGGTAAAGGCTTCCTCCAGATGTTTAAATTTAATGTCTTTGTTGCCTATCTCCGCATTGCGTGTTCGGTCGAATCCTGGGGGTGTCCGAAAATCCAGCTATAAAAATTTAAGTTGCATGTTAGTTTGAGACAAAACCCAGAACAGCAATCACTGCAAACTCTGGAACTTCATGCTACAAGGCAGTAGAGCCAGAGTCAAAGGGCAACACCTCTCTTGCATTGCTTACTACTACACAGAAACACCTCTGACATCCTAAGGGACAAATTCATTCTTACCTCCTGCAGGTGTCACAGGAGACAGTACTTAATGTCTCAGCAAAGCTACCTTCTCTGCATTCAGAGATGAAACAAAGAACAGTCTGAGGTGCAGCAGCCTATGGTGGCTTTTCAGCAGAGCTGCTCCCTTGTGCTCTTGCTTATACTGCAATAATTTGCACTTCTATGGTTTTCCATACAATCCAGAAGTAGTTCACAATTATCGGTTAAATTTGGCCCTGCTGTGTTACAAGTAAGATCCACTGAAAAAAGGATTCTTGTGCTAATACATCAGAAGGACAGGAAGAAAAGAAAGGAAAAAACCAAACAGGTTTAGCTCCATCCATGTGCTTGATGCTCCCAAAGGGGGGTGACAACTGCTGCCCTTACTATACAATGCAGTGTTGTTTTATACACTGACGTGACTTGGATGGAAATCATGTAGTTTCTGACAGACATTAAACAGTCAATAGTTCCACTTGTGTGTTGCTATTACAACAAACAAATCTAAAGCTCTCCACAATGTCACAGCTGATGCTTTAGTGAGCACACAGCACAGTGCAATCAAGAACCAGGGCAATGTGAAGGACACCAAAAAATGAAGTACAAGTGTAGGTTAACAGCAGAAATGCTTTTTGCTAAAGGTTATAAACAGCAGACCATGACTGGATGTGTTTTAATTTGTAAAGCTCACTCTTACTGCAGATTCTGCTACTACATGCAATGCTTAATCCAAAAGATAGAAAATACATCAAAATAACATTTTCTCACATTTCAGTTAAGAGTCAGAAGAAGTTGTAGCACTAACCTGCATCTCTCCAAATCTGTAATAGGACATTTTATACATGAGGCAGTTCAGCAAAGTTGGAGAACCTGCCTTGTCTACCCGGAATTCTCCCTGAGGGGTAAAGTAATCACTTTCCTTTAAAAAGAAAAGAAGATACAAAGAGTCAATGCAAACTAAAATCTTACTTAAGGGAATTTCTCATTCCCTTCTCCACAAAAAGACCCCTAAGAATCTCAACTGGCTTTCACAGTTTAAAAGCTGATTTAAGGTAACATTAAAACAAAAAGGATGGTGCTCATTAAAGGTGAAATAGTTGCAAACTACCTGCTTGTAACTCAGACTCCAATGGATCAGTTTTCCTAAATCCATACTATTGTGCTGCTGCAAGTTTTGTCATGTCACTGTGTTTCTGGAAAAGTTATCTCAAACTATAAAAGTTAGTTGGGCATCTATTCTTCAGAAGGGTGACAAGCCTTGTTAATACACAAGATCTGCAGGGTCACTGCAAATTTCGTATGTTATCTGTGTTTAAACAAAAAATTTCTGCCATTTTCATCTCAAGTACAAGATGAAAGTATGCACACGGGCTACTCCCTTAAGCCTGTGCTCAATATCTAGGAGTTTTTGTTAGGCTTAAGAAAATATTACTACAGACTTTGGCAATCTCAGAGGTGTTTGAACAGCTTAAACTTTGCATGAGTCAATATTAACACTTTCACTTGTCTCCTACTATTACAGAGTTTGAAGAAATTTGTAATGCTGACTGTTTAAACAGTCTGAACACTCCTAACTTTTTCAAGCATGTGATGATGCATAGAGAGACACACACACACAAGAATTATAAAAAGGCAATAAGTAGTAGAGATTTCTTTCCACTATAGTGACCACTACCAGACCAGCGATAACATAAATAAAAGGGTTTTAAAAAAAATTTAAAAGTAGAGGTTCCACTTACCCGTATATCTTTGGGATGTTCCCCCTCTGCTATTCTCACCATCCACAAAAATTTATTAATATCATCACCAGAGTAGCCAATCACACCACCAAAAATAATCAGAACATAATCCACATCCAGGCTTCTCATGATCTCATATGCTGCCGACTCATTTGATGACATTGCCTTTCCCACCTGTGTCATTGCAAAAATATCTTAAATATCTGCATAGCTGCCTATTGAACAGCTCCACAGATCAATACAGCTAGACCAAAGCCCAAGAGTCCTATGCCATGTGCTCTAGGATAGCCCTCCTTGAGCAGGGAGGTTGGACCAGGTGACTCACTGTGTTCCCTTCCAGCCTGTGGTTCTGTGATTCTCTAATACCTACTTACCAACCAAAGCCAACATTTTCATTCTAGATAAAGAAAACCCATTGCGAATATTTAGAAACTCAAAAGCTCAACTTAAGCTGAAATATTTTCTCCTCTGTAAGAGGAGTGCTGCCTGTTGAAAGGAGCATTTTGAGTATGAAATGTAGCAACCAGGGTTTTCCTTTTATAGCACCTGCATACTTTTCAAGTCATAACTGTATTACCAAAAACTTAAGTGTTGCAGAAAATACCTAATTACAAATTATTTTCAAAGCTTTAGACACAGCCTAAAGTGTACAAATTATTTGGAATGTGATTTTTTTTTTCTTGAGCTCTGTCCTTCATTAATGAAGCATCCATTGTGCATTGTAATAAGTAGCATACAGGCACTGAATTCAAGGTAAATCTACACAGAGAAAATATCAGAATAAAACTTTTTAGGGCTGTATCCAGCACCTCTTCCATCATGGTCACTTCAAACACTTAAAGAATTCAGTCAGCAATTGGCTTTTAGTTCAGCAGTTTTGTTTGCTCTTGAAGCTCTTGTACTTCAGACATAGAAACATATTGCTGTAGTCTAAGGGAGTAACTACAATATATATAATACTGCATCTGAACTGGTAACATTCAGCTAAGAATGTAATTAGAGAGCACTAAGCTTAGGCAGAGCAAGCTGTCAAAAAGACCAAGAACCTCAGCTTCTTGGCCATTATCCTAATTAATGTGAGGTTATTTGCCAGATTTCCATCTCTTTGCAGGAGGAAATCATCTGGACACATCTCCAGGGCAGGCTTCGTTTACAGCACAAGTGCAGGTATTGGCCACAACACACATTTATTGCTTGGGTCCCCCTTTATGGAGTCTTCATTCCAAAAGGGAACTTGACAATGCAGCAGGCGAACTCGAGAGAATTCTTTATTGAAAGCCATCATTGCCAGTTGCTGCAATGTGTGTGGTTACTGTGCTTAGGCAACACAGATGACTTCCACAGTCTCTATTCACATGATGCACCTTGTCCTGCAAAAAGCAGATGCTGCATCCAAACTCACAGCACTTCTACCTCTTGTAGCAGAGGGAGGCACACAGAGCTATCAGAGCTGAGTGTCCATTAAAACACACCAATGCTGTCAGGTCAACAACGAAATTAGAAGTGCCTCAGAGTACATGGCAATGCTTGTTGACTGTCATTAGATTGCTATTAACACCATCAATACAATTTCCCAAGCTTACTTTCAGCCAAATGTGAGTTTCCTGCCCCTGTAGGAAGTGCAGACGAGTGATCCCCCCTTCCCCCAAAACACACAGTTTTGGGACTCTGCTCAAAGCACAGCTTCGTAATTAGTTGGCTTTGTACACAGCTTTTTGGCCGGTCTGCTCAAACAGCTGTACTCACTACTGACACAAGACAGAAAGAACACAAGAAACTATCCTAACTTCTTGAGCCCTTCCCCCATTCTGCCCTTGTAGCAAAACATTCTGGGAAGAAATGTGATTGATGATAAGCATAAGTTGCCCAAGGTGGTACCCTGTACCTACAGGCAATGCTAACACCCTCCCTTAAGCACGTGTACAAAGCTTAAACTTACTCTTCAGAAGTGAAAGAAATTAAATGTGCAGATGTCTTGTCTTAACTGCAAATTTGAGAAGACAGAATTGTATTAAATCTGCTACACTTCTACAGCTAGTCATAAATAATCACTTTCTGTGATTTCCCAGATGTCTGAAAATTTGTCAATTCACGTGGTCAGTTTTCACATGCTATTCAAAAATCCACTCAGCAGTGACACTGCTGAACTGCAAGGATCCTTATTTTGATAGGCCAGTAAAGCAGTGGTACCAGCTGTTACAGCACTAATCCCAAGGGTTACCTTAGGTTTTGTCTACCGTCCCCCAGAGAAAAGTAGAGAAACTGAAGTGGAAGTGAAGTTTCGGAAGCTCCAAGTAAACAAAATGAAAACTGAAGCAAAATTGATCCCTATACTTTCTCACTCTATGCAACCTCTCCTTAGCATCAATCACCCTGTCTAAGAGACATCTGCAATTTCATGCTGGACTGCAATGTAAACATTTTGGTGTTTCTGCTCCATAGAAAACTGCCACCCTTACCAAGGCAATGTGGCTGTTGTTCCAAGTGTTGTTATCAACCAGTGTTGTCCGGTTGGCCATTCCCGCTATCTGATAACCATAATCCCACCACGACATCACTCTGGCATGCTCATCTGTGTTCTGTCTGAGCCAGTAATAGGCTTCTCTGAAGTCATCCAGGATATTCCGAGTGCTGGAAAACAGTTCATTTTATTTGCATCAGTACAAATACTACCAACAAATTAAATGCACCATGATAAACCTGGGTTCACAAATAAGGGTTTTCTTACGAGTTCAGCTCCCTTTGAGGGATTTTGTCACCAGCAGTCATAAGTTTGAACCCTCCGACAGCTTAATGTGCAGAAGCTGAACTGCTTTTAAAGATACAACTGCTTTTGAAGACATGACTAAATGCATTTCCAGTCAAATATATACTCTTAAACAAGTTTTCCCAGTTGACTCCAAAGCTTTTTTTAACCATCATCTTTTTTGGCTTTGGGTAGGATTTTTTTTTTATATTTCATTAAATATTTCAGAAAATGTAACTTTTTGAAAATTAGAGTATGAATAATTTTTTATTCAGGTCACAATTCCTTTATATAATAAGGAGTGATTTGAAGAAGGCAAAGCAAATTGCTAATGCAATGGCAGTAAAAAGGCTTTTGTCCTTTAATCACTTCAGACTGTAGACCTTACTTACCCATCATGGTTATAGGAGGCGAGAACTACGCTGGGGCTGGAGTATGCATTGCTGGTTACCCAGGTACAGTGAACAGCAAACATCATCAACAACATCAGCATCAGCATAGTCACAATGTTTTTGATATTGGGACCCAGCCCTTCTTCTGTTTTTTCCTGCTCAGATACATGTTTCCTCACTTTGCCTGCCTAAACAAACAGATGTATCTGTTATGGCAACTTCTATCATCCTTGACAATGGAACCCAAGTTTTCTAACACTTGCTTCCTCCCCTCACCTTATCATACAGGTTGCCAGGGTTCCTTTTGTCATCCTCATCACTGCTGTCCTCTATTGGTGGATTTTCCCTCTTCATATCATCACCCAAATAACGTTCAAAGACATTGGAGAAAGCAATTGCTGAGAGCATACAGACCACTGGAGTCAAAGTGAGCATCAGGCGAACCATCACTCCAGCAAAGTAAACGGCGCTGATTGCATACAGAGCAACTGCAAGGAAACACATCTCATGGTGACACTGAGAAAATAATACTCACTCTGACTGCACACGTACACGTTCTCCATAAAACTACTTCTGGAAATGGATTGAGCATCTATGTGTATAAAGACTTGAGTGTGCATCTTGCATTTCATTGCTTTTTAATTTACAGACATACGGCTGAATTAACGCTTATCCCTTTGAAGCCTAAAACCCTTCCTGATTCATCTTGACAACTGTTAACAATAACACAACCCCATGTTCAATATTCATTAATAATGTGTCAGAAGATACATTATTAGTGATATTTAATATTACACACCAAAAATACTACTGGAATAACAGGTAACTTCATTTGATTAAAAAAGTCAAACAGCTCTAGACCAAACAAGTTATCAGAACTGAAAAAGCAAAAGGAAGTGTTACAATTTCATGGAAATATTCAATTTTGATTTAAATTAGCGGTATCTGTGAACAAACTGGGGGCTTGTCTACATTATAATTCTATACAGATGAATAATGTGATATTGTGAGCCCTATTCTGAAGGAAGTTTGCCTCAACAGTATTACCTCCACTTTGTCTTCCACAAAACACAAACCAAGGTTTTCAGAATACTATGGAACATTAAAAACACATTTCTTGGAAAAAAAAAAAAAACCAAACAATCCTGTATACACTGATCGGGAACATCTAATAGCGGTTTCCTTGTGGTGGATTCCTTGTCTGCTACAGTTTAACAAAATCCTCTTGTGAAAGATTTGCCACAGAAATCGTCAAGGGACACAGATTTATCAGATTACATCATGTAAATATTTTCTATGTTGTGGTGAGGCACTATCCATCCTCATTCGTAGGTCTCTTTATGCTGTGTTAAATGGAAGGTGCAGCAGTAGGAGGCTGAAAGCAAGTTAACCAGCACAGGTCTTGACAAACATTCATTGTAAGGCACACAGCACAGAATACCTCAGAGTAAACATTCCTACCACCCACACACCTCCTAGGTAGCCTAAGAGGCAGCTATATCAGCCTGGAGCCTTCTTTTCCTGTAAAAGTCCAAGACCTGAGTGATGATCTCTCCTCCATATGGGTTACAACTCCTGACAAGTCTCATTCAAACTCAGAAGCTGGTTTTCACAGTACAGCTTTATACAAAAAACCCCCGTTGTTGTCACTGACATAGGGAGACCCCACACTTCCATTTTGGCTGGTGCCTTATCTAGCACTTGTTCCAAAGCAAGTGATTCTGTTCACTAAAATAGCAGAAAACCTGGAAAGCAAAGGCATTTTGAGTCATCATCTGTGATGGGATGAGTGCCAGACGCCCAGAGTAGAGACCTTGCCTTTGCACTGAGCTGTTCTCCTGGCTGAACTGTAGTGGAACTGTACCCCACCAGAACATGCGACTCCAGCCGCAGAACTGAACACAGCAAATGACTGGATCCCACCTCCTGGGACTACACTCCATCACCATTTCAGCAACCTCTGCATTTTTATAAACTGTTTTAAATACTGCTGAGTGCAGGCAACTCTTAATAACCATCTTTAAACACATCACTTTTAAACTGTTTTTTAGAACATGCCACGTATCAGCTTTGAGCAAAAAAAACCAAAGTAGAATCAAGTTGAAGGCAAAATTTTTCAAAATAATTTAAAAATGTTTTCTCTTACCAAAGACTCTTTCATCATTGATGTTTTTGATACAGAACCACAGCCCTGCTGGGAAAGTACACACGAGAATATGCAGATCAAAAAAGAAGGAAACCCATGTTGTAGGCTGATGCTCAGACACAGAGGCAATGATCGGGATGTGAATTTTCGCATACCTTTTTTAAAAAAAATTCAGTTCAAATTATTTTGAAAAGATAAAATTATTAAAACTTGTAAACATTACGAATTCTGAAATTAATTTCAAAGGCAGCATTTCAATTTTAAATGGCAAGTGCCCTAATCAGCAGAAATCTGATGAAACTGTTATACCAAAAAGGCCCCAGGCCTTATTGTATCTATGAAGCATTTGGTGTATAGTTATTTAAAATAACAATACAAAGGATTACTTCCTTAGTAATTAAGACAGTGAAAATTATGGATGTTTTATTTGTTTATGGCTAAATATGAAGCCAAATTCACCAAAATGAAAATACACAGCTATGGAAGCACCTTTACTACATTTTCGAAGAGAATCATCAATGTCAGTAAATCTCCTAAATTTTCAACATTGTATTTCTAAAACTCTACACAGAATACCTTCATTTTATTAGTAAAGAAAGTTACAGTATTAAATACCAGATCAGTTACTGATGCACACACATTCTTTCAGATGCTGAAAAAAATCAAGCCTTGTCTACACTTAGAAACACGTGTCATCTAAACAACACGTCAAACACTCAGTGCAGGCAAGGACAAAACTGTGCTCTATTACAGACAAGAATACATATGGACCTAATCTAGGGTGCTACCATGATTGAATGGTGAGGTATCAAACATATGTCCTTTTCTTCACTGAGATCTAGTTCTCATTCAAAACTGTATTGTGTGTTTTAACACAATATGTTTTTCTAATGTAGACAAGCCCTCAAAAGTTTAATGCTTTGTATATATATATGTATATATAGACAGGCAAAGAACAACATCTATATATTCCTCAAGTAAATCTGAGGATTCGTTACTGACATCTGTTCTACCACATTTATTACAGAGCTGAGACAGAATCCTGTACGAGCTGGATTTTGGAGCCTGAAAAAAAGCATGAAAAGTTTGAAGTTCTTCTATCCTTGCTTTTAATCTTAAAAAAAAAATCTACCAACTGAATTTCATCTTAAAATATTTATCTGAGGAAAATACTTTCCATTTTATTCCTATTCTCTAGGCTGACTAAAGAATCCAACATTGTATTTTTAAAGGTTAACTAAAACAGATTAACAAGATTTTTACCTGTGAAAACACACATTAATGAAACAACTGTTCAGAACAGACATCCATATATACAAAACAGACGTATGAACGTAATATAGAGGCAACATGCAAGATCATATGTGCAACATTTTTGTGATTTCGTGAGATGTTGCACAATGACAAAAGTCTAAGGCTCTTAGTAATTTTTAAATGTGTACTCAGGTGTTGGCACAGCTTTCAGCTATTTTATGCTGACATACACATATAGAAAAAACATACCATTACATATTCAAAGACTTGCAAAGAAGCAAGGAACTTCATAGACAAATTAGTGAAATGGTTGTAAAGATCACGACACAGCTACTACAAATATTCTCTTTAGATAACTGATTCTCCCTGACTGAAATACTAGATGGATTTGGGGATGAGGAGAGTAAATGGTTATTAGTTTTCAGTAAAATGCTACTGATATCTAAATCTTATAGCCTTACTTACCCAGTGTCCCACAATGAATAAAATCTGCCACTCCAAGGAGCAATATAACCTGAAAAAGAGGAGGAAGAAAAACCTTTTTGCTGCCTAGGTTTTTAACTGCAATAATTTTTCTACTCCCTCAAGTTATAACACAAACCCAAAGAAATTTTCATTGAACTTGTAATATATGTGAACCATACCTACTGCATTAGGCAGGCTATAAAATCTACCAACCATGAAGCAAGCCAGTTTTAGAACACACTTACAGGATCACATTGTACTTGTTAAGTACAATCTGAGTATCAAGACACGCACATTTCCAAAAGCCAAAGCAATGCAATATTAAATATTTCTCAAAGAATATGACAGATAGCAAACTATACTCTGTGAAGGAGTATGAGAAAAAGAAAACATAATTGATAAGAAAGTATTTAATTTTTCTGAAATGTCAGAGCAGGAAACTGGGAACACTCTATAGCCAAAACACAAACACTAAATGAAACGCTGTTTTCCTTTTATTTCTCTCCTGGTGAATCCACATGTGGCATGAAATGTAAAAGCTGCTATTAGATATCCTGATAAGCTTTACATATTATTTTATAAAACAACGCTTTTAGATAATTTGAATACGATAAGATAAAAAGAAACAGTATAATTATTAGATGAAAGATAAAAATTATTATTAGAAGTTATTAGATAATTCTTAAATTTTTATTTCCACTTTCCTTCCAACTGTTTCAGCTCCTCCTAAAGACAGATACAGACAAGATGAAATAAGAGAAGGTTAAATCCTTTCATTATTACCTAAGTTCTTGTGCATGACTCAGTAAGTCTTCCCTCTATCTTACATTCAAAATTAGTATAATCTGACTGAAGGGTTTAGTTTAGTATCTAACTTAGACATTTAAATATTGTGGTTCATGTTCTAGCACAAGACATATTTTTCCTTTCAGTTCTCAGATGAAAAGCTTGCTCCCAGTCCACTGCATGCACAGGAAGAAGGAGCTGTCAGCACACAGGGAACTACTGGCTATGATCTTCTCTGGATGTAGACAGCATTCACCTGAGGGTGCTGGAAGAGTTGGCCAACATGAGAGCTTCCCACCATCGTCACCTGGGTGATAAGGATGCCTAGCGCCTGGGAACTGGCTACTGCTGCACCTCTAGGCAAGGCACGAAGTTATATACAGGAAGCTACAGGCCAGTAACCTGAGCTGTTGAAAAGACCATGGAGCACAGCCTCCTGAAATACACTGATATAAGTTTTCTGAACCATTTTCCTCATTTCTCATTTATTGCTGAAGAAGAATGGACACGACAAATGGACCATTTGACTGGTTGAAAACTGGCTGTCCTGACAAGCTCAAAGTAGTACACAGGCGATCGGGGTCCAGCTGGTGGCTCATAGGAAGTAAAAATATCCCAGAGGCCAAAAAGAACTGTGCTAAATTGAAAGAGTGGCTGACATCCCTTGTGGCAGGCAAGACTTCAGTCCAAAACCTGAACCCCATTCTTCCAGATGCTGCACCTGGGATACAGCGTCCAGATGTGGGCACCCTCTTCTGCAAGAGGATTATTAAGAAAGTCGAGAGAGATCAGAGTGCTGTGAGGTGATCAGGAGCCCAGATCACACAGCCTATCAGAAGCTGAGGGAACGAGGCCTGTTCCAGCTGATGAAGCAGGATACTGATCAGTGAATTTCAGAAGATGAAATCAACACTTCCTAGGAACTGCAACAGAATACATATTTGGCTGCATGCTGAGATTAGAAGCCAATTTTTGTTTTGATATGCCAGTCTGAAAACTTTGCTAAGGACTTGCTCATATGCATGGAAAAGCAAATCAAACCATCATGTTTTAGAAGACTTTGAAACAAATATAGCTTCTAAGAATTCTTCTGGAATAACGGTATCATAAGTAACAAAAATAAAACTGCTATTAAATAGTCCGAAATGTTAAAACAACTACTTTAGGCTAAACCAAATGTTGATCATCTGGCTTACATGCTCTAAAGGTAAATGAGTTTCACATTTATTTACCTGTGTAGGTCAAATAGATGACACTCAGGAATACAGTACCAGCAGCTAGTGAGACACCCAAGAAGAACAATGTCTGAAATTCTTGCTTTGTTAATCTATCTCTCAGATACTGCAAAAACGCATAAGCCTGCAGCAGTGCAAAAACACCTATGGAAAGAGGAAAGTTCTTGTTTAAATGCTCAAAAGCAGTAACAGCTGTTAAAGCGACCAGCATATTTGCCTATATTTGAATTGGAAAAATAAACATAAGGTACACCCTAACATCTAGAAACTAGCATAATATCACTTTCTGACAAATAACCTTTAATACATAACAGGGATGACACTTTCTAGCAAGACCAGAAACTTCCAATGAGAGAAAATATTCTAAAGGAGAAAATCACCTGAAAACCAGATTGCATTGATTATAACAAAAATACAGGTTAACATACCTAGCTAGATGTGCTGCAAAATTAAAGAGGCAGACTTTAAGCAACACACAACACTAATATAAAAATACATGGAAACTAAGCTACTGAACAAAACAGGAGGACTTAATGAAAGAAAAAACCAAACCAAACAAGTATTACGTCAACTGAATTATATAAAGTTAGTGTTGAAACACCAGAATTCACTGGTGAAGCACCTGACACCCTCAAAAATGCTGTTCAGAGTTCAACATTAAACCTAGAACTTGGACATGATATTTCAGTTATTATTAATTTCAAAGTATATAATCAGATCAATCCACTGATGAATCCTTTCAAAAGTGAAAATTCAATGCTAGGTGGCAGAGGAATAAAATAAAACAGAAGTGTATGGTCTTTCTTCAAATTAACAAAGAATTTGAGGTACACAATGAAATTCACTAGTTCTGAACTCCTAGAGAAAGACAAAAATTCTATTCACTAAATAAATGTAAAATTCTTCAGAATCCAAATACGGTTTGGTAATTTTTTTCTTTTTCCATTATATTCAGATTGTTGGAAAGAAGTCTCTATTTTAGAAGTATTTTTGTGTTAAATTTTAATGATGCTCCCATCATTGTCCAAAATACATTTTGCTAAGTGACTAAATGTAAGAAAAAACCTGGGGAATCTAACAAACTGAACTATATCACAAAAACAGTGCATGCAGTTAAACTCAGTGTTAGCAGAGGTTATTGCTGTCAAGAAATCAAAATGTCTGACTGCCAACAACTACTGAAAAATCAACTTAAAGAAATCAAAAGAAACCAAGACTGAAATCAGTTATTTAAAATCACTCTCCTGATTAGTAATTTAAGTAATCTGTATTTAGCCTGCTTTGAAAAATTACAAAAGACTATCAACTCTAAAACCAAACTGCTCACTAAAAGCTGTGTTACCAATAAGGAATGTTTCAACTGTACAGTGCTTGAAGGCAACATTGTATTGCAAACCAGCAGAGATTATCAATGTGTAAAGTAAGTGCCTGTCAGAATGCTAACTGATCCAGTCTTAGGGAAGCATTTTACCTCTATTAGCTCACACAAAAAGAGGATAATGTGTCAATTGGAAAGAAAACCTTACAGACACTAAACTGTACCTCTTTCTTTAACAATTTGCTTTGTTAGCCTGTGTTCTTTCTAATACAAGGAAACAAAGCTGCAAGAGTTTGAGGTTTTCCTGTGTTAAGCAGGCTGTTGGATGCAGAAGTTTCATTTTCTTACCTGCAGCTGCCATGTGTTCACTTGTTCTAATTGGCTGAAATCCCACAAAAGGTATCTGCATCGATAATATTAACCCCACAATGTAGAAAGTGCTATATGCTAGGAAAGAAACATGTGAAGAGAGGGGAAGAGAAAGATGGGGAAAAAATTAATACACGTTTGAAAAAGCATTGGCTCCACAGCAAAGTCCATCTTCTCCCCTAAATTCAGTGACACCAAAACAGAACTGTACTATGCTAAGTATTTCAAGCATCCTAATTACTTTTTTTCTATTTTGACTAGAATAAAGCTGTCTATTGCATCCAATTTTAGTGGATGTAGCAGAGTATTGTTCTTTCTAATTGCACTGTTTTTTCTCCTCCTAGGAAAATATGCCATTTACCTAAGATTCTCTAGCTTGAAAATAGTTTTCTCTTCCCATCTTGTTTTTGAGAGTCATGGATGTGGAAAGAGCTCTCAAGTAACAAGTGACAAGGGATGTTTTCTATATGAGGAGAAATTGAAGGGACCAAACCTCAAAAAAGCAAAACATTTAAGAGGCCACTACTTATTTAGAAAACGCAAACAGGCACCATTGTTCTTTTTTAACAAGAGCAGAGGGAATGCAAGAAACTGAACAGCAGTAGAATTAGAAATTAATATTAAGCATAGGTACTGATAGATCTGTATCGACCCTGGGGATTTATAACCCCTCCCAGAAAATAGAGGCCAAGAGCATCATTAATATTAACATTAGTATTTAATAATATGAATTCTTATTGCATATGCATTAACATTCATATACATGATTTTGAAAGGGGTTTTGGTCCTCAATATTACAGGATGAAGAAGACATGGGAGGGGAAGATAAAAACACCGAATCTGAAAAGCCATGAGGCTGATTACATTTGAAGTAACCAGCCAACTTAAAGTCAAAATGAAGTCCTGTTCCTTCAGTGGCAAACAACAATAATCCACCTTTCAGATTTTTAAACTCCTACAAATCCTAAACCACTATCTGGCTATGGCGTGGATCTTATGAAGAGATCCCTGTTCTCATATAATCCTTTACTAACCTCCATGAGATCAGTTCTAGGGAGTGCATCATTGAGCAGTGGTGTCATTTCCATAGCACCTATATGGTCTCGGTGAGGGATTATACTCCCAGGGCACTGTTTGAGTTCCAAACCAGTCAGAAGTGACACGGATGATATTTCCAGGCACTCGGTTTATTCTTTCAAGCACCTGTATTGCACAGCTTGGCCTAGCTACTGATCTATGCCCTCTTAAGTCACTGAAATACATTTTTCCTGTAGGAAGCTCAATTATTGAAGAATTCACTACAACATAGATCATTTACTGTACCAAGCAACTGTTACAACACTGCCATCCTGTGGAAATTCAATGATAGGCATAAATCACTACATTTCATGTTTGTTAGACCACTGTAAGTCATCATTTTTAAGCCCAGTCCTGCGACTGCTATACTTGCTACATGCACTGCCCAGCCCCACCCCAACCCCTTACTTCCACTTCTTTCAAAAAGCTACATATTGTCTGGTACTGAAAAGATTAAAAAAGAGAGGCAATTTACACAACACTACAATTTTTCTAGGAACTTAGAAACATCAGGGTGATATACCATCACAAACTTTTTATGTTCCTTTATAGTCTCCAGTTCGCACAGTCTTTGCAAAAACAAGAAGTTAATTTTGATTCCTGCATGTTGATCTTATGGTTATAACTTTGACCAAGTCCCGAACAAAACCATTCTGACCTACTGTGGATGTAGTCATTGTTTTACAAAGAATTTAATTTGCAGTACACCACACAAACACAGGAAGGACCTACTGAAAAGCTTCTCCGGAGAGTATAATCATATATTGGCCACATACTTTCAATTAATGGATTACAATCACCAGAAATAAACACTCGATCTGAAATGTTAGAATACTGAAGTAGTTGATATAAATACATGCCTGTTCGCTGTTTGAATGATAAAACCCAAGACAAAGAACAAGGAATTACTGAAATTAAGTTTTAAATTCTGGAAGATCCTCAGGTGTTTTATTAAATATTCTGATAATGACACCAAACCTGAAAAAACTGTATGAAAAAAAAATCTGAAGTGTGCAAACATGACGTAAATCTATACCCTTCCAAGCGTAAAACCATCTATTTTTTAAACATATGAGAAACTAAAGAGAGACTACAAATACAAAAATAGAAAATAATATCAATGGTTGCTGTATCTGAATAAAGAGGTTATTCACCTCTCTGCTAAAACATTGGAATCGTAAGCACTTGTCCATAACGATTAAACTAGAGGATCTGAATGAAAGGCACTGGCCATTGTCAAGATGAGAAAATAAAAGCACAGCTTCAGCTTTCAAATGGAAGTAGCATCATCACTATTTATGCCAAATGGGTCAGAAGCTATCTGGCTGATAAAGTCATCTGCCTTCCAGCCTAAAACACTTTAAAATTGGCAAAACCTTCACATTCTGGAAATTTTTACTCATTACATGATTCTGAATTACACTCACAGATATATCAATCATGTCCCATTAACCTTTTCTTTGGTGTATGAACCCATATGAAAAATATATACCAGGAAACCACCATTATTTTTAAAAATTTGGTTCTGCGAAATGCTGTTCTCTACATTTATGTTCTGTTGGATTAAGCTGAACATAGCCTTTTAAAAATGGCTCATGCTATCTTAAAATAAATGTAAGCAACTGATCTAGAGATTAAAACCCCCCAAATTCTCATTAATAGTAAAGAGAATGTAGATTTTACTAGCTATTGTCAGATGACAATATTTTTACAAAAGTTTTAGCTGCACATGGGTAGTTTTTTAAGAATTATGAGACTGCTGCAGGCACGGTAGCAATTACATCTCACAGAAACTCCCTAAATATCTTATTCTCCCTGTTTCAAGGAGCTTTTGTAAACTCTTCACCCTATCTGAACAGTTTGGAGGTGAAGCATACTTGAATTTCCTCTCAGAAGCGCTTGAACATTCTTACCTGTTTTACAAAAACATCCTGTTAAACAAACCTAGTTATGACACAGTAATGTGAGATGTACAGACTTCTCTAGGGCTTCCCACGAAAGCTTAAATTAAGACAGCAGTTGCAATGAAACAGCAGAGCAGCGATCACATTTTCATTCTGACAACTCCATGGCAGCACATATCCCTCACTGCTGAAGGGCAATAACATCTCAAAACACTGTAGCTATTTGCAAAACAAACATCTGCCAAACCCTTTAATTCTTATGAACTTGCAGTACTATTTTCCCCACGAGTTCAAAGACTAGTTCATTGAAAGCTGAAAAAGGAAGAGCACTTAGTCTTTATTGTTTCTGGCAACCACACTGCTTCAGGATTTTATAATTAGTTGATTTAATTTTCTCTTGCCTAATTCATAGAAATCAGAAAATGAAAAGATTCAATAAAACAATTCTAAAAGCAAAACAAGACAAATTACTTTCCCCTTAAGTTAGGAAGAAGTAGTTAATGAAGAAGTTAAGTAATACTAACATTAAAAATTAAAGATGGGTTAGAGCTTTTTCTTTCTCTCTTTTTCTTAATTTTAATGAATTTCCAATTCTCAATTACATAGAGTAACAAAGAAGTATGGAAGCAATACTTAGAGTTTTGATAACAAAATTTCAAAACTGAACTTGAGTAAATTGAGCAATTATTGTGGTATGTAATGGTTCATATATATGTATATAAAGTAATTTCTCTAGCAGGCACTAAAAAAAGCATTAAATAATTAAAAATACAAAGATAAAACAGTACTGAAAAAAGTAATGAAAACATATTTGCAAATATGAAATGCCTTGTGATTACGCTTCAGCTCACATTATGTTCTCCAACTACCTACTGTAAAGGCTTCACATTAAAAACGTTCCAGCTAACTTATAAATCTCTGAATACCTGAGTATTTCATTCACACACCCACATCATGGCCGACTGATTTTATTGGTAAAGTGTCTGTAAAAACAGTTTACAGAGTATTTAAATGTCAGGCAAATCAATAAAAAAGTTAGGCTCTTAGGATCCCTATTCACACATTCCTGAAACTGGAAGGAAGGCTGACCAATTAATCCAATAAAATTTTAAGGATTCCCATGGAGTGGACAGACTCTTACTGTGCACACCTTGGCTCAGTGATCTAAAACTTACATGGCTGCTTAAAACTTCCTACATCTTTTACTATATGTTTGCATAAGTTCTGCTGCACAACTTTTAAAAATACTAACTGTTTTACATACTTGGGAAAGACAAAAATATAAAACATTATTAAAGGCACACATGTAATGCATATTTAAAAGATATTAACAGGGTTCTTTTACATCAAATCACCAATTTTTCTTACCCATGCACTAGAAAGGAGAAAATTAATTAGCAGCTACATATATGAAATTTTGGAAGTGTGAGTATGTTTCAACTCCTTATTTCCAGGCTGTAGAAAATAACTGACTATAATCAGTAATCAAATTAAGACAAGTCAATCTGATATGCAATTACTTAACACCCACTTGGCACAAAACACATCAGTACAATAATTTCATATCTCATGTTTAAGTATTCGAGAATGACTTTGCAATGAACAGAACTTACCAATGTAGACCCTCCTGCTGTATCTCTGCATCAGCAACAGAACAAACACATGCAGTGGAATAAGGTTGATGATGAAAACATAACCACCCCATGCAGAGACCTACGATAAATGGAACAGGAAATTACATCTGAAAATATCTGCAAATTCTTAGGACAGCCAATGCTGGATTTATACATCTTGATAGTCTAACAAGAAAACACAAAGCCCATCTACACGAGCAGTCAAAACTACTACTAATACCACCAGAATCTTTCTCAAGATATACTATAAAAGAAAAACAAACCACAACAAAACCCACATACCAAAGGTGTTTGAAACGGGCTGATGGATTTCCTAGGCTATCCTTCATGGATCTCCTTCCAAGCTAATCTGGTCGTACTGACAAACAAGAATGGGACGCTGGAGGCTTTTCCCAATGGTGAAGGCTGCAACACAAGGCAGCAGCAGGATCTGTAGGGCCATGAGTTGGACTTCGATGATCTTTGTGGGTCCCTTCCAACTCAGGATATTCTATGATCTCATGTAGGATCCAAAACTTTCTTTTGACAAATTTAGCATCATGCTCTGCACTTTTTGCTGGGGACAGGGAACACTGTCTCCAGGCAGAGAGGAGAAATGGAGCAAGGTACACATCCAGGAGCAGAACTCTTGGATCAGAGCAGCCAATGCAGGTTGCAGTGTAAGGAAATAAACAAAAGGAAGGGTATGGATGCACATGAAAGCGGGACTGAGCACTGTGGAATGATACACAACAATATTATAGATATTTCAAACCTGTGACAACAAGAGCTGTGGAGAAGGACTGCTATGGTATACTTAGAACTGAAACACTACAGTGTTATTAACAGATCACTGATTGCTGGTTTAGGTAAGGATTTAATGAGCTATCATTACAACGTGTTATCTAAATTTCTAACATATTTAGAAGGGCTCATTGACTAGGTAATCGGTATTTTAACACGTCCTCTTGTCAAATTACAGTCTAGACTTCTCCCACATGCACCATGCCTACCCTAGATCTTCATTTCTAGCATGCAGCAGCTAATGTGGTTTTCACTTTAATTGTACTTCAGGGTTTAGATTCATGTAGATATTTTTAAAGTTCTAGAATCCAAAAAGAAACCCAAATTACTATGTTCTATAGAACAGATTCTAAAAAAACTATGAGACCAAGTATTATGTCTTTTGACACTAATACTACAAAACCCAGCATTTCAAAATTCGGGGTAAGCAATTCAGACAATGTGAAACAAAATCATCTAAATTTTCTGGTAACTCATTTCAGACTATCAAAATCCTATTGCCTAATTACTAGTATGAAGTATCATGGTTTACACAGCAAGGTTATTTAATGGGAGAAAACACTGTATGAAGGCAGGTAAGACAGAATAGAGTTCAAATATGCAGTTAGAACACTGTCACATTTAGGGAAAGGTTTGAATGAAGCAGGTCACAGTTTGCATGGACCAGAGATCTGCATCTCTAATTATCAAAATATGAAACCAAATTTAAGCACTGAAAATTATACTGAACCGAAGATGCACTTTGGAACTTTTCAAACAAAACTGAGGCAATCTCATAGATTTGCAAAAAGAGTGGAGACATGCTATTATTCCTACAGGATTGCTTCAATATAAAGCTTTCTTTTATTTTACCTCCTTGTCATAAAAAGCTGTATGAAGCAGAAGCTGATGAAGTAAAATAAAGGCTAAAAATATAAATCCAAGGAAAAAACAACCTTCTCTATATTGAATGCAATGCAAGGCTATGAATCAAACTACCACAGTGAGTTAGGTATATATTATAAAGCAGATTTAGTTATCAAGAAAAATTTGTCAGTTCATGAAATATCCATTCGCCTTTCAAGAAGCTGTTCTCCAAACTTCCCATTTAAGGACTGACTCCTACTACCTCAAAATTGTGATTTGATTTAACTTCCAACTTACACTGAAAATGACTAATTCCATCAGAGAAAGACAAATTATTACAATGTAACAAATAGTACAATTATGCTTTGTCCTAAAAATTTACCTAATATCTAGACAGACAACTCAACAAAATTCTTTCCAAAAGGGAAACACAATATAGGGAAAGCCATCACCTATGTGGGATGAAGCAGATACAAGCAATAAAATTCTATCATTAAATCACTGAGATTTGAAGCTAAGCTACAGACAAATCTGAACCTTTTATGAGCTGATAGCACTTGAAAGGAAAATAACAGCCCCCCACACATTTACATTCAAGCATTGATTGTCATGATGACATTGATTCTCTGATACCATGCACACACTAGATCACATACTCTCATACAATCCCACACACCAAGATGGTAAGAACTTGTTATTGTGTGATTTTTCAGCAGTAAAATTGTGAAAGTATTTTATTGGTTATCTGTCTATGATGGCACCTTTAGAGAATCTTACTAAATAACTTGGCACAATATAAAAAAATACTCTGGTATATAAATGTAACAATTCAAAAACTTACTTACAGCCTTTGTACTGCACTTAAACATGTACCAAAGCTACAGGACCTTTTCACTATAATGCTATATAAACAGAAATGCTGTGTATAAAGAAGTGGCTCTCTATTTAGCAATGTGGCAAAAAGGAAGAGAAATTGAATGAAATAAATGTACTCTTAACAAGAAATAGCTATCCTAGCCTCCTTGGTGACAAACACAGGGCTATTATTTCCTGTATTAGCTGCTAAAGTCTCCCAGGAAACCAAATGGACATTAAAGGTAGAAGAAAACTAGACAGCATCCAGACAACCTTTGAATTAACCTTGTAGTTTAAGGCACATAAACCAATCCAGAAGTACCTTGTTCCTGCAAACCTAGTTACCTGATGGTAGAAAAGCAGTATTTGAGACTTCAATCTTAACTGTCACCAAGCAATTAGTCTGGCTGTCCCACCACTGGCTATTTTGAGGATAATTTATTTTTCATACAGCCACAAAAAGTTTACCAGTTAGGGGAAAAAAAAAAACATTTGATTCAAACAGAAGAATTCTTCAAGTCAGAAGATGCAGGAGGTGGAAAACCAATTCCCTCAATTTTTCTATTAGTTTTACCTCTTCATTTTTACTACTGTTTTCCCACTCTGTTAGCCCTTACGAAAATCTCTGCAATAGCCTCAATTTTCACAGATCAAGAATGAAAAGGGCATTTATGATCATTTATTATGACATAGAAATCATTCATCAGTTCTGGTGGTAAGCTTTACTTTATGGCATAATTATACTCATAGAAATAGCTTTCAAAGTTATAAAAATGTAACTTTGTCCTTACATTCTAAATATTCTGATTATTATTGCATTATAGTAATGACACACAGACACAAATATCAGAATTATACTTTGATTTACCTGTACCCAAATAAAAACCCAACTGAATCAGAGGACCTATTCATAGCATGGGAAAAATGTGTAAGTAAAGATACTATATCAAAATTTTTCAAAAAATTGTTTTAATCATGTTTATTTAAATACTTTACACTTACATATTATGTTGTTTAGTCATTTATTTAAGGTTTTAATAACGATACGAAGCAACAATTTTATATTATGGCTCCAACAAAGATTAAAATATCCTTCTTCTCTTCTTTGTCAACATATGGATTATGTAAGATCTACTCAAATAGTTCAGCTATTATATATATAAAAGCCTTACCATGTAAAAGTAGGATAGACAGCAGCAGATTGTCCAAAAGACTGACCCAGTTTTCACAGACTTCACCTGGAAAAATAACCAAGTATTTATGAATGACAAACCCTGGACAATATTCAAAAGTTTCATTCCAAAACAATTGTCAAGAGAACTTCTTTAGCCTGCATCAAGTTATATTTTATGCTTCTGAACTGATGTCCATAAAATCATAACACAAATGCAATTCTTTCACACACAAAAGGAGGTTGGGTCTATTTCTCTAGCAAAAGCATACAATCCAACACTCTGCCTTATGATCTGATGTGGAAAGGTAGTTGCAATGCCTCTGTGCTACTTTCTCTGAGACAGTGGAGCAGTTTATAATGCTAAATGAAGACCATCCATGTCTTACTTTGTCTGCAATTAGAGACAAAAGAGCTATTCTGTAATTTTGAAAAACTCATTAAAGGTTAAGGAGAGCATTCAGATACTACTAAAAGTTTAGCAGGATCCAGAAATTGCCCCAGGAATATGAATTTGTCTGAAACTGATGGGGATGACTGCGGTGAGGGAAAACAGGAATCAAGAACAGACAGTAAAAAAAAGCTAGGAAGTTGTCTACAAAATGTATTTGATTCTACAAGAGTTCAAGCAAACACTACTGCACTGTGCAGTTTAGTTAAACATAAATTCCATGAGAACAGATAACTGCTAGCATATCTTAGTTATTCTAAAGTAACAACATAGGTTGATTCTATCATTGTTATCAAACACAGTACACCTTTCCAGCTGCAGGTATTCTAAAACCAGATCTAAAAGAACCGCATTTAAGTAACACCACTCAGTCGTGAAAAAATTGATTCTCTTTCATTATATTCCTACCAACAATATCCCAAGATTGAAATATTCTAAATCTAAAACATTTGTGAATATGCATCTGCTTATGAAAACCAGAACTCTTGACAAAACTATGGAGAAAGCTGTAGTGACCATGTACTTATGTGGAGCCACTCAATGCAAAGTACAGGCATTCCACAATACACAAGGGACAGTACCCTACAGTGTCTCTGCTGAATCAACAAAATAGTTATGCTAGTTATGTTATTTCCAAAGTAGGTTCAACAGTCCAGAAAAACTCCAGCTTCCCTAAACTCCTTCATGCAAAACCATATTACAGATGAAATTGTACACAGATTAAGGAGTGACAGACATGGTGCTTTAGCAAGCAGGCTAATTAAAACACATAAGACTATTTTTTTAAGCACACAAGTAACACTAATATCTGACTGTAGACAGCTTTGAGTATTTAATTTGGATACTTAAGTCAAAGCCCAGATCCTCCATACAGTCAAAAATTTTTCCAGAAGATAATTCAAAGCACTTCATATTCAGTCTACTGCTTTTCACCAGCTATATAAGGAGGCTAAAATTTGAAGCACACAATAGTAATACCTCGAAACTGAAAAACAAACAATCTGTTGTGTTTTAAATTTATAGACTCATCATCATTTTTATCACTACTATAGGACACACATACTTCAGTGGAACAGTGCTTTTACACAGCAAACTAAAGAGCATGATTATGGAGTGGTTCAGATCATGTGACTTCTCAGTACTTGCCTAATCAAGAGCCAAGGGGAAGAGGGATGAGAGGGAGGAAAGTAAGAATTCAAAGGATTCTAAGAAAAATCAGTCATTTGGTTGGAGGAGGAACCAAAAAACCTTTCCAAAGCAAAAGACTCAGCAATTACTTACCCATAAATAGTATGTGAACTGCAGTGCAAAAATAGCTATGCCTTCATTGTCAAACGATCCTGCTACTGATCGGGATATGTAACCTGGAACTATGGCAATAAAACAGGCAGCTAAAAGCCCTGCTCCCTGGTTCCACAGTTCTCTGGTGAGCAGGAAAGTAGAAATAGCTGTAAGGCCGCTAAAAACTGGTGCTAGAAACACACATACATCTCTTATATGGACTGTCACATTAAGCATATTTAAAATCCAATGTATAAGGCCTGCTGTCACCATCAGTCCTGGGTATACCTGCATGGAGATAAAAACCGAAACAAATCAAAACACTTGGTTATTACAAAAAACTACTATGGTAGATTTGTTTACATATAACTTGCAATGAAACAATAATTTTTTAAGCTGATATAAGCAGTGAGTATTAGCATAAGCTAACGGAATTATTTTAGTACTCCTTTAATCATGTTTTGACAACACCACTGAATACCATAGGCTCTTTTAATTTTATCCAAATGCTCACAATAACATATAATCTACTTCATAAATGAAAGAGCAGCATACAGATAATATCCCATCTCGCTTGACATTTATCATATAATGAAAAGAATTTGTCATTAAGGTTTGGAAACAGAAACTAAAATTTGCAAGAATTTCAAGCCAGCTACCAGTTTTAAGGAAAAATAACAAGCCCCAAAAGTCTAAGACATCAAGAAGGAACCCAAAACTTCCCAGCCACATCTATTTTCCTTTAAAATACACCATGCCATTCTTTCACTTCTTAGTACCAACAGGGAAAGAAAATGTGCATCAACAAGATTTAATTTTTTAAAGTTGAAAAGTTGATGGTCAGTCAATTGAGTACTATATATTTGCAAGACATGTGTAGACATCCCTGGATATGAAAGATTAAAATAAAATCCTGTAAAATTGAATTAAGATGTGCTCCAGGAAAGGTAGCATAGACTTACACAAATCTATTAAACCCATCATAGAATATTGGAGAACTTTAGACTATTCTTAATAGGAATTCTACCCTCCCACATTTATCAACATTAGAAAAATCAATACATACTAGAAAAGTTAATATGTACTTCACTTGCCTTAGTTTCTTTCAAAAACTAAGAAGGGCATTGTACTAAATTAAATTAACAGATGACTGAATGTTCCCCTGCATATATTTTAATTCTTTTTCCTAAGAGGTTTTATTTTGTATAAGACAGGTATGGAAAACATGCACTTACACGTTACATAAAAAGTCTCCAGTATCTCTAAGATACTAAAACAAATGGTGATCTAACTGCTACAAAAAACATGTAAATGCCTTTAAGTGATATACGCTATCATCAAAAAGCTTTAATGAACCTTTACACATTAAGAAACACGTGGCTGCCTTACTTAGTGTTACTAAAGCTATTCCAATGAATGATATCTGCATTCTGATTTGATAACATTGCTTTGTACACCTTTCCTGTCTTGTAACTTGCACTGATACCAATCTTAACTAGTCCTGATGCTCCATACAGGTGCCACACTGATCTGATTTCACGAGGTCTTCTCCCATGAAAGTCCTAACTTTTTTTCCATACGTACATGAAGGCTACTCAGCATACATCACTGGATTAAAACTAGTGCCTTAAGAGATTTAGGTAATGATTTTGAAAAAAAATTCTTTTTTTTTAAAAAATGTTTTTCCTTCATTGATTTCATATACCAGAATTACAGGAGTCATAATACCCTTATTTGTTACTATTAAAATTTCATATGTAAGGAAGTTCCGTACTTCTTGGTCACAATAAGCTATTGGATAAAGACTAAGGCATGCTGACCTAGTTTCTGCAGCTGAAAATCAAAAACATCTCAATATTCCCTCTGCAGTAATTTGACAATTAAAAGCATATTTTATTAAGATTCTTTTATCACTGTCAAATTTGTACTGCAAGTTCAAAAAACTTCCTGAAAAGCCATCTTTAATTATTTTTAATTTATTAAATTTATTTTATTTTAATAAATTTATTATTACGATACTTACAGTTCCACCTACTATTCTTCCTAGTGGATACCATGCTCTTTCATCAAACCAATTTAAAAATTCATAAAACCCATGAGATGCAAGATGATGTGTTGATCTATAGTTAAACCTAGAAAGAAACAGAAGAAGGGTAAGATAAAAATCAAGAACTTTGGCATCTCATTTACTATGTAAGTACAATGGTCCTCTCTATATCTGCAGAGTTTTAAAGCAAACTACTAAGATCTCAGCTACTAACAACTACATTTTCTTCACTTCTACAGCCAGTGCATTTACACAGATGATAGTTTACAGTTTTTGGTGGGTTCTTTTTTGTGTGTAAACATTAAAAAGTTTTCTTTCACTCTGCTAAACACTCTGGCTATTTTTAAAATTCCTTTCTAAAACTACTAGTTTTCAAACAGAGTCTAACACATCCAGTCAACGCAAGACTCCCATTCTGAGACAGGACAGCTACACGGTACCTTTGCTGCAGCCCTACTTCATGTAAAATTGACAGGTGACTCCTGCAATAATAGGCAACAGGAATCAGTCTATTTGTTCATGTTATCAAGCTAATGGCCTTCTTGCAATCAGTAAGAATCTACACAATGTAGAACCTCTGTAGATGAAGTTTCATCTTCAAAGTTTGTACATTCTCTGCTGCAGAGAATTTCTTGTACAACAAAAAGTCTCCCATGCACACCTTCAGTTCAGTCTTCCACACTGTCTAAAAACCATTAAAAAACATCAACAGATTGCTATTAAGGCATTCATCTTCCACCTTCCTGGCACAAAGTATCTCAAACTTCTCATAACAAAACTTTTAAACTATTAAAATGTCAATTAGTTCTTGAAATTGGGTATCAGGCTGTGAGAAGAACTACAGTGCACGTTATCACAAAACAGCAACTCTTTCATGATCGTTCAAAGGCCAAACTAAAAAGGCTACAGATATGGAGAATGTGAAGCTTTGCAGAGAAAGTTTAGGTAGAGAAAAGCCTGGGTGAACACAACTCCTAAAACAAGCAATATTCACAAAGCCAACCCCTTTAACAGATATTCTAACTGAAATTCAGTTAACCATGTGAAATTCATTAGTTAAAGAAGTATTAAAGATTTTATTCATTAGTTAAGCAGAAGTTCAGGTGACTAAATGGAATACCACAACAGACAAAAAGTTAGATGGGCAAACCACCATGAAAGACTTCCAAATATACTGCTAGAATTCAAGCCTAGAAGAGCTTGTGTGTTTTTCATTTTGTCTATTTTATAGAAATATCTCCTTATATCACAAATATGCATCACTTATAATAAAAATTCTTAAACTAAATCAAATTCTTTTGCATATCTAGGATTCCCAAAATATCACAGGTTTACTTTGAACTAATTCATTTCAACAGAATAAAGCTAATGTCATTTAAGACTGCAAATCCCATCAAGTTCCTAATTGTTTAACCAGTACAAGTAATATCTGAAATAAAGCCACACTGAGGTCACGAGCAGATTTCTTCATGTACACAATGGAAGAACAAAATGAACTGAAATTCAGGTTCAGATGTCAGCAAATTCGCATGTTTCAACTGACTGAACTATCATAGCATCAGTCAAATGATAATAAAAATAAGTAAATAACAAAGAGTGAAGTACTTTCAGGAACAGTCTCTTACATCTGATAAATAAGCAGTTATATAGGATACATTAACTGATAAAACTGTGGACTTTCAAAAGTCATTAGCCATGTTTATATAAGAAAATTCACACGAACATCAGTCATTCTGACCTAGAAATCTTTGATTCAAACAGCAATGTGACATTGGTTTCTAATAAGCCTACAACTATTCCCATTTGACTAGATTTCTAAATATTAATTAATTCTCCAGTTCTGAACTGTCAACTCTAATGTGATTTATGAAATGCTGTACCTGTAAAACTAGCCTCTTATCTTCGTATAGCAAGGTCTGTTGTTAATTTGTTTAGTACCAAGTGCCTGCAGTATGGTACACAACAAATCAGGAGTTTCATATTGCACAGGACACACAGAATCCATCCAGCTACAGACTGGGCTGAAATCACTGAAAACCCAGCCAATACTGTTATCCTAGAACTTTAAAAAGGGAACAAGAAATATATTTACTAACATGGATTACTTTCGAATTTTTAAATCATGACTCAAACACACAGAGGCCACAAAAGTATGACTAGTGTTTACTTTTACAGCATCAAAAGATTAGTTAAACAAATGAAATAGGCAAGAAGAATACATATTGACATTCTCCTCATGTTTCCAAACAGCAAAGCTTCGTAACTGACTTCAGAAGGATGTGAACAACTGTCTCGTGATTTGGCAGCATCCCATTAAGCCTTTAATAAGAATGAATTACCACTCAAAATTGAAATGCAATGTAACAGCATTTTACTCTACCACTTCAGAGGTAAGAATTTAATCTTCCCTCCTAATATACTCTTAGACAGACACAAATCTATTAACCCTTCTTTCAAAAAGTGATTCTTTTGCCACAAATGAAAGCATGCAGCGACAGCTGGGCATGTCTTTACAGCAAAAATTACTGGCAATACTATAGGTACAATAATTTTTCACTGTGAGAAGACCTGTGAGAACAAGAAACAACCTTCAAGACACAAAACCAAATCAAGCCAAACGAACAAAAAAATTTTAGAAGCTTAATTCAGCACCTCGCTTTGACTTAAAAGAAGAAAATGCTCCTTTCACCTCCCACTAGGTAACCAGCGAACAAAAATAAGTTAAAATGTCAACATAAACATATGCACACATCAGGAAAAGGTTGCTGTGATGTTGCATATCAAAGCCAGCTTCAGGCATGGACAAACTGGCAGCAATGGGCAGTGCACCAGAGAAAAGTATAGTCTGGTAATCATATGATGATGTCAGTATTACGCTCTGATACCACTCCGCCCTTCATAGCACTCTTCTCCTTTAGGGACAAGCCTGAACCTTGTGAAATTGTTTCCCTTTTAGCTAGAATGGAGAGAGCTGCCAACAAACAGCGAGCATCACAAACCACAGTCACACCTTCTTACTATCTTGGTACTTTTCAAACTGTGTTTGAATTGCAGCACAGTGGTACTGTATTTCTACTGCAATGCTATCACAGTATCTGCAACTATCTGTAGGTTTCACAGGAGTGTAAAACAGCCCTGGAAAATATTAGAAAAACTGCCACCTTTGCCTACACTTGCGTCTGGGAGATTCAGGGGCTGCAGCTGAGGGAGGAATCAGAATGGAGGCAAGAACAGCCAGTGCTGGGTAGAGATTGCATTTCAGGTTTGGGGGTCACTGCCTATCCCAGTTCTTCCACCTGCAGCAGCAAGAAGAGGTGATATTTAGCGTTTTTATCCAGCTCTCCTTCTGACCTACTCCACCTTAACCAAGGAAACACCGGAACTGAAGTACACTGCTGGTTGCACTGACTAAATAGTATGCAGCACCATGTGACAGAACCAGAGTGAAGGAAAGGATCCCTTTTCTGCCACCCTCAACCCTCACACCCATCTGATCTTGAGGTATGGGAACAGATTACCCACTTTCCAAGATTCCCTCTCATCCTCCCTCACCCCCTTGAGGCAAGTTGATTTGAAATAGACCTGAGAAGAATAAAGAACAAAATTATGTGAAGCACATGTTAATTAAATACTCAGCTAGAAAGACTGAGACAAATATTCAAGTTCTCAGTCCATGCTGTGAGGAAGATACACACTTGCTAATATTCAGCTAAGGGCCTGACACCAGGAAGCATTGACTTCTTATTTTAGTTGACATTCTAGGAGGAAAAGTGATGCTCTGCTGTTCTCCTTGACTCTTTCTGTCAGGTCTGTAGTTTGAACTGTCTCCTCCTCCAAGTCAAGCTTTAAAGGAATAAACAATCCTAAGTCTTTGTATGTTTCAGAATTCAAAGTCTCAACCACCAAACTGGGCTGGTATTGTAGTTTGAACCTTTGGGGGGATGCTCTAATGATCACCTAACTGCTCTGTGTATGGTACCATTAATTTTGCGGCACTGTTGGAGATACTAACATTACAGCTGGTTCAGTAGACAACTGGAGATAAGTTAATAAAGATACGGTTCTCATTTTCAAAGCATATTTTAACATAGAGTATAAGCAGTAACAACAGAAAGAGAGGCTTTTTTTTTTTTTAGTAGCAACATTAATTTAGAAAGCTTAACTAGGCAACTTGCAAAGCAAAGCCTGTGAAGTTTTCACTTATACATTATGCACTGTTAATACATAATCTTAACTATCTGTTCCTGCTTAGGTTTGATTTTTATTCCTTGCTATGAACTGCCTTTTTGATGACACAAGGCAATACTGTAGGATGATTACTCAATGCTAGTCACAGCAATCGTTCTCTATCCAGGCGCTACAGAATTCTCCAGCACTTCACAGCAACAATTACTGCTGTATTTATAAAGAGACGACTTTGACATTCCTAGGTTTAGTATTTCCTTGACAAAGTACTATTTAAGGTGAGTATTAAAATAAAATTCAGCCTACTGAGAAAATAAGAACATATAGAAAAGAAGAGCACATGTACGGCAATGCAGTTACCTCATCCAGATCTTAACGACACTTAAGGCAAATTACACTGACAGTGATGGAATTCATTTGACCTCTCCATTCCAACAGAGTGCAAGATCAGTGCGTTGCTTCTTGTGGGAATGGTGACTGTCTAAACCCCAATCAATTTCATGCTATTATTGCCCCATCATCTAGACTTTTTATCCAGCACTTTACAGCCATCTGAGAATATGTAATCTCCTTACAAGCAGAATCTGTTGAAAATTTTCTAAGCCTTCAATTATAAAGGCTTCTGTGCTCTAAAAGTCTTCAGCTGCAGATGCACAAAATTTTCACATCTGCACACTCAGTAAAATGACAAGATACAAACTGTGAACATTACAAGCTATCTGAGTAATTCTAGGAGTCAGTTTTTAATGCAAATGTAGATTACAGAATCAATTCGGCCATACAGCATCTAATTAGCGATGGCAAGTCTAGATTCTTGAGAAAGATAGTTGCAGATTGACTCCATATCCGACATATTCTTTGCATCCAAAGGAAGAATATACTCAGCAACACTATGGAAAATCTAATGAGAAACTTCAGTAACTTCCATTCAAACAAAGAAACATACATGCAGTATTCCATATTAAATTTTAAAACACCTGCTTGCCCGCATACTATACTACAAGCACAACATCCTGCAAGTCTCATTCTGAGCTCTCTATCTGCAAATAAGCAATTAACACAACGAGTTCTGCATAAGGTTTTTAAAATGGAAGTGTAGCACCCATCAATCACCTAATTAATTCAAGGCACTATGGAAGTCTTCCTCATCAGGAGAATCCTTACTTATGTTGCATTTATAACCTTGGTAAGTACGTATGGACGCTTAAGCCATTTTCAAATAATCAAGATCAGAATTCTGGAGCAGCAATACCTACAGGCAAAAGTACTTATGACAGGTAAAGAGCCTTTCCTAGTGCCCACAACCCAAACCTGTGGTGTTAGACCTCACAGTAAGAATGGAGAAAACATACACCAAGCTCTACACCTGTGTAAGAACCCATGAGATAGAGGGTGGTCCTCTGTTTACCTGAGCCAGAACTGACGTAACTATGCAAAAATGGAAGAACAACCAGGCAATATTATTTCAGAAAAATCTCAGACTCCTTTCCTTTTAACTTACATTCTTGGCAATGGAATGTTTTATTAGGCTCTAATTCTAATACAAACATACACTACATGAATTGTCCCTAATTAGCACATTTATATGTATTTTAAGTCCTTATGCGGCCACAAATCTTTTTTTCTGGAATTTCTCTGGATACATACCTACCATGGTTTTATGTGGAAGCTGTTGTCACTTTCAACACTCAAGCTTCTGCACCTCACTGGACAACAAACAGGCAAGGAGTCATGAGGACATTAACTCTACGCCATTTTTCACAAGGGACACAGAACAGGCTTGCACAGTTCTTGCTAAACTTGATTGAAAGATGATTATTAAGACAAGTCCACCAGAAAGAAAAAATAAAAGCTTTGACTGATGTGGAGTTTAATATCATACTAATTCTGATGGTTTTAGTGGGTTAAATATGCAATTTTTGATTGTTTAGTTTTTACGTTTTTATATCAAAATATCGGGATATGTAATCACTCGTAGCATTCTGAGATTATATCAAGTATTTGTGATGGGTCCCGAGACTGCCCTATATTTAGAGAAGCTCAAATGATCTGCAGGGGTCTCGGTGCAAGTAGGGCAATTTGAAAAGAGAAATACACATCCTGCAAGTTGACTGTCAACCACAAGCCTAATGTTTGATAAAAGAATTGGCAGCAGTACTGCCATTCTGAGTTTCCTCAGGTTCAAAGTTGGTCATGGACCTGTTTTTGATTTCAGATTTCATACCTCTGAACAAACCCACCCACTCAGAAAAATTTGGCTAAGGGCTCCCTTGTTATACTAAGATTAGTAAGAATGATAATGTAACAAAATGGAGGAAAGTTTTGCAGTGATGTGGCCACCCAACTTCAAAAATGACCGAAATTTTGAGCCAAAGGAGGAAGAAATTTCTGTTCCTGGAATGCAGCTGAGAAACAAAATTTCTCCTTTTTTGTAATATCTTTAGAATAATCCCTAAGTGTAAACCAGTAGAAAGCCAAGGCAGAAAAAAAGGTGGATGACACAATCAGCAGGTCACCCATTTTTTCAGGCCCAACATTCAACTAAGCTCAATGGAAATCCTGAAGAATACCAGAATGCTTATAGAATAACCATTAAGAACATCAGAATGTCCCCAAAGTGTTTAAGAAGGATTACAGCACTCCTACTGCCACTACTTGGCATGTATTTTCCCTGACTGCAATAAGATGTTACGCTTAGCAACTGCTAAAATCAGGAACTGCATGCTGCCAGTAGCTTAATGATATAAAATTCTACAAGGAGCATAGAGTCACTCAGCTTCTTCAGAGAACCCAGGGCACCTCCACTATCTTTGCTAAAAAACTGAGCTTTTGAGAGCACTCCATGATCACAATTTGTATTTTTCACACGATATACCACCATCTGAAACCACAATATGCTTCCCATCACCACTGTAGTGGGCGTATATCTGTCTACAACTTCAGACACTTCCCCTCATGCCTATTAGGCTTTTTCATTACTTTTTCTCTGTCTTGCTTTTGAACTACTCCATATCTCACAGCAAATTATTATGAAAAGCATTGGTTTTATCAATATTAAAAGGCATACTTTGCCAGTGCATTCTGCCATTCATAACATGTAACAACATTTTAGACCTAAGAAGAAAGTGATTTTTCTTTGGACAGTCAAAATTCCCAAGAGGTTTCAAAGATAAGACAGAAACAGAATCATTCAAAATTTTTAAAGGCAAAAACTGAATGCTCATTTTAGTTTTTATGGACATACACTTTACCCCAGATACGACACTACAACTGGCATCCAAATTGATGACAGTATTGGTTTTCTATCTTTTGACAGCATCAGCTTCTTGAGAGGCATCTATTCTCCGCTCAATACAGTACTAACTACCACAAACTCAAAAAACCCTATAGTGCTATGTTTGTTTCTTTCTGAGTGCTCTTGGACTACTCTGTGGCACAATAAACCTTGTATGCTGCAACTCTGAAGGCTTTGTACCGGACTCAAGAATATGTTCAAGAGGGTGTTTCTTCCAGATCAGATTTGTGCTACACTTGTTTTTGACATGATGGAGGCAGCTTAACTCCAATGTCTTCTAAGTTAAAGGCTGATACATGAGGATCTGCTTGGCAGGAAGGAATTGAAAGGCCATTAGCTGAACAATATATTTTAAGAGCAAAATATCCTTTCCGTGAAAAATCTGATACTAAAAATCAGTGAGGTGAACATGACTGCTTCACAAGAAGCAACAGGGAACAGAGGACAGCAAACTCCCACGTCACTTTTCTCATGGTCTCCTAGTATAGAATAGCAACCTGTAACATCTAAACAACTATAGTAGACTCCTATTAAACTGATCCCGAAAATATCTGCTATCTTGTAGCAAGATCTATTATGTGGCCAGAAGAAAATACTAACTTTTGTAATAGTCTGAAATACAGAGTACAATAAAGGAATTTTATTATTTATTTCAGGTACTTTAATTATATTTTAACTACTTAGGAGTGCGTGGCACAGCCTTCATCTCTATTCATCTCTATTACATAATAGTCACCTACATGCTACAATGCAGTGGTAATCGAGAAAGTACCAGCTACACCAAAATGCAGTTGAACCAACTTCACTTCCCATTAAGTGAAATTTAAGAAACCAGTGTGGATGCAAGATGGCCTGGCAGACTGCTTCTACCCTGTAAAATACAAGACGCGGTAAAAAGTAAACAGGACCCTTAGAAGGGCTCCAGATTCCCCAGACCCCAGATGACATTTAAGCAGTGACAATCTTATTTCTGGCAGGACATTCAAACAGTTATAGCACCATAGAAGAGCTTTAGCAGAAGTTATTTTGTACAACTCTCAACAGTCAAGAGTCTGTTACTTGAACTTCTGTGTAACATGACAAAGGCTAAATCCAGCCAGAATCAGACATTAGATATCAAACCACTCTGTACAAATTATGGCAACATAAGGTTCTTCAGCACACAGGAATTAAAAGTATCTACAATGTTGTGGTTGCACGTCTAAGTCAGTTTAGCAAGTTAAAGTAAGGTAGCTTTTCATCCAAAAATCCTTATTTATTTGCTGTTTAGTACATTTCTTAATGCACCTGCTATTCTTCCTCCTGCATCTAGGTCAGTCTCCCCTGCCTGAATTCTCTGACTATACTTTCTTTCTACCGGTCTCTCTGTAGGTAGATCATGTTTAGTACAAGAATCTGGATCTCTCATAGTGCACCTGTTGAACACCATCTGTTGCAATATTGACTTACTGACTTTTTAATACAATGACTGCTGAGAAAATAAAAATTGTTTCAGAGTGGATAATACAAAGCATCATCAGAGCAGAACAGTTTAACTTGAACAATTTCTGTCCTGTGATTAACATCAGGTTAAAGACCTAATTTTATCTAACTTGAATATGTCTGCTCAAATTCTGCTTAACCCTTCAGTAACCTGGCATAAATAGACACAAACATTGCATTCACAAGGACTGTAGAAGTGATCAGAAATTTTACCTGTGGGTATGTACGTATATAGATAGAGCCACCTGCAGAACAAACCAAACAATACACGCAGGGTTTACAGGAACCTAGAGACAGATCTAATTATGCCCTAAACAAATACAGCTGAAAAGAAAAATGCATGAATAAAGCCCAAAGTGCAAAAGGGTAAAGGTAAAAAAAAAAAGTATTCCCATCCTTGGATGCCTTATACTGAATTACACATGCAAATTTAACTGTGGCAGTTAACCTTCAACTAACCTTTGCTAGCTAAAAGGAGTGCAGAAGCGCTCCTAATCCGCTTCTGTCCGCAAATCGGACAAATTAGCTTGAATCACAGCTAAAAGGCAAACCACTCTAAAGACGCCATAAAAGACAACAAAAATGCTTCTATAAATACATCAGCAACAAAGGGAGGGCTAAGGAGAACCTCCATCCTTTGCTGGATGTGGAAGGAAACAGTGACAAAGGATGAGGTGCCTAATGCTTCTTTGCCTCTGTCTTTTACAGTAAGACCAGCCGCTGTTCGGGTATCCAGCTCCCTGAGCTGGAAGACTGGGATGAGGAGCAGAATGAAACCCCCATAATCAAAGGGGAAATGGTCAGCAACCCACTGCACTACTCAAACACACACGAAGCTCTGTGGGGTCCACCCAAAGGTACTGAGGGAGCTGGCAGAAGTGTTACACCAAGCCATTTTCAATCATTTCCCAGCAGTCCTGACTAACCAGAGAGATCCCAGTAAGACTGAAGCCAGCAAATGTGATGCCCACCTACAAGACAGGTGTGAAGGAGGATCCAGGAAACTCCAGGCCTGTCAACCTCACCTTGGTGCGAGGGAAGGTTATGGAGCAGATCATGTTGAGCACAATCGTGCAGCACATACAGGACAACCAGGGCAGCAGGCCCAGGCAGGACGGGTTTATGAGAAGCAGGTACCTCTTGACCAACCTGATCTCCTCCTATGACAAGGTGACACACTTAGTGGAAGAGGAAAAGACTGTGGATGTTGTTTATCTAGACTTTACTGCAGCCTTTGACACTGTTTCCCACAGCATTTCTGGAGAAATTGACTGCTCATGGCTTGGACAGGTGCACTCTTTGCTGGGAAAAAAACTGGATGGATGGCCAAGCCTGAAGAGTGGCGGTGAATGGAGTTGCATCCAGTTGGCAGCTGGTCACAAGTGGTGTTCCCTAGGGACCAGTGTTGGGGCAGGCCAGTTTAATTTCTTTATCAGTGATCTGGATGAGGTGATTGAGTGCACCCTCAGTTTGCAGATATTGGGCGGGAGTGTTGATTTGCTGGATGGCAGTAAGGCTCTGTAGAGGGATCTGGACAGGCTGGAATGATGGGCCAAAGCCAGTTATATGAGGTTCAACAAGGTGAAGTGCTGGGTCCTGGACTTGGGTCACAACAACTCCACTGAACACTGCAGGCTTGGAGAAGAGTGGATGGAAAGCTGAACAGTGGGAAAGAACCTGGTGGTGCTGGTTGACAGCAGCTGAACATGAGCCAGTGTGTACCCAGGTGGCCAAGAGGGCCAATGGCATCCTGGCCTGTATCAGCAATAGTGTTGCAAACAGCACCAGGGCAGTGATTGTCCCTCTGTGCTCAGCACTGGTGAGGGTACACCTCAAATCCTGTGTTCAGTTTTGGGGCAAAAAAAACATTGAGGTGCTGGAGCAATTTCAGAGAAGGGCAGTAAAGCAGGTGAAGGGCCTGGAGCACAAGTCCTATGAGGAGCAGCTGAAAGAGCTGGGGTTGTTCAGCCTGGAGAAAAAGAGGCTTATGGGGAACCTTATCGCTCTTTGCAACCACCTGAAAAGAGGCTGTAGCCAGGTGGGGGTCAGCCTCTTCTCCCAGGTAACAAGTAATAGAACAAGAGGAAATGTCAAGTTGCGTCAGAGGAGATTTAGATTAGGTATTTGGAAAAATTTCTTCACTGAAAGAGTTGTCAAGCATTGGAACAGGCTGCCCAGGAAGTGGTTGACTCACCAACCCTTGAAGTGTTTAAAAGAGGTAGGACATGCTAGAGCTGGGTTAATGGCTGGACTCAGTGATCTAAGAGGTCTTTTTCAACCTAAATGATTCTATGATCTCAACTACGTTAAGTGATTTTATTCTGAAGCAGATTCAAAGTATCCACATGATCTATTAATATAGTCCAACAGAAGGGATGGTGGCCCCTACCTAAGGGCAAAAAGAGTTCCAGCTGTTTGCAAAGTGACTGTATATTCTCACACTGGAGCAAATTAATGTAGGAATAGAATGTCACCAATAAAATAATCAAAGACCTAGCAGCTGAAAGCAGAAAGTGGCCTTCATCCTTCCTCAGACTAGAGTGGAGTTTATCTTTCTAACCATATTTTGCACTCAGACACTTTCAGTATCTGATTTAGTCTCAAATATGTATGGCAAGCAGAATTTAAAATCAGTTAAGTACTTTTATTTTATATCTTTCATACTGTTTCAAGTAAGTCTAAATTAAAAAGAAACCCTAAATTTTCACTGAATTTAATTTAACCTGTTAAGAATTGTACTTAATGGTTATCAGTGTTTCTTTAAAGACTATGCATAAGAAACACAAGTGTAATAACAAACTGTTATTTGCTTTTTAGGTATTTGCACAGAAATGCTAAAGATTAACTGTACTGTGATAACTGCAGTGCTCAGCACTTAAGACAGTATTTAAATTAATATTAAATTCCTACCACGTACAATGTGAAATTGAAGTTACATGTTTATTTTCTCATTACGTGATAGAATTTCTAGTATTGCTCAGTCTTACTGTACCGTAGATACTGAGCTATTTCACTGTGCTCCTCTGTCATTTTAGTAAAATCCAATTAATGCTTAGAAATGACCTTAAAATGTGAAGGTGGGGGAACTGTTATGATGAGCTAGGCTTGCTATTACACACATATGCTTTGAAGCTGTCACAAATGTTATTACAGAAATATTCAGAGACTACACCCACCATCGCCTCCTCTATCCTATGTCCAGGGACATGCCCTTTCAAAAGCAAACCACCTCTTTGACCAGTCGGCTACACTGGTATATACAGTTTGGTACCTACAGCCCCACTGTCTTAGAACAGTAAAAGGATGAGTTTCATTTCTAAAGCCATTTCATTAAATCAAAGTGCATCCTTTCCCTGCTTCCCCCTGTGACATAAAATGAATGTCTGGTTGCCCATGAAAATGGGGAAAGGAGGATACTAAAGCAAGAGGTTCAGTTTCAATTCAGGTGGGGTTGAAAAGTCATGTACTGCAGGGGTACGTGAGAGTTGTTGGGAAGGACTTGGTATAAGTTCTCAAGGGACAGTTCTTAGGTCACATAATCCTAAATCTTCTCTCTCCTTGCTCTCCAAACATGAATTAAGCTGGTCTGTTGCAGGACCTTTCACGCTTCAATCCCCACCAGACCGTATGCTCTCTCAACTCTCTCTCTCCACAAATGTGCTGTTCTGTGGCTTTCTCTTCTTGAAGGTAGCCCTGAAAGAAGACAGCAGATGGCACCGTGTGGAACACACTCTCACAAAGTAAAACCATGATGTGCATAGCTTTGTTGAAAGCAGAGTACAATGGAAGCATAAGGAAAAGAAGAACCCTGAAGTTGACTTACAAAAGCAAAAGGCAGAAAATAAAACTCAGTGATGGAACAATTACAAGCATAACATATTGCACACAAAACGTATCATCCAATCTTGTACCAAGCAAAAACTGGGCTTTACTGTAGGAGGGTGGGGCGAATGTTGGTGAAGTAGTGATGGAATACAAAACTACAGCACTAAAAATTCCTTGGCTCCTGTTTAGCCATAGGAGAATAATTACAGTTGTCATTACTAGCTGACCTGAGACATCACAAATTAAGATACTGTTGCTAATGTTTAAGGTAGTCTCTCCAGTGTCAAGATCCATTTTCTATTTCACAAATGAAAGATTAAAACTGTTACAAAGTAAAATTAATTGTGAGACATATGCAATAGCTTTTCAAATGTTACTTCAGACATCTGACAATAGATGAATCATTCTAGTCACCTGAGTAAAATAAAACAGTCAAAACACAGTAGCATTACACAGCTTCTTGGAAAACTCAAGCACTGCACTGGCTTTCATGACTATTGTTCTACAATTGTGAGTCAAAGAGACGTCCATTTACTGTCATTGTTGCTATTGATACAATGCCAAAGCTCCAATTTTGTTTTGCTGACCTTCTAAATTAGAAGAATTGCTACTTCAAGGCATTTTATCTATTGCCAGAGAAAGAATTAAAAACATTTTAAAGACCTAAATGATCAAATATTTCAACCATGAAGATGAAATCGCCTTTTTCAAGATAAATGTTTCAAACAATATTTATGAAATTCTAAGTTATTTAACTGAACTTGCAAATGCTGCTTGGGATAAGTTTAGAATAAGGAAAAAGCACATTCAATGTATGCAATAGACTATATATATATAAAAATATATATAAAAAGGTGGATAAACATAGAGAAGTACTCAGGACAGGAAGGCTTGTTTTGTTATGTTTTGCTTCTGCATCACTCTGTTTTCAAAACCTCTGGCTATAGCACACACATATTCTATTAAATGTGTTCGTCTCAATCAGCTGCATCCTCAAAGAGGTACTTTCCATGCCTAGACATGGAAACATATTAATGTATTTCTTAACACATCAATCTATTGTGAAGATAGGAATAAAAATAAATAAAATCACACTTCTTGATTTTAAAGAAGTTGGCTATCGTTTGTAACATAATAATTGCAAAAAGAGAATACAGAGACTGAAAAAATAAAGCCAAGAGCTCAAAAAATGTAGGTTGCTCAGCCGCGTGTGCTAGAACAGTTTAAAATTACATAATTACATGTTATTTTTCCCTTCTGTAAAATCCATATTAAACCAACAGGATATAGAGTGCCCATACATACAGTGAGCCACTATTTTAAATAAATGTAAATAATACTGTGTAAAATAGCCTAGAAGAAAATAGCAATCCCACTAAGAACACCACCAAAAATCAATACGCAAGCCAAGCTCACATCCTCCATTGCAAAGTAGTTTCCCAAGGATTTTGTTTAAGTGAGGGAAGTTTTGAAAAGGTGTTTTGCAATTCTTCATGGATTATCAGCTGAAGAGAACTTGAACATGCTCTTTTACCTAACAAACTAACATAACCCATATAAACTGACTACCACAGAAAATTATATGATAAGCATTGTAACACCAGGAAGAAATTACCATTTACAATTACTTATGTTAGATGGGCTCTGAAAAAGTAACATTTGATACTGGACTTGGGTCCCCCACAGCAGACAGACATTTTAAATACCGTTCCTTGCTCTTGAAGCACTCATGTACAAACACTCAGTTATTCCTTGTTTAAAACAGACCATTTCTTTTTCTAAAGCACAGGAATATTGCCTCACATAATAGCAAGAACTTTTGAAGTATAGGAAGTATTAAATTCTCTAATATGCCAAAGGAGCTTTTACCCTGGGAAAGCAGCAGTAAGTAGGGAAATACAGAAGCTGATCCATTTTGTTCATATCATATATCCTTAAATTCATTCCCCAGGCTGCTTCAACTTATGTAAGGTGTGGTGCAGCATTAGGGTCAATTTCACGGTACCTCTCCAGCCCAGACCTAGCAGCTATCCACATTAAAAACACCTCAGTCTGATTCCCAGCAACAGTTCAGATGAAGACCACAAACTTTGCTCAGCTATGGGGCCGGAAACAAAGTCTGTGCGCTGCACATACTATAAAAAGACTATAGCAATACGTGTCCTAAGTCCACTTTGTTCTCCAAGCAAGTAGTAAGACTGATGGCTCCAAGAAGTTTTGCTAAAGGAGTTAATAATAATATAAACGTTGTCACACATCCTGCTACAGGGTGCAGGCTCCACAGGCCCCAAAAGCAGCAACTTTAATGGCTTTGCTAAGTAGAAAAAAGCCCTCAGGAATAGCCCTAAATGCCAGTACAAATGTACCTAAAACGGCTTGCAAGAACAGAATTTTCAAAAATTCAGGAGGAAACTCTGCAACACATGCACAGTTAGACATTAAATGGAAAATAACCTGACTAAATTAGAGGAGATTCTTGTGGATCAGCAAGGACATCTCCCTAATCTTAGTGTACTCTCAATCCATTTAAAATCTATTAGTTCCTACAGGATTTTGAATTTTCCTGCTAACTATACTGGCCAAAATTTTTCTTCTCCCCTTCCCCCACCAGTTCAACATGAGACAGATTTAAAAACATGAGTATTAGGATTACAGGCTGCCAAAACTAGAGACTATTAGAGAGAGTTATGATAGGAAGCAAAAGCTAACCTTTATAAACCACTCTAACCCTACGTAATCAAGTCAAATTTCTGTTTTAAAAACCGAACATATTAAGCTGTTCAAATAATAGGATATCTGCCAAAAAAAGGCCATTCAAGGATTTTCATCGTAGCATTTGCTCTAGTTAGTCAAGTGTTTGTGAGTGTTTGCTGAAGACCATTTAAAAAAAAAATCATGGCATTAAAAGCTAAACTTGATGGTTCAGTTGACTCAGCCTACATAAAACATTTGGATATGTTTTCCTTTTCATGTTTCATTCTGCTATCCATAAATCAATAAAAGGGTCAACACTTTGCAAGCATTCTGTCTCACCTCATATGTTTTCCAAAAGAAGTCTGTAGGGAGTCTCTGCACTCAGCCATACTCTGCACGTGTTTTATGAACACTGCCCCTCCTACCTATCATGCCTAACCCCATTACTGCACCCACATGAAATTTGATGAGGTGTTCACCCCAATTAAAAGTAGTGCAAGTGAGGAAAGAAGCACTACTTGCTAAGTAAAGATGGTAGAAGACAATAGTAGATACAGAGCAGGGATTTGATTCTTACATGACTGCTATTTTATGAGGCCACACAGTGAACGGCTTTTCAGCTGCATCACTCCAACCGAACAAATCTAGCCTGAGGTCTCCGCACTCACAAAGCAGTTTCTGCTATGCCTTCAACTCTGTCCAATGTTCTTTTTCCAAATTATCCTCCTTCCATTACATTTCTAATATTTACCTATTTTTGCAATTTCAGAAGCAGTAGAGAAGTCCAGTATAGTCAAGTGCACATCATCTTGACTGTTACCACCATATAAACCTTACAGAAAAATTTATTTGGCTTCAAAACAGCTCCCTCCAAGTAGGTCAACAATACCTTACCATTAAGAAATCCCAGAAGCCAGGCTAACCTGTGCTAACAGAGTTTCTCAACCCATGTCATACTGCAATAGAAGTGATCAAAAAAGATGCCTGATTTGGATCCTCCTCCTCAAAGGGAAGGTGGTGGTGGGGTGGCGAATCCTGGAAGACTATTCTCACATAAAAATCTCTAACCTTTCCTTTCATGAACACACAGGCATCACTGAATCAGATCTGGACTCTATGCTAGAATATTTTTCCTTCTATAACAAAATTGCAGAAATGACTTTGAATTACGCGAAATTCTGCTAAAATTATTAGTATTACTAGAGTATAAAAAACCTTCAAATGTTAACAGTAAATATAATCTTAAAAAATATATTTCAGTAAAATAAGAGTACTTCTCACTTCACAGAATCAAAACACTTGTGAATGAAGAGCGCGTAGTAAGTTTTTAATATGAATCTCATGAAATTTCAACATCTCAAAATTGATTAGAAGCCATTATATTCAAATTGAATTGGAATCAAATGCTTTCCCGAGGTCTGGAAGTTGTCTAAGATTATAAACAAAAGGAATTGTTTTGGGAAAAAATCCTAAAGTCTGTGAGAAATGTTTCCTAAACAGATCCACATTTATGCACTTCACTTGAACCGGACTGTGTGATAGGTTGAAAGTCTACAGAAAGATAGATCCAGTTTGGAGACAAAACGTGTCTGTCAACTCTAAAGATTTACTACACAATCTGCTGTCTATTTGCCCAGCAAGAGGCACTAGCTGGGAAGCAGTGGCCAGATGAATTACCTGGGTGGGCACTCTTAATTGATATTATTGACGCTATCATCCTCTTTACACAATTTTTTCCCCTCTCCTGAAGAACACCAACTTAACGTGCTCTTATTCACCTCTTCTTCCATCACTCCTGTTGCTCCAGTGTCTTAACATGCTCTGGTTTCATTTGTATATGCCTTCCCTCTGTCACTCAATTCCAGTTTATCCTCCAACATCAGTCACTACTTACATTCCCTCCCGATGTTCATATTCTTCCTCAAAAATAAGAGACTGAACTGTAATATAAAAACTGGTGGTAAACCAGCTCAGGAAACGAAAATGTTATAGTATTTTAACAATCTACCTCATTGAATCAACTTACTATGACTGCTTTAGAGCAAGCATGAAGAAAAAGCAGGACTGCACAGTGGATGACAGAGGAGAACTACTCCAGAAGCCAACTATCAGATCAGGTAACTACACAAACCCACAACCTCCAGTGATAAATCAATTCCATACACCACTTTAAATGTTCACTTCAGTCACACTTTGAATTTTAAGGAAGCTTTTATGTCATACTTATAGATGCTAAATTATGTTTTCATTAATGAAACAAGTTTATAACAGCACAAGAATCCATCCGGCAAACATGATTTGAACGTAGCAAAACCTGTATTTTTGACGGTGCCTGAAATAAAAATCTCAACTTCCTTTAACCTGTCTGCCTCTGAAACTCAAGCAATGACACTGACTTTAGGTTTATTTTCACCCGTTCATCCTCATCCACCAAACCCCACTAATGTTAGATGATGGTATCAGTGATGAGAAAGTGGATCGCTATTGTATCTATCAGCCATATTCGCTATCAGGACAACTATGTTACCTCAGAGCAAGGTACAATAAACAACGGTCACCCCTAACGGCAGGTAAAAAGCCGATGGTTTGAGAGATCAGTGGTGCTGGTTTGGAAGAGGCAAAGATGTATATGAGATTTTGGTAGTGCTCTTCAGTACCAAGAGCTGGCAGGGATGTAGAAGACAACCTTCCTGGCAGGAGAAGGTAGGCAAATGGAACTGACAAAGCCTGCACTGGTGCACCATCCTGCACATGCAAACTGGTACAGAGAGGGTTTCATGCTCATACGTACGAGCTTCGGTATTCCAGCCTGAGAAAGCTTTCACTAAGGCAACTGGTATTAATCTGGCTTTTGGCAAGATGTTAAAATTCTCAGTGGAAAGAGTAGTTTGATCTCATGTCATGGAATACGATTAATGATCCACATACAGTTCTCACATGTGTGACTTAATGGTAAGAACCGTAGAAACAGAATGAATCTACTATTTTGACAGTACTCCCTGAAGACTACTGATGTACTAAAAGTTGTTATCATTTCACTTGGTAGCAGTATCAGAATGCAAGAGTCTTGCTAGACATAGATATATCTATCTATCTGTCTTACATATGTGTATACATATGCACACATACAGATTATTTTATATACATATACACAGACATATATATATACAAATGATGGAAGCAGCCAAAAGAAATAGCATATGGGCATGCTGGAGCTGTACTTTAGAAAATCAGTGCACAGAAAGTAGCCCCTGTTCAAGTATGCCACGATTTTGGTTGCCTTGGTTCTGCAGCCACGTTGGCATTTAAGGCAACATCTGACAGTAAGAATGCTCTCGCGCGACAACCGAGTTAAACCTGCTGTTGTACTTTCACAAACAGCTTCCACTCTGTGCTTGCGTGTATGCAGCACCAAAATGAAGCTCTTGGTCCACACAGCTGCCAAACCAGCCCACAGCTAAACCAAATTTCGGACATGAAACCTGCGCATTGCAATGTATGATCACCATCCATGTTTCAAGTTCTTGGCCTTACAATGAAATCCTGGAATTAAATGGTGGAGGCCTGTCAATGGCACATCTTAATGTCAGTGCCGCCTGACTTCATGTATCAGCCTACCTGACCTAGAGCCTGCCAAGAAGTACACACATTTCTCGAAGTCTCTGGACCAGCTCAAGTATGGAAAGTAAACATGACATGAGAAATAAATCAAAAAGTGGAAATACTGCACAAAAGAGGTAGTCAGTGTGAAAAAAAACCCCAGTAAACCTACTCATAATGTACAGGTCACAAGTTCTTAAGTGACAGCGTGGTGACCTCAAAATACCATTTTGGTTTTACCTTGCACTGGCATTGTATTTCAATGCAGATCAAAAACCAAACACTGTTCTCTCTCTACTGCCTTGGCCTATCATACTACATTTGGGTCACTTCTGGAAGAAATGCCAACACAAGTGAGTCTCAGTGGCTGATTTTACAAAATGTGCAAATCTCCCTTCTATCTCAAATCAAAACCTAATTTTACTGTCAGAAAGGCAGCTTGAAAGAGATGTCAGGAAAAAAAAAGGTATTTGAGTCAATTAATATGTAGCAAATCCAAGGCAATTCTGCCTTTCTTCCCACCCTCAATGGTTTCATATGTCCATACTAGGAAACTGAATTCCAAAGTAAATGGGAAAGCTTTCTACACCTTAGAGGCAACAATATTTTTCCATTCAAAAGAATAAATGATTTGCCTAATGCTCCTCATTTTATCAGCTACACCTCAGCTTCCTCTTTGGAGCACAAAACAAATACTAGCGAATAGGTGACTGACATCAACACACTGCAAGATAGCCTATGCAAGCTTGACAGAAAAAGCCAAAAGAATTGAGAAAAATATCAAACTATTCCACAGCAAAGTCCACAGCTACTGTCCCAAAAAAGCAAAAAAATTCCAGTTTACCTGGAGAAGCTGCTAAAGAAGTGGTTAAAAAAAAAATTACAAGCAGTGCACTGCTACTAGTCTCTTTTCATAAGCCCCTTTCCTATATTACATTCAGACTTGTAAGACCCTTGCAACCATGAAAAACCCTTCCTACCTAGCTACTCCACACTGTTTAAGAGAGCAACATAATTTTTCACTCTTTCCAACATTTTTGCTGCTGCAACAGAGAAAGCCCTTTGTTTTCACTCAGTTTCTACCATTTTAGGTTCTCTTTCCTACTAATTAACTTAAGTGCATTTGCCTCTACCATTTCTGGCATGCAGCAACACGACACTGGCGTGATTCTTGACATTTCAACTGCTTCTCACAGACCTGCATTAAAATCAATGAGTTTTGTCAACTTCATCTATCCCCTAATTAACAAGGGTACATCCAGCAGCACGGGCAGCAATGCCTTCTGTTTGTGTACTCAGGAAGATGACTTTGCATCAATTTACACATTGCTTTAAACAGGAGTTTATCTTTACAGCCATATCATGACTATGAACTTAACTCCCATAGCACCATTTTAGTGTCCTTCAGGGCTTAATAATAAGTTACGCAACTCAGCACTGTAAAATTTTCATTTATCCAACAAGGATGAGTCTTGATTATAAAAATCAGATAAAATTTGCACAAAAATGTGGGTTGCATGCTTAAAAGTTTCCTCTACAATAGAAAGGAAAGCCTTTATGCTTAAATTTAGATTAGAACTACTCCACAGGATACAACCTCAGGTTTTCATAGTCTCATTGTAGATGTGTTTAAACTAAACTCCCTCTCATTCTTAACTTTATTAATTGAAAGTTTGCACTTCTTCCATTCGTGTTTGCAGAAAAACACTTAAATCATGGGCAATTACTTGACATTTCGAAGATATTTTGAGATACTTGGCTTTCACATCACAAAGGTTTATTACTTCCCACAGCATTTAAAAACAAAGCAATTCCTTGTTCTCTATCCACTATTCTGAGCCATCATTTGTGAATGGATTACATTTGGGGGGTGGAGAAAAGTGAGGGGGGAAAAGCCAACTAGAAAAGAGGAAGTTGTGCTTTTGAAAGTATCGAAGTGGAGTGCATGCTTTGCCGAGAAGTACAATTTCAGCAACAATTTTAGATGAAGCTTAACACAGAACATCTACGGTGCATTTCAGAATGAAGCATCTCCTTCCTTCGTGCAATTAGGAGTGGGACCCAAGACATAAAATTTTAAATTAAAATCTGACAATTCATTATTCTAAAGTCATCTGCCGTTTACCGTACTTAAAGTTCTAAAAACCCCACGGATTCCCAGGATGAAGTAACCAGTAGTATAAAAATTCATTGTCACGTTTTTGCATTAAAAAAACCCGGCCCCACAAGTCTTGTCATCTTTCACTTCGCCTTGCTGCAATGAACGAGTGCAGCAGTTCTTGATCTCATGTATAAAATGGTTTCAGTCCCCTCCGACAGGGAAAAAGAACAGACGGCTTCCACAGGAGGGAAAGCAATCTTTGGAAAAATCAAGATGTGTGGGAAACAGCAAAAGTCCTTGGGCTCAGAAACGCAGCTTCGAAACACCTGGCAGTAAATCAATGTCACCCATTTCGCTATAATCCCTCAAGTCACTTTTACGAAGATTACTTCCTGCAGTGCATTCCTCACCCTGCTCCCTCCCCGGCCGACAAGGACTCTAGTAAAGATCACTTCGGGAAGCCCCACCGCACATACGGGACCGGCGCGCGGGTCATGCCTGGCACAGCTGTTTCGCTACCAGCCCCTGACTCCCGATTCCCTGCCAGCGCCACAACTTTTCCCGTGCCCCTCGGAGAGTCCTGCCGCAACTCCAAGGGATGCGGGGGAACTGTGGCCGCCCCGTTCCCGAGGTCTCCGCCGCGGGGGACACCCCAGCACCGGGTACCGCCGCTCGCTCCCGGCGCTTCCCTTCTCCCGCGCCGCGGTGGCGACCCCTCACGCTCCCTCCGACCTGCCACAGCGTGTCCCGTCCGCACCGCCTCCCTCTCTCCCTCCTTGCCTCCCTCCTCGGCTCCCGGGGCGGCCGCGGCTGCCGGCTCCCTCCGGGGAACAGGCAGGGGCGCAACTTCGCGGAGTGGCGGAGCGGAGGACGGGCGGCGGGGCCCTCCCGCCGTCCCCGCGGCCACGGCGGAGAGAACCCGCAGGTCTCCCACGCCGCGGCTCATGGCGCTGCGCTTTCCCGCCCCCCCGTCCCGCCCGGCGGCGGCGGCGACTGACCAAGGGTCGAACTCGTGGATGATGCTCTCGAAGCGGATGACGGCGAAGAGCCGGGAGCTGAATCCAGCCAGCCAGGCCAGAAAGAGGATGGTGAAAGAGAGCAGGGACTGCCAGCCCGCCGGCTGCGACAGGCCCCCCGACAGGCCGCCGCCCGCCCCGGCGCGGCTGTGGAGCGGCGCCGCGGAGTTGGCGGCGGGTCTGTGCTTGTGGTCGGGGGCCGAGTGCTCCGCCATGTTGTACCCGGGGCTCCCTCGCAGCCTCTCCCTCCGCCCGGCGCGTGCGGGGAGGAGGAGGCGGAGGAGGGGAGGAGAGGAGGGAGGAAGGGCAGGGGGCGGGAGGCTCGGCAAGGG
>VZTD01005399.1:2125887-2290099 GCA_013397725.1 Rhagologus leucostigma | reverse complement strand
AGGAGAGGGGGAGGGACCGATCTCCTCCGGTAGCGCCCTGCTAACAGGAACTCCGGTGACGGCCTGTCACGGAGCGACAGGTACTTAAAAGGGGCGGGGTCATTCCCCAGCGGCCAATCGGAGCGGCACGGCAGCGCGCGCAGGGGTATGTCGTCCCCGTTGCTAGCCGTTGGGGCAATTGACTGGCAGCAGTTTGCTCCAATCGGAGCGTGGCCTGCGAGTCACGTGGGCGCCCCCGGCGCCCTGCCAGGGCGCTGCAGTGCGTGTGGGCCGGCGGGTGGTGCCGCTCCCGGCGTGCTCTGGGGCGGTGCAGAGCGGAGCATGCCGGGAGTTGTAGTCAGCGGTGTGGGGGCGCGGCGAGCCCCTGAGCGTGTGGTCGGTAACTCCGTTTGCTAGGAATGTTAATTTGTCCCGGCGGAAACTGCATTGGTCGCGCTGAGGGATGTGGGAGAGCTTCGCCCTCATGCAGTTGAAAGGGGTAGCTGGGGGCAAGGTCAGGGAGAGCCTTGCATGTGCCACTTGCCTCAGCTGGGAGCGTTTTTACAGAATCAATCAGTCCATCAGTTAGGTTGGAAGAGACCTTTGAGGTCATCGAGTCCAGCCTATGGCCGAACACCACCATGTCAACTCGACCACAGCACTAAGAGCCACATCCAGCCTTTCCTTAAACTCCTTCAGGGGTGACTCTACCACCTCGGTCAGGCGCAGAGAGCAGCAAATGGAAACCTTGGCTTTTTTGGGGGGCGTGGGATTGTTTGAGTTTTCAAAATTGTCTTTTAGGAGTTTTCCCATTGAAATGCTATTTGTGAGTCTTGTCACTTCCTAAAATATTCCATGAAACCTGTGGTTATAAGGAGAAGGTGAAGAAAACTGAAGGCTTCCGAGGTTGCATGGTCAATGTTGTTTGAGTGGTCATGCTGGCCTTTTTTCTACCCTGAGATGGCAGGGGACAGCCTGCTTTTAGAAAAAGTATGATACTAAACACAGGCAGAATAAAAGAGTACATGGCTCTTTGCACTGATCACACAGACGTGTTTTGTGGCTTTTATGTAGGGCTTCAGTTTTGAAATTAAAGAAAGAAAGAAAGAAAATCGGCGTTTGTTGTCTGAGGTCTGGGCATTCCCTTGGGTGCACAAAGGTGGCTCCTCAAAGGTCCTGAAGACTTGCAGTTCAATTTCACTAATATGGATGGGGACTATACCGGGTCTCAGTTGACTGATACTTGCTGTTGTCTCTAGTTTTATTTTGTTTGGCAGAAGAAGAAAACAGCATGTTTCTTTTTATGCACGGTGGAAACCTTACTATTATAGAATCATAGAATGGTTTGGGTTGGAAGGGACCTTAAAGATCATCTAGTTCCAACCCGCCTTCTATGAACAGAGGCATCTTCCACTAGACCATGCTACTCAAAGCCCCATCGAACCTGGCCTTGAACACTTCCAGGGATGGGGCATCCACAGCTTCTCTGGGCAACCTGTTCCAGCGGCTCACCACCCTTCCAGTAAAGAATTTCTTCCTAACATCCAATCTAGACGTACTCCTTCTCACTTTAAACCAATTCCTCCTTGTCCTGTCACTACCTGCCCTTGTAAAAGCTCCCTCTCCAGCTCTCTTCTAGGGCCCCTTTAGGTACAGGAAGGTGCTCTGAGGTCTCCCTGGAGACTTCTCTCCCCAGGCTGAAAATCCCCAACTCTCTCAGCCTGTCTCCATAGGAGAGGTGCTCCAGCCCTCCAATTATTTCCGTGGTCCTCCTCTGGACTCATTCCAACAGATCCATGGCACTCCTGTGCTGTAGACCCCAGAGCTGGATGCAGCCCTCCACTGAAGTTGTTCCTTTAGTGGAAAGCTCTGTTCAACAATCCTCAGAGAATGTAACTATTTTTCCTCAGTCCCTGCATTAGCCAACAGCTGTGACTTGGTCACTGTATTTGAAAGCAGAGTAACTGTATTGTCAGGTGTGTGTATATGTTTTGATCTGAGCGCTTTGATACACTGTTGCTCCTAAAGGACTCCATTTCACACACTCTTGTAGAATGAGGCTTAGGAAAACTTCCAGAAGATTTTGAGGTTCAGTTTTGCTGAATCTGGCTTTTAAAAGGCTACGTTTTTGTTAGGTGGGGATTTTTTGTTTGTGTTGGTTGTGGTTTGTTTGTTGTTGCTTTTTAAAATACTGTATTCTTTCTTATTCTTGTTAAAATAGGCCAATAATATGTTCAAGATAGACTAAGTTAGACATTTGCCCCTTTTCTAGTGTTGTCAGTGAGGCTTTTTTAATGAGCTGACCAACTGGCATTTCAAGTGAAGGATTTTTTTTAATTGGCTCATGAACGCAGAGCAAACGCGAGCAGAAATTTGCAACTATCAAGTGTTTTCTAAAAAGTAGTGGCAGATTTTACAACAGGCTCAGTCCTGGTCTACTTTTCTGAATTTCCATTCTCTCAGTTGGCATCCTGTTTTCGGTAACAGCAGTTCAGGCTTAATGATGCAGCGGAGGAGCTGTTTCAAATGGCAGTGTTGTATGCTGAGAGAATACCTTTGTATTTTTTTCCCTCCCCGACCATTTTTCTAGATGTTAAGGAGCCAAAAAGGACCGATGATTCATGTTAGCTGGGGAAAAAATTGTGTATATCAGAGGGGTTTTTTTATGTATAATTTACTACCAATGTTAACTTTCCCTGATTTGGAATCTGATTTATTTCAAAATTATTGCAGATCATGGTGTGGGTAAGGTTATATGGTGTTTACTTTAAATTTCAGTGCTGTAACTTTTACTTGCAACAGGGAGGTTATATCATTTTGACTGTACTGTCAGAGTTAGATCAGACAATTTTTTGAGCATAGACAAGCCCAGACAATGTGATTTATTTGAATGCTGACTAACGGTAAAGTGTTTCTTTGTCATTGGTAACAAATGGTATTGTTGCCTATTCATTTTCAAACTCTTCAGAAGCCTGTACTCTTGAATATCTTGGAGCTTGGGCAATGAAATTTAGTGGCAGCAAAAGCACAGTTCTAGTAAAAGCTTTTATTAATGTTTCTGTAAATATATTGTTTGGATTGAAATAAGACTTAATAGTCTTAGGATAAAATCGATCAAACAAATGCACACAGATGAAAATTAAGAGACTCCTATAGGTAGATGGAAGGATTCGGTGGGTTTGGTACTATACTGCCATGACAGCAATGGAAAGTATGTTTCTGTAGAGGGCATTCAAAATGTGCCCACTGGAAACTGCATTCAACCCACACTAATAGCTTGATAGGGAAAGACATTTTCAATTTCTCTCTTTTTATTTTACTTTATGTTATTTTATTTTATTTTTACTTCCCCCCCATCCTCTTATATTCTTTGATTTGTTTCAAGGTAATTTGGTTTGATTTGTTCCACTGTGTGTGATGGCGCATTCTGTGAACACAAAACCCTGCAAAAATGTCCACATTAGTGACTGAGGAGTTGACTTTGCATAGTGATTATGAACAGTTTTGTGTATAGAAAATCAGTTTCCTATTCTAAGCATGTAAAATAATGGCCAAATGTCTTAAGGAAAGAAAAAATCTTTAATTTCCAAGCTTCCTTAATAATGGAATTATTCAGGGGATAATGCCAAATGCAGAATTCATGTTATGGTTGTACAAACTAGAAAATCTTGAAAGCTGTGGAGCTGCATATAGGAAAATGTCAAATGAGAGCTCCTCATTCCTCAACAGAGCTACCATGTGTCAGTACTTCTGAAAGAATGGCATGCAAAATTGCTGCAGAAAAAACTGCACATGGACACATCCAGGAAATCAATTATTAATCAGAAGTACAAACTCATGGTTCATATTTCTCACCAAACTTCATTAGCAACAATTCAGCAGTGTTTATTAACAGGAATAGACGCCTTAGTTTAGAAAGCTATTTGAAGAGCAGTTCAGGTTCAGGAACTGAATAAACAAGTCTCTTAAACAGTCTTTCCAACTTTGTGCTCCTGCAGCTGAACAAGTTTTTAAGCTTGGTATCAAGATATTTTGAGGATGGCTTTAGAAATTATTGATACAGTACTTCCTGAACTGAAGAATATTGAAGTAGCACAGTTGAGCATAATTCGATGTGGTAAAGGATGCTTGATTTCAGCTATGTGCTCAGATGGTCATTGTTTAAAAATGTTCAAATGAGAGAAAACATAACACTATTGCCTGAAATTATCTTTGGGAACCTGAAGTTTAAGACACTTAAAAAAAAATCACCATCTATCAGTCTCCATATAGACAAAAATGACATGAGTTTACTATAATTGTAAAATGGGTTTAATTCAGCAGCTGCGGCCCTTTGTGGATATGTACAAATCACTTAAGCAGTGATATGAGATGGTTTGGAAAGAGTTTTGCACCTGTGTAACTATAATGAGGTTTATAATTGATTTGAGTAGAAACTGCACAACTGGTGTGTTTAGACAAGGCCTTCATCTGGCATTTCACTCAATAACAGGAGAAACTCAAACCTTACAGCGTTCTATTGGTGATTCCTCCTCTTCCTTTCCGATAGTTTAAATGTGTTGACGTTGCTCCTCTGCTTCTTCTGTCTTAATTATCCTGCTTAATTTGCCTTTCCCATGACCTGTACAGTGGTAAAAATCACTCCAGTCTGCATGCACTGACTTGCTTTTTGCGCCCTGACAACCCTGACATAGTTTTCGCCACCATAACTTTTTGCATCAACCTGCCTTTACTTCTTGTGAAGAAATGGGGCTTTTCCATCTGCTGGGCTGGTGCTAGCCCTGCTAAATCTTCATCCCTTGTTAAAAAAACTGAAGGAGAGGCATACACTGGGCCTTTCTTTAAATAAATAAAAAAATGCTATACTCAACGTTCTACATGTGTGTTTTCTCACCCACATACATAAGTGCTGTGCAACATTTAAAACCTGTGGACCTCTGAAGTACTTATCTTGAAACATGTTTTGTCATTTGTAGTGTTTGCAAGCACTTTAACCAGAATTTGGTTATTCTTGGCAAATGCTGCACTCAAGTGTTTTTGCAAAACTTTCATTTTATTCCTTCTGGTAAGACGCAAAGTACAGCCTTGGGGATGATCAACAAAACAAAAATTAAGTTTTAAAAAAGGCCATTTTCTTCAGGGACATCACTAAATGGCCCATCTGAAGAGTGATGTTTAAGATGTAAGTGCTAGGTACCTAGATGTAGATAGTGGGTCTTATTAAAATGTTTTGTTGGAACAGCAAAGCTGTTCAGGGAAGCAGCTGGAGGGTAAAGCCAACCTCTGGGGAGTGGAGTGAAAGCTATATTCATTTTAAGTATATGAGATCTCTCACTGCTTAGTTGCAATTAAGGTGAATTTTGTTGAAGTGAGAGGGGAGAGCAGAATATAGGAAAGAGGCATTCTGCTGTTTGCTGTAACACCAGCTGCTGTTACAGCATCAGGAAAATGTGTGGAAACAGCAAAGAACAGAGGGGCAGAGAGGAAAAAAAATTATTTTTATGTTGTTTAAAGCTTGTTGAAATCAGTGGGAGTTTTTTCTTGGTAGGATGTTGATCATCCTTAAGTTGAATTTTTCTTCATTGCCTCCCTCACCAGAACATTCCACGTAGTTTCCGGCAGCAACTGAATGTAGGGGAAGGGGAAGCAGATTTTATTGGCACATTGTCTGTAAACTGTTGCTATAATTAATCAAAATTTAACTCTTCTGATTTTAGTTTGGCTGATAAGTTTGAGCAAGTTGTCTAAGTTGGAAAATTCTTCTGCAGTATCAAAGAATACGTCAGCGCATTAACTAATTCAGTAGGTAAAAAAGAAGAAGATTGTGTAGTAAAGTATCAGCAAAGAATTCCTCATACCTGGAAATTTCACTGTAAGTATTGTGCAGTATTTTTCCATAATTGGATTTGTAGTCTAAATGTGCACAGCCTTGAGGAAAGAGAATTTTACAAAAGATTGTTTCTAGCGCTTTTCTCTTGCTAGTAATTCAGACTAATTGTATCCTTGCTGTTTTCTAGACTACTTGTAGGTATTTTTCTGGTCAACTGCCGCATTAATAACTGCATTAGAATTGCAAAAGAATTTAAGTCACATTATTGTGGAATAAATTGTGCCAAAATGCACTATGCAGTACAAAACAGGAGTTTATGGGTTCCTTTGGGATAGTGTAATTTCAAACCATCCTTGCATGTAGATCTGAAGTGAGGGCTCCATCACTGTCAAGAAGAGAACTCAGCAATGACTACTTTGACTTTATATGGCTTGAATTTTTTTGGCTTCTGCGGTGACATCAAATGATTAGAGGCTTCAGAAGTGAAAAACTGATGTATTGAGGTAAAGTTACTATGAGGTTTTTACTGCTTTCTGTCTATGTATGAACTGAGACACCAAGTTCTGTGATATATAATCTGTATGTCTTCAGTTCTTACCCCAGAAATCTCTTTTTGCAAATGACAGTAGTGCCTGAATCCCAGATTTATTGTTATCCAGTTGAATTTCTGGGTTGGTATTTTTTTTCCCTATCATATGTGTTCTGAAACAATGAATCTTAATGTTTAAAATCTTATCCTGAGGAAACTGACCCCACAGTAATTAATCTAATCCTTACTGCTAAACTCACTTCTTATGCTTTCCTCTTTCAAATATTTGTTCCACTTTATACATCTTAGAACATTGTAATCCGTATTGATACTCTATGCCATTTGCTGTTACATCATCCCAGTTTATTACTGATACATGCTCCTAGACATAAAAATCATAGTTAGTATTTGAAATTAATTTATTAAAAATGAATTTCTAATTGCTAAAGGAAAGCAGCCACATAAATCTGATGCAAAAATAAAGATCCTTTTCTTATTTGACTATAGCGGAAGTGCTGATGTAAAAACAGGACCAGAGGACAGACTCGTGTGCCAAAGCAGCCAAGCCTGTTCAAGGCAGGGCGCATTGGGCAGATTATTCAGCCATTTCATTCTCCTTCTTTGACGTGGCAATCAGCAAGTAATACAACCTTAATGTAACAAGCCATGTCATACATTTTAAAAGCCTCTGTGTTGTTTTCTGGTGTGAATTCTGTCCTCTAAAACTTTTTCCTAGTTTTCCTTCTTGTGCTCTCTCCTCTGCATTTAGAGACACTTGGGAAGGAGCAGGGGTTGCATGAAGTTGTCTTAAACATAAAGATACAAAATTGTCTTACAAATGCTGATTTAATAACTCTGCTGCCCTGACACATGCATACAGCCTCCCTGGCCTCTTCCTTCTCCCACTTTGTTTGATATTGTGCTTCATTTTTACATTTACAAGCCAGTGTTGCTTGAGATCATCCAAAATTTCCAAGACTGGTATAATAACCCTAATATCAATATTTCTCCTTTCTGAGCTAGAACAGATGAACTTTGGTTTTGCACAAAGGACTTCATTCAGTATTGCTTTAGCTTCTTTGTGCCATGGATTTTGTGCCAAATTATTGACCTTCAAAATTATAAGGGTGAGAGATTGAAGAAATCTTCCAGCTGTTCCCTATACAGATGCCTGAAGCATGGACCATTATGTACAGTATTCAAGATTCATCCTGAGAGGCTTTCCAGTCCCATAACCTACCATCTCACACAGGCACTGTTAAAGGGGAGTAGAGGTGGAAGGGTGGACACACTAGGAAAGCACCAGCATCCAAACTGTATGGCAGCTTCCATGCTTGCTCTCACCCTCTGTCATCTACCAGACACATCTAACACAATGTCATAAAGAGCTTATCAACTTTAATTTGAGAGAGATATATTTTGTGAGTGTAGTTTCAGTCTTTCAATTGCATGGTATAAAGTTAGTGTTTCATGAGCTGCAGGGGTATCTATCATGGAGCACTTCTTCCTCTTCCTTCTCCTTGGACCTTGGTGTTCTCTGTCTTGTTTCTAACTCTTTTCTAACTCTTCCTCCTCCTCCTCTCTCTAGCTGATGTCTTCTTGTATTTCTTGGATATGTTTCACCTTGGCTCTTGGGCTCAGCGTTGACCTGCAGTGGATCCATTGTAAAGCTGCCTGAAACCATTAGTGTCTGGCACAGGGCAGTCCCTGACCTCTTCCCACAGGTTTTCAAGTCCACATGGGCAAGCTGGATAGGGAATGTGACCAAGCTATCTGCATCATGATATCTTTTTGCTGGTTACCGGGATTTTTTTACTTTACTCAAGGGTCTTTTTGCTACATACTGTTCTTGTTTAGACAATGTCACGTATTGAATATTATGTTTGGAGACTGTATGTATTTATGGAGTCACACAACTTTTGAAAGGATCCTGTTTCTTAATATTGAGAATAAATTCAGGAATTTCTAAGGTGATAGGCCTCTTTTTTAGAGAAAATACCCCCATTATCTTGACTTACAAGGTTCTTTAATTTGCTGAACAGGTGCTACTTACATCTCCTTCATGTGACTTCCACTTGAAGCAGAGATACACTTCATGATTTTTATTGCAGGCAGATGGTAAGATTTGTGTGGAAATCCTAGGCAATTTTTATTGGGCTATTAATTACTGGCATTTGAATTATTAGTATTGAATTATGCTAATATTTTCTTATTTCTGCAACAATTATCCTTCTTCTGGAGAGAAATGTGACTTGTATTTGTGACTTTCTTGTTTCCTTCATTAACTCATTATGGTAGGTAACAACAAGGAGAAGACCGTGTTCAAATGCTTCTTCGAAAGCAATAGAGTAATTCTGCTAGGCTTGGAAAAAGTGCAGTGTCATTTCACTGCAGTCCCACCACCCTACGGTGACCTGTAGCTTAATGCGCACCGTCCTAACCTGGGCTATCAAGTAAAAGTTGTATGTGGTTTCTTTTAATGTGATAGGAGAAAATTTTTATGAATACAGTCAGCACTGGTTCTCACAGCTAGAAACTAGAAAGGCTGTGAATATTAAGTACAAAGACTGACCATCTTTTACTTAATTCTCTATTTTATTTGAGGATGAGATACGCTTCTGAAGATCAGCCAGGTCCTCCAGATTATTATAAGCCCTGTCTGTCATCTTATATATAATACAATTATAAGAAAATATACTTATATAATACCATTTTGTTTTGGATGCCTATAGAGACTCCTAAAAATTCGGAAACTCAAGGTCAAACCCTGAGAGCTTTTAGGCATACAAACCTGACTCATATAAATTTGTGAATGCAAAATTTTTCTCTCTCTTACATATTAGAACAATATAAAGAATGACAGATCCCCAGTAGGATGAAAAAATGAAATATCAACATTTTAGTTCCTCTGCCTCCATATGGTATTATTATCCCTTTACTCATACACCCAACATTATGGCACCTAGTTTCTTGATAAGGAAGCAGGAGCAATCAGCTTCCTAAGCACTAGTGCAAGGTAGGTGTGCAAGAAATGCATATGCTAAAGGATGAGAGATATAATCGTGGCTTTCCACCCATCCACGCTTGCAAAATGAATACCTCTCAATGCAGGTTTTTAATTTGGTAATTAGGTATTCTTGTGCTTGATCTTAAGTTCATTTTGGAAGTAGTACTCTTGTAATTTTTAACCATCACTTTTTATTAACTCTTGGGAAGCCACAATTTGTGTATTGGGAGATGAAGTGTAATCAGATTCCATCTCACTAAAGCACTGCTGTGTAAACCACTTCACCTCCTGTTTAACTGAGAAACTGAACATGGAGAGGCTTTATGTCAACAAGGAAAAGATGAATATTTAAATTGGCCAGAATGGTATTATGGCTCTTCTGAGCCTCTTAGTACACAGTTAATGGCATTACCTCTTTGCCTATGCTTATGTTGTCCTTATTTTCAGGCATCTGCAAGGATTGGGAAATGCTCTGGAGTTATAAATAATAGACCGGTAGCAGAGTTGGGATGGTAAGTGTTCAAAACAAGCTCATCAGTGTATGTACATCATGAGCAGACAAACGCATTTCTATCCACGTATCTAGTCAACCCTGAATTTTTTGAAAAATACGGTTTCTGAAGCCTAACTTACCTGTGGCAAAACCTTTTCCCACTGGAGGAATATAGTCACAGGGGCCAGTTCTTTTTGGTAACAACGCTGTTTACAGCTTTCAGTGTGGTCAGTGGACCCTTGTAATGACTGCCTGTGAAGAGTTTACCAAGCACCCACTTCCAATGACCTTCGATTGACTGGAGAAACTGCTCTTCATTGGAAAACGGAAATTGAAAAGAGCTGAAGGGAGTTATTCTGCTGCAATGTTTATGTTCTTGGTCTAGTGCAGGGTATCTTACTGTGAACAAGGAGCTACCCAAGTCGGGTCTGCTGATGAATAGAATTTACACACAGAGTAAAAGAACTGTAAGGATGTGGTAGTGTATTCTGCCTTTTAGACTCTGTTTTAATGTCTGTCCTGAAACCTACTAAAATCTATGTTTCTTAGGACTCTGAAGAAGAGTAGTGCAGATTGGCAGATGTTTTGATCTGATGGGAGATGAAATTCTATTTTTAAACCATTAATACTAAATAGACCTAAATTTCCTGCACTTCAGCTGTGTTGCAAGAGAATTGATTGTGATATCTGAGACAGAAGAGAAAAAAACTATGATGGTAGTTGTGGAAGATTTTACTTCCATTTTAGAGAAATGTAAGAAATATTTTTAAACCAAAACTTTTATCCTATGCCTATGGTAGGGGGAAAAGAAAAATGCCTGTGCCTTAAGGAGCACGTATGAAATTGTAATCAGCAGGAGCGTTCTTGGTGCTTAGCTACATGGTTAATCTAAGAACTTGCCTACAGTAACAGAGTTAAGCGTTTCTTGCTGTGAGTTTTCAAATTCTTTTGAAGATAGAGTTGCTTGGATTCTGATCGAACTGAATCCATGACAAAAGAACTGGGACTATGAGATGAGAAAAATTGGTAGATTTTCCTACAAGGATTTCTGTCTAGGTGGGGTGAAGTGTTGCCAGAGCACACTTACAGTGATGTATCTGTTGGACTTGTGTCTTTTATGTCACGTTCTTCCTAGAAGCCAGGAAGATGCTGCTGCTACTGACTATTAGTCAGGATCAGAGTGATAGCCTCTTGCAGAAGCACTTTGGTTTAGTGATTGGATCAAGAAACCATCTTTCTTGGCAGTTTTCTAGGTATATTTTTCAAATATCTTTTTTTTCTGCTCTAGGATACTTAACAGATGAGCTGTGAAAAAAAATTGCTGTGCTTCCTCTGGAAATCAGGATGTCTTGGACATTTGTATTTTGGTTATTTATCTGGGTATAACAAAGAGACAGATGTGAGGATTCTCTCTAGAAATGGAAGAGGTGAGGATAACTGCAGATTTTGGATGGTAGAGGAAAGTTGCTGGTGAGTTGGGAATATTTTTATGAGATCTATTTTTATAAAATCTGTTTTGGCATGTTTTATTTGAAGGCTGTAATTTTAAAGTTGTTAAAATGTGTAATTCTTAAGTTCAGCACTTAAGCTTGTATTTCTCTTTAAGCGCATGAATAACCCCATTAAAGTGCGGAGAGCTAATCTTATGCTGAAGTATTTTGCTGAATTGTGTCCCTGGAGAATTTGATACATGCGAAGAAAAACGTATCTAAATATATGAGCGTTGTTCCCAGGTTTGGTAGAAATACTTCTGCTTTCTATATGTACTTCTTATTATAAGTTTCCCTTGAATGCAGTTTGAATATAATTCTGCTGTTCAGCAATACAGATGCAAGAAATATGCCATAAATATCTTGCCCTTCTCTCCCTCCCCCAAAGTTGCATTTGGCAAGTGCATCATGCTATATATTGATGTTACTATTTTATAAAGAATTTATAAAATTTTGGACAGTAATAACATACTTTTGTGCACTGTTCCATAAGCAGAGAGAAAGTGCAAGACCACTTACTCTCCCACTCCAATCCAATATAATATTGATCATTATGCTCAAGAAACTCTATTATCACTCTGGAAACAGGATTAAACCACCATTGTCAGTAAGAGTTATTCATAATTTGTTTAAGAAGAATCAGCCCACAGGAGTGGATCTCAAATTTTAATTTTTGGTGACTGGGGTGTATATGCTCTCAAGAAGGTGCATGGGATATATCCTGAGGGACATGAGTTTGTGAGGAACCCAAGGTTACTCAAGGCTCACCAAACTGTAATAAAGAGTAGCTGATAGGCATAGCCAGTGCACAGCCCAGTTACTACTCTTTCTGTCCAATAGGAGACTCTGTATGGTTCCAGGATATGACCCTTCTATTCCTTGTGGAGATGAGGAAGCAGCAGCTGGGTCTGCATATCACAGCTCTCTGCTGTAATAGTTGAGTAGCTGGGGTCATGCAGAGCAGTGTCTGCTAACATTTCCATGGGAGGATTTGAAAGTGAGCTCCCAGGAATTTTTCAGACTGCACTCCCTTTTGGGACAGGGATCAATAACTGAGACTCCCTGTTTAGTCTGTTTTCCTTAGGGTTGTAGGTAGCCAGAATTGCCTGGCAGAGTAGCTCTCTCATAAATGGCTGTAGGTGGAGCTCCAGGTGACAATGTTATATTTAGGTGCTTTGGTAAATATCCAAAGTGGGGCTGGAAAGACTCCAGGCCACCGTGTCATTTCAGGAATTCTCACTGATGTGATCGGTCACTGATGTGATTGTTCTAACTTGACCAGTAGATTTACAGCTCAAATTGGGCTTAAATACCAGTTGTGTACCCTTGTTTACCTGTGTGTCTTTGCCGTTTCACTTTGCTCTGGGCATACACAGCAAGTTGTGTTGGACCATGATCAAATGTAAATGTGTCAGAGTCATGTTTTAGAAGCATAAGTATGATTCAGTACTTGTGAAATGGTGCTTAATTCTAAAAAATTGATTTTATTTTGTTGCCGTTTTAGAATCGTTAGTGGACTTGTCAGACTTTTCAACCTTAGTATCTCCTAGAATACTGAAGGACCGAGTTTTCAAAAGATGCTGTTTTTCCTTTAATTGGTTAAAACAAAATTGGTCATCTTCATTTATTATATGAATCATGGAATCTAGAGATGGGAAAGACTTATTACTTGATGTAGTCCATTGTCTTCCGCAGCCAAATGGTTCTCTACTATAAACTTTTCCAGCGCTTTGAGCAATTTAGTTTTAAATATCACTGCAAAGAACAGGATTTTCACTGCTTCTCTAGGTGAGTTATTGAACACCTTTTTTTTCCCCCCCCAAATGGTTTCATTATATTTTACTTTATATTTAGCATACATATATAGACAGCTAGATGGATACAGATATCTTTTAAAAGACAGAAATTTGTTACCTGGTATTTTCTGGATTAGATAGAGGAAAAAATGTTTTTTCCAGTCCAATGCTGTAGATACCCAATGCCTTAGCAAATGTTGAGGTTTTAAAATTATGTTTTCATATCTATTTTGTTGCAGTAAGGGTCCCCTGAAAAGTGAGAGAGGATATACTATTGAAAAAAGTTCTTTCAAATACATCCTGACTTAAAAAAAAAAGGGTCTCCTATTACCATGACTACTTATCACAGCCATTTAGTGTACTTCTAATTGCAAAGACAGGTAAGTAAAATGAGATTTGTAAATTGTATCTCTGTATTTTAAATTCATGGCTACATCTTTGCTACTGTCCTTAATAATTCTTGCTGTCAGGCACTGCAGATCTTTGTAGGCATTCCTTCTGAACTAACACTGTTATTGTTGAAACAAATTGCATTGGTCTTCTACTTTTAATCTCTCTAAAAGATTAAAGATCAAGTAAAGAAAAACATTATAGAGGCACAAAAAGCTAGTGTTCACTTTCATTTTGTTTCACCTTTAATCAAACTGTAACTGCTCCTGCTAGCAGTGTTTTTGTAGCACATCTATTTGTTCAGAAATATAATGATTTGTCACCTCTTTGGGACAACTTACATGATAACAATGACTTAGTGTGTAAGACTGTACAACAAGGGGATGATTCATAGGAATTTCAGAACAGAAAACAGGTCAGTTTAGGAAAATAAGCCTAAAAATACAGCTTGCTAAAACAATTAATATCGAAATAAAGATAGCATTCTCTAATTTAAAATCTATATATCTCCTTAATATTTAAAGTTTTTAAATAATATTTTTATTCATTTTCTGAATACCTAGAATCCAAATAGATAAAGATCTTCCAATATTTTTATTCTTGGTAATAGAATCATTCATGGTTACAATTTGGCAGGCTTAAGTTCCTTAATAAATTGTATCTTAATGAAATCACATGATTGACTACATGGCTGTAGACCAGTTCATGACCAAAAAAAGGATTTGAAACTCCTCTTGCTTTCATCCCTTAATGTCATACATCAAGCTTCTGATATTTTCCCTCAAAAATGATAAATTTCTTAAGAAGCCGATCTGCTGCCCTCCCTTCCCAAAAATATTGTTGGGACTTATGTGCATGCTAAAGTATTTGAAGTACTTAATGAATTTTAAAAAAGTTGTATTTGACTTTCGTATACCTTCTTTTCCAAGGATTTTAGCTTTACACATAGGATACCTGTAGAGACATTTTGCTCAAAATAAAACCAAAAATGAGATGGAAATGAATCCATAAGGAAGTAGTGCTTCTATCTGAGGAGGCATTTGCTACCTTTGGTTGTGTAAATTGCTGACCAAAGTAAGAAAATGAGCAAGCTTGTTGCCCAGGAAGTTAAAAATAGAAATCTTCAGAATCTGTGCATTCCTGCAAGAAACTTTTTGGACCGGGATCAGTTTCTTGTGAGAAATCTTCCCACCAAAGCTTCAGATGAAACTGAGGAAACATAATGTATTTAATTGATTGGGAATTTACTGAATAACCAGCACTGGTGAGAACTCAAACCACCCTGAGTAAATGTGATTAGATGCTAAAAAATTACTAAATTTTCATTAATCAGACTTTATGTCCAAATGCAATTTCCAGAAAGTAAAATCTTATTTCCTTTACAAATTTGTCTTTGTCTCTTTACTGCTCTTATCCTGAGCAATTTTTAATTTTCCAAGCTGATGAATATCTGCAGTCATCTCTCATATCATACATCTACACTCCAGTCTAGCAATGCAGCTATAGCTCCTCAGGATACACCTGAGCTGGATTTAAAACTGTTCCTGTGGGTACCCAGCATAGTGTAGCCAGACAAGGACCTGGAGTTTCATTTTAGTTTCATTTCATTTAGGCTGTTTGATGTATTTAGGCTTTAATAGTCTGTACTGAGACTCATCCCGCCTCAGGATGGACTTTTGTCAGTCACTAAATAGGTTAGTTAAGTCGGCTTGGATATGTACATCCAAGCTACCCTGCCTAGTGTCAAACCAGCAAATTCTTTATTCCACTGAAAGTTGCATAGGGTAAAGACAGTTCAGTGTGTTCAGACTCCTGTGGAGGGAATAAAGGGATTTGCAACATCTAAGTGGTCTGCAGTAGCTTCAATGAAAAAAATACAATACGAGAGTTACATCATTGCCTTGAGTGTTTATAATATTTGATTTCTCTCCCCAGTAGATGCATAAATGACCAAACTCTGACAAGAGTAATGGATTTGAACAAATCAACCTTAACAGAAAATATTGCAGTCTGGAGTATTCAGCCCAATCCTCATGCCATTTAGCATAAAAGCAGTCAAGCAAACCAATGCCAATTTCTTGTATCACTCCCACCCTCCTTAGATTATTTGTCTGAGATCTATTTTTACAAGTTGCCATTTTATAGTATATTTTTATTACCAGTGATAGAAATATATTTATTTTAAAGCAGAATGTAACAATATTGCAGTGTGTTGCCCTTTGTTCAATACCGTATTTTACTGTTTTTTCTTAATAGTAGTAATGATAATAATACTTAATGCTTAGAGTACCCCATGTATTGAAAAGAGCTTTGCTGCCAACAAGTCAGTATCTTGTGTAGACTAGCTAGATATTGTACCTCCCTTTTAGAAATAATCTGAGACAGAAGATCTTTAACAACTAGCCTTTGAAAAGTATTCATAATTGTGTCTCACTGAATTCTTGTTTGTGTAACTCTAATTTCCAAAGGTTCCTGGCCTCGTCTGTTACCTTCAATAGGGGAATAAACTAAAAAAGAGGAACCAAGAAGGATAATTGACAGAGTGTCTGCAATTGAGTAACATGGTGTTTCCTCTTTTCTGCACTCCTTCCTTCAGTCTCCAGTGCATCTTGCAGCCACAGAATCACTGCTGCAGAGCTCAGCAGGCAAACCTCAGTCTCTGGAGACTCTAGAGAGTCTCTAGTCACACTACTTTTCCTTCTCACTTTCTGTTCATCAATCATCTCAATATTCCTGCATATTATCTGCTGATTTATCCATGCATTCCCTCTAAGTGTACTGCTTTCCTACCATTCTTCTGTTACATTCCTGTGCTTGCTTGCAAGTGGCTGAAGAATCTTAGTGGTGTAATTGCCATGAATTTACCCATCCAAAAGAATGTTAAAATTCAGAACAGTGTTCCAACATATGTTACACCCCACACTTGCTACCACCATCTTTTGTACGCAGGAGTTCACATTTGATTCTGCTTTCCTTCCCTCCTACACTTACGTTTCCTACACACACAGACACACACACATACACATCTGTTTTCCTTTCTCCAATCAATAGTAAAATTTAGCTGCTTAAATAAAACTGCTGGTATATTTGGGGGTCTGTAGACATAACATTCAAAATGAAAATATTATCAATTTTATCTGTTTATGGTAAATTTTGTAGAAGAACCTGCCATTAGAGTATTTCTAGTCCAGGAAAAGGGCAGAAGACAGTATGAAATGCTGTCCTGTGGTACTTTGTGGTCCCTGTACTCGTATTATTTTAAACTATAGGGCTGATGACTTTGATATGTTATATTTAACATGCATTAAAAGTTTCATGTATTTTTAGGAGTTTTGCACATGCTACTTATATATCGATGTATTGTGTAGGATACCGTATGAGGGGTTTTATCACTGAGGTTTTATCAAAACCAGGCACAAAATAAAATTGGATAATCTCTTTTTCATTTGGGGGGATTTATTTTTTTTAATAGTTCATCTCTTCCAGTGTTGGTTTAAGCAAAAAAAAAAGTCTGATCTGAAATGGATTTTTGAACAAAGGTCTAATTTAAATATAGATAGAAAAGGGCAACATTTTTTCCTTTACTGCATTTTGTGCATTCCAGCAAAGTCTGCCGGTACATGTTGATAATTATTTACAGTAGTATCCAAATAAATTTCTGTTTCTCTCCCCCGAAATGTTTTCCATCTTGAGAATATAGTCTTCCAGTAACAATTTTATGGTTAAAGTTGTAAAACATTTTTTTATTAAAAGCTTTTAATGCTGAAAGTTTTCATAAAGGAAAAGTTTTCATAAAGGAAAACTTTTCTCTTTTAAATTATGAAGTGTGATGTGTAGTCAAAAAAGGTACTTGGAAAGGATTCAAGTTTAACTACACAAGCTGTTTTGTGAGAGGATGGAAACTGAAAAGAAATTGTTATAATTTTTACAGCAAGAAAACCTTTGCTTTTGATAAACCAAATAGAAATGTCTTGTCAGGAGACTCAATACTCTTGACTAGCGTGAGAAAGCATTGCAGTTATTATTAAGTGGGCAGATCTTTCCCTATAAGATTGTGTTCAATGCACTGGAGATACTAGAAATGCTTGAACATCAATTAAAAAGAAATGTTTCTTAAATCTTACAAGACCAAACAGCTCTTTTTAGCAGAACTGTACCCCTGGGAAGCAAGGGAATAGTGCAGAGACGCTGCTTATTTTAAGATGTCATATTTGTGTCTTCAAACCTGTAAAGAGATGAGATCTCTGAGCACATCCAATAGTTTGATACTGCTGAAAGGAGGATTTCAGGTTCTATTATTCTCTGCTTCCTCTCCCACTCTCCCTTACTTCTGCCCCAAGGTCCAACTTCTTTTTTACAGCCACTGTTACTTGTTCAACCACTCATGAATGGATTCAGCTCGTTAAGTAAGCAGAAAACAGGGTGTTTTTTCGCTGAACTAAGCAGGCTTTTGCAATTTTACTTGCTATATTTGTCATGGAAAAGTGTGTACAAACACATAACAAACAAGCAATCACGGTCCTGAAAAACATATGGTATTTCAGAAATCAGGATTACTTATGTGCTTAAGCCATTACAAGTTCAAAACCCAAGAATGAAACAATTTATCTTTTCTGATGGAAAATAACATCAGGATACTTTTATACCAGAACCACAGAATTTCTGCAGTCGCTATCACCCAGAGTAATTGAGAAGCAGGGTTTTTTTCATTTAAAGGTCTGCATGGATGCTAGGATTTCACAAACACTGACTAAGTCAAGGTTAAATTGGCTTCCTCTTCAGTTTTAAAACTGGCAAACTTTTCTCCCCTTAACCTCTCTGATTTTAGCCCCTTGTGTTTTCCAGAAAGTTCAGAGACAAATTGCATTCTGTACCTTGTTTGTAAATGCAACCCCTTTCCCACTTTTGTTGGTTTGTTCAGTGCTCTGAAGTAAGCAGGTTATGTTTCCTTTCTATTGAAATGATGATGTAATGGGCAAAACATCAGGAATTATTAATGAAAATGCTGAACTCTTCAGTCCATAATAGAAAAAAATTAAAGGTGCCCAACTAAGCTCTTCTACAGCTTTTTAGGTTTTCTGCTCCTTTAACGACTCTGAATGTTTTTTCAGACCATAGTTAATGAAAATAAGGTAATGCCTTTGGCTTTCTGTGCAAAGTATCTTTTCCTTTTGTTCTTTTAAGCAAGGAGAAAGCCCCAGATGAATCTTGATTTTTGAAACACGGTTTCTACTGAATCAACATGTAGTACTTTATTTCTGCAAGTGTCCTAAGTCTTCAATAAAATGGGTTCTGAAAATAGTTAGCCTTCCAAAACGCCAAAATTAGACATAACATCCTTGTAAGTGCATGTGTTCAAGAGCAGGATATTTTAAGGCCCGCGTTTTAATCTAAACATGTGTTTGCTATCAGCTACAAAGGTTAGGCCTTCACAGATTGTTCTCTGCACAAGGAAAATCTGAGTTGGTTGTTGGTTTTTTTGAGGCATAATATGGGTGCTTTTGCCTTTACTTACTGACAGTGGTGAAGACAAAAGAAATCGAACCAATGGTTCAGCATATTTTAGCCTGCTTCCAGCCTTTTTTTTCTCCCTCTGAGTATAGATATACTCTCTGAACAGCAATAACCACAACCCACCTACAGTGTTAAGATGCTCATTACTGCACATGTCACGAGAGGGACTCAAAAAACTATCTCTTGGGAAGGAAAAACTATTTATGATGCCCAGTATTAAAATTTAAATGCATATTCTTATATTACCCATCTTGAGGAAACCTTGTATGAGGGAATGAACTTTTATGTGCACCCTGAATATGAGTATCTGTAATAGCAATTGTTCTGTAGATAGAAAAATCACAGAGGAAGTCTAGATGCACAATAGAAGGATGACAATGATAAATTAGCTGAATTTACAACAAAGGAATTGTTGCACAATTTGACTCAAATATCAGTAATATTATAGAACCACATAGTTCCTTCCACTCTGGAGATAGGATATTGAACAAAAAGCAGAAAGGTCAGTAATGCTATTTGTCCCATTGGCTTTCTGATACAATACAAGAAATAGATTGGTTACGAGTTGTTGACCATGCATTGCATAGATTACAGAAATAGAAAAAAAAAAAAGAACAGAGTTATGAGGGATTTTTTTGTTCGTTTTGCCTCCAGCAGTTGAACTTGGAATAAAAAAAAAAAAAGGTACTCTCTTGACACATCGGTAGTTTACAGCTCTTTAATTATAAATCTTAACTTTGGCCTAAATGCCTTCCAAAATGTTTAGAGTTTCCTAAAATCTAAAATCTTGTTTTGGGACTGGATAAACAACAATTGCAGAGCAAGCAGTTTTCAATCTGAGAAGTACAGAAGAAGCCTCAGTTGGGCATTGTCACAAGAAGACTTATTTGAGAGCCTGTTACTAAATCTTGTCCTTCAGTATGCAGATCCAGAGTCATTGTGATTGCTATTGCCTTTGCAGATGAACAAGCTGTGTTGCAACTGTTTTTAGGAATGTCTTGTTGCCATTAATTTAGCAGTCACTTTTCTTTTTATGGGCTTTCCTCATTTCAGAACTTGAGACTTATCTACATGGAGCAATTCGTGAAAATTAATGTGAGTCAGCTAAAGATGTGACTTAGAAATAGATCAGTTAAACGTCATTAAAACCCCTAAGGACCTTCTTATCCAGAATTCAAGTGGTCCTAATTTAATTTAATTTACTTCATCAGTGAAGTTAGATCATTCAAATGTAGTTTCTAAAGGAGAACATCCACATTAGGATTTAATGTAGTTTTACAGCTTCTCTTTAAAGTAACATTTTTAGTTAATTCACTTTCCTGATTGTCCTCATATAAATAAATCCCTAATCCCACAAGTGTTTTTAGTTCTGGCTAATCCTTGACACTACTTAATAATGGACTGCATAATCCAGATAGTGTCTATACCAATTGCTGTGTTGGAAAACATCCAATTTCCAGTCTCTGCTGCATCTGGTAAGACTCTTCTCTGACTATTCAGCTTTACCAGCAAACTATAGGGCAGTTGTAAGGCAGGCTAAATCTAAGGCAAGAGGGTTTTGTTCCCCAACATCAATTAGCTGATACTAATACAACGAGACTTCCATCTATTAGCCAAGCTAAAAAGCTTTTAAGCTGATCTGCAGGGGATATCTTTAGCATCTTCATCCAGACTTTCCCTGAGGGCTGAACCATTTTCAGTTAAATGTCACGCTTGAGAGGATGCTTGAACCTTGCTGTAATGCCGAGGTGCAATTGTTGGACAGAGCTGGAGAAGTCTGTGTAGGGGGCGGTTTAAATTCCGTACTGGATTTCAAAGGTGTCAGTCAGCAAGGGCTGCGTAGAGGATGTATAGGATCAGTGTATTTTCAGCAGGCAGCTCAGGCAGTTAGGTAATTTTAGGTGCTTTGCGTAGATTATGGCATTATATATTTCTCCAAAAGGACTTAATGCTGATAGGAAATTAGACTATTTGAGCTATGTTTTAAACCAAATCTGAACTGCTACACTTCTCCTTTGTTTGCTTTACAGTGGAGCTTTGAAGTAAAGACACAGAGATGAGTAAAAATATGGATAGTGATGACACTGTTGAAGTAAAGTAGTGCTTATGGTATGTAGCGATGTGAATTTCTGCCTTGTGACAAAACTGTGTGATCCTGCTATGCACATGGGCTGGTTTGGGCTGGGGTAGAGTTAATTGTCTCACAGTGGCTCTTGTGGGGCTCTGCTTTGGGTTCCCGGTGAAAACAGAATTGATAATATAGAGATGTTTTTGTTATTGCTGAGAAGGGCTTGTACAGAGTCAAGGCCTTTTCAGAAGGGGGAGACTTCTGGAGTGATGGTGTTTGTCTTCCCAAGTTACCATTAGATGTGATGGAGCTGCTTCCCTGGGGGTGCTGGAACACCTGCCTGTCCATGGGAAGCAGTGAATTAATTGCTTGTTTTGCTTTCCTTGCATGTGCGTCTTTTGCTTTACCTTATTAATCTGTCTTTATCTCAACTCATACATTTTCTCACTTTCGCTCTTCTGATTTTCTCCCCCATCCCACCAGGGGGGAACTGTTGCGGTGTGTTGTTTCCTGCAGTGGCATGGCAAGCCGCAGACCTTCCCGGAGAGCTCTGCTGGGCTATCTTGGGGAAAGCAGCTGTTCCTGCTTCCCGTAGCCCTTCCTGGGCAGCCCCGAACTCATGCTCCGGCTAGCTGTCAGCACCACAACACGGTGATGATAAAGGAGGTGAGAAGGCTCCCCGCATGGGGACCGTAGAGGATCTTTATTACATGCTCACAGGCTAATCTCCAGAAGCAGAGAAAGCCATATGTTCCCCAGCCTGTGGTTTTATATGGGGATGAGGGGGGGCGGAGAGAGCACATGGACTAATGGTCTCAGGGCATAGGGGCGGTACATAGGCGGAGTTGGGGCACAGGGACCAATAGGGAGAATCTGAGGGAGTGTTCAGGGCTAGGGGCGGGGAAGGGAGGACCATGCGGGAAGGGCAGGCATTTAGGAAGAACAGGAGTGGAGAAATACGGCAGTACAGGGAAGGAAGAAGTGGCTAAGTTGCTGACTGGGGTTACACCACAACAGCATGCATCCCTGGTTATTTGGGTTGAGTAATGAAAGTAATGAAGTGGGTGGACAGATGCATCATTCATTTGTATAAAATTGGCCACAGACACAGTGCTCTTAACTATGTTGGCTTTATGAGCTGCCAAATTCAGAAAAGACTTGAGCTGAATTGCTTTTGGATTCTACCAACTACGTTGATCAGTTCTCCAGTAGCTACAGTGGGAGTGAGAACATCTAGCTCATATGTAGAACCGGATTTTTAGATGTCTTAATCTAGAGGTAAGTCCTAACTTTTTACTAAGCATCAAATTGGGCTTTTTGATCTTTGAATCTGTGTACAAACACTAACATGAAGATACAGTAAATCCCACATTAGAGCTCCTAGTCTTGGATGAAAACCACCCTGGCCACAGGACAAAACAACCCCACTGACATGGCTAGGTTAGACTCCTCTGAAAATTTTTGGTGGACTAGGTTTGCTCCTGCTGACCTTATGCCAATTGCCTATGGATGGTCTGTATCACCCCAATTTTAGGGGTCACTGAAATAGGACTACAGACATTTCCTCTTGTGGGAAAAAAACCCACAAAAAACCAACTGAAAACCAACACCCCAATAATCTTTTGAAAATATTCTGCTAATTACACTTGTATTTTAGATCTTGGTCAAAATAAAGCAGTTTCAGGGGCTGGGTACCAACTAATTCTGAGTTTATAATAGTGCAGTAATATCATAGTTTCTTCCTTCGGAACCAAGTTTTCCGAAAAGGTTTCCTATCCACACATTTAAAAAGGCTCTCAAACCTTAGTATATGAGCTCTGATAAATCATAGCCTGAGGTGGTCTAGTTGGGAAATGAGAAGCCACTGAATAAGGAAAATGCTGAAATTTCACTCTCCATAGGGATTACCAGTTTCATTAGCCTCAGTGAAAACCACATTTCACAAAATTTAGAGCTGCAGCAGAGCTCAATACAGATAATGCATTTAATGTATGCTCTGGGCAGTGAAGTTGAAACTATTTTCAAGTAATTTTGTTCAGTGTTGGATGCAGCCATTCTGTAAGTTTCCTGATAACTTAGAATTTTTCTTTCTCAAAACAGCAAGTGATACTGTTCCAAAGCACCTACAATTTCTATGACAAAGGTGTATCATCATTTCCCATAGAGTCATGTTTTATCACCACCTGGTAATATAATGTCACAGTATGATAGCACATGCAATTTAAAGATATGGTTTTTCCCAGTTCTGTAGTCATGTCAAACACTGCTGAATAATGTAGAGGCTTTTCCTTTTTCATTTTTTTCACACATGTGTCTTAACTCTACCAAATTAAAGACAGTTCAGGTTTGGTGGGGAGGCAAAACCCCCCCATGTATTCTACCTAGAAAAATGAAGATGTAGAGATGGTGTATTTATACAATAGAAGTGTGCAAATAGGAAAAGAAGTGATGATATGGGAGACAACGCATAATTCTGTGGCAAATATGGTTTGTTTTTTCATAATATTGTTAACTGTGGAAGTATGCCACTGGATTTTACTGTATTATGGGCAGACACCAGACATTTATCTCATTTTTGATGGCATCAAATGTTCAGTTTTCTGCCCTGAAGCCTTTAAAAATTACCTTTGACAATGTACAAGTAAACTCAGTTATGTAGTAAATACAAACTTTTCAATAGTTAAGGTGATGTGACTTCATGGCCCATGACTATGGCTCTTGGTGACAACAGCAATCAAACAACACTAAAATTAAACAGAAGTTTACTTGAATGTTTATGTTGGTTCTGGAGAGATTATTTTTAGCAATGAGCTTTCTACTTCTTCCAGATTAAATCTGAAATTTTCTAGGACAAAAATCTTTGTCTCTAAGTAGGTTTTCGGCTACACATTTTAATCAAATCGTCTATGTGGTAGCTTACCAGTATTTAAGAATAATTTGCCAATATTAAAGACATATAACATCTTCTTTCTAATAGCACAAGGTCCTCTTTGATGCAGAGGAACTTATGCTACTAGAAAGAAGATGTTATATGTCCTATCCATGTTGGATGGCTACCTTATGTGCTCTTTATTTCAAAACAGAATAAGTGCAAATACTTACACAAGCATAAGACATAGGAGAGCCTGGCCAGGTAGAGTTAAATATGTGGTGATAGAATTAATACAAGGTGATAGAATTAATGTCTTGTGAAAAGACAACTGTTTTCAAAGTTATGTGCTATGTTCTACGTGGCTAAGTTGTAACTAAACCCTTCAAGCCTCTTGCTCACCATTTCTCTAAGAGGCATATACGTTACAGGGATTCTTAACAGAGACTTGCAGTTCTTAACAGGGACTTGCATTCCTTGCGATTGGAATAACAGCAAATTGCAGCATTTCCCACATTACTAAACAGGCAGGAGTACTGCATAGAATAGAGGTCTGCCATAGGAAAGATGAACTGATCTACTCTATTTTGCTTTCTAGTGTGCGATTTATTTTGAAAGGCTTAAGGGTGGCTCGAATTAAAGATATTAGAAATAAGTGTTTTTGTCACTGTTGTTCATTTAAACAGAGGGATTATCTGAAAATTGCACTGCTAGGGTACCTACCAGTTTTTTTATCTTCTTCATTTTTCTTCCCCTGGTGTGAAGGAAGTGGTAGCTAAGAAGTTAAATTGTATTAGAAGGGTTCCCATGAAACATATCATAGTAGCAGTAAGGAAGTCTGTGGTCAAGCTTGGAATCAGATGATACAGATAAACATTCATGAACAGATCTGTCTCAAACCCTGTAATTTATGGTTCACAGGAATTCTGAACCAAATAAGCAACAACTGGGGCACTGTTCCATATTTAAAATCTCTCCTAAATCCAGAGGGATGAATTTTAAGTGTGAAGTCTGACTCTCAGGATGGTGAAGAGCTGTTTAAGAGTGAGTAGGTTTTTTGGGGTGACAGATGCAATCACTGTTTCCGTGAGGCCTAAACACTGAGGAGTGCAGAGGCTTACTACTGAGAATTATTTGGCTTTTTTCAAGGTTGATTTAGTGGCTGGAAAAGTGTTTTTCAGATAATTGCTGAAATTGAGCCAATGCAGTGTCTACTGTGAGCTCCATATGGTAGATTATAGACTCTAGTGGGAAAGGCGTTGCTTAAAGGATTTTTGGAAGAGAAACTCTGTATTCTGCTCTAGTCAACTGCACAGCAGAGAGTTTTTCTTGCATTCCTTGACCTCTGTAGAAGAGTAATGACATAAGGGAAAGAAATACACTTCTGTATATAAACAGGTGGATCACAACTGTCTTCCACTAGGCTGGGAGCCTAATAGAGCCTTTTCTAATTTAGCAGTTGTGGGAAAAGAAAACCCCAGTCTGCAGGGTTGGGAATTACCTGTTGCCTACTGAATTTCCTAGTAGCTTCAGTTAGTTAGCTTCTTTATTTTGTCCCCTAGGTTGTGGTGGGATGTTACTCCTGGTGCAACAGGTGCACATTCCCCACTACAACTAACTTTGTAGTGCAGTGCAGGGTTGTCATATCTGTGGTCTTCTTTCACAGGTGGCTGACAGGTGAGCTAAATGTTAATGAACTATCTTTACCTCTGGGTCTAGGCCCTCTCAACTGTGCAAGCTTTCCACATGCTGTTCTATCAAACTGTACTTCCTCCAAGGTTTTACAGATCCTTATTTTCCCCTCACTGCTTCCTTTCAGTCGGTCTGCTTGCCTTTACCCTTCTCTCTATAACTCTGGTATGGAACCTACTCCAGGTGTGAGCTTGGAAGGATGAGGACAAGGAAATGAATCTTGTCAGGAAGAGAAACACTTTGGACACGCTTTTTCCTCCTTTGGTGGTTCCTCAGGGGCATCCCCACTTTGACAAAAGCTTTGGTTTTGAATTCCCTTGCTGAAAGGGGTTATAAAATGCAACTTTCACAAGGTGCTGTGAGATGCAGGTGAGATGAAGAGTCAAGTGGTATTAGTATAAGAAGAGATAGTTAACTACCTTTCTTCAAAAATAGCATTTGTCGTTCTGTGTAATGGACTTGTTTGTGTCTCTTGAGAAAGAGGCAGTAAACTAATAACCTACCATCTTTCTTAGGAAGCCAGTTTAAGGAATTGTTTTCAGTATCTCTCCACGAGTGGAGTTGACTACAAATTAGTATATTTCCTCCCTGAAATGGATGTATTTTCTATTATTATTCTGTCACACCAGAGCCTGTCTGCTACTTGCTGTGATACTGCTAGTATTGTGGCACCTTCATTCCACTGCTCTCTGGAAGCAGTTGCCTCTTGTCTACAGTGTTAAGATGAATAAAGGAGAAAGCCTTTAATACAGTGTCTAAGGATAATGATCACCAGAATACTTTTGCTTCAAAGGCTTTTTTTTTTTTTTTTTTGGCCAGCTTTGCCAGCAGTTTTTATTCAATGCCACTTTTATTTATTAATAAAAAAGCATTAGTTTACAAAAATAAAGACAGCTGAAGATGGTAATTGTTGCAAGGATATAGTGGCGACATAAAAGTCTTTTTTCCAGAAAAATAATGAAACAGAAATGAGTTTGATGAGGGTTTGCAAGTAAGCTTGCTCTCTCTTGAGGTGTTACATTCTTTTCTTTGCCAATAGTGCTGATTGTGTTGGTTGATTCTGAAGTGAAGATGTGATTAAAATGGGCAAGAGCTCATTTCTGACTACCTTCCCAACTTCAAAGAAGAAAACAGAAGAAAGGAAAAGTGGGGGCCAGAGCTACAGACTAGCTAATTTTAAATAATCTCACCACTTTAATATGTGGAAGAAATCTTTTGTAGATGATGTAACCTACTGATTTTGTGTTGCTTTTTTTTGTTGTTTGTTTTTGTTTGCTTATAATTACAGCAAACTCAAATACCCCAAAACCTTGGACATTGACAGACCTGTATCACAAAACAGTCTCTTTTCCAAACAGTTTTGAATGCAAGGTCTTGAGTATTTAATACCATCCTCATAATAAGGCCTTGGAATTCTTTGTGAAACTCAATCGCAGCATAAGTTGAGTTGGAAGGGACCCATAAGGATCATCAAGTCCTGCTCCTGGCCCAACACAGCGCCATCCCCAAGAATCACGCCATGTGCCTGAGAGTGTTGTCCAAATGCTTCTTGAGCTTCTGTCAAGCTGGTGCTGTGACCACTTTCCTGGGGACCCTGTTCCAGTGCCCAGCCACCCTCTGGGTGAGGAACCTTTTCCTTATATCCAGCCTAAACCTCCCCTGACACAACTCCAGGCCGTGAAGAAAAGCAACAAGCTAAGAAAGGATAAATGTGTGGGTAACAGTTATTGGAGCAAGTAGAGCGGTATTTGGCCATGTGACCTTCTTATTATATAATTTATGTAACTTAAAAGGTAGATACAAAGATATTACAGCTGCTAATAGCCTCTGACTGTACCTACATGTTTCATGTGAGCTGCATGGCCCCAGAATGCTTTGAAATCTTGAAAGCTTGAAATCGTATGTCTCTGTTACAAGCAGTTTTCCTTGAGCTGGAGCTTGAGCTCACACAAAGCCCCTGTGGTAGGACTCAGTGGGCCTCAGAAGGACGAGCTCATTTTGCTGACCTCTATGACATGATGCATCCTGAGGGCAAATCAGTCACAGTATCCTGCAGCGCATCCCTGTAGAAAGCTTATGTACTCTCAAAAGTACATGGGGTTTCTCTGCTAGATGCAGTAGTTGGGTTGCTGTAGAGCTGACCCTTGAGTAGGCTTTTGCAGGGAGGTACTGTGAAGAAGTGACAAATTCAGCTTGAGTCTGAGCTTTAGGCTATTTCTACGCAGTTGTTTAGATGATATCAGTTAGCTGACAACTTATTCTCAGCACCGAGCTATAAGTAAAACAGTAATTTTGAAGTTCATAGTTTCTTAAACCTTCTGATTCCCCACATCATAATTTTGTTGGCATTCCATTTTATCTCTTCTCTTCAATAATGTCCTCTTCTATAACGTTATTGTTCTGTACTTTGCTCGTCCTCTTTGCTTTAGCTGTGCCCAATGAACCCCTTGCCATGACAGTTCACATTAATGTTAGAAACTGACTTCCAAAAACCTGAGGTTTTAAAACCCACTATTTATTAGAAAAGTTCCTGCCTAGTTTATAATTTAGAAATCAATTTCCCCAGTATTGTTATGGACATTCCAGAAGACAAAAAAGGTCTATCCATAGAGCTGATGGATACCAAAATCAGTAAGAAAAAAAAATTGTCTGTCCTATTGAATATATATGGGTGTTGATAATAATTACCTGATACAGCCTGCTTAAAACTGCTCATACTCCTTCACTCTTATGACAAAAGAAAACAACTATGATCAGTATCAGAGAAGATGGAGTTCTGTTCAAAACTTGTATTTATTTTTGAAGAACAAGTGTTCCTTTTTTAATAAAAATCTGTGTTAACAGAACACATTTTAGGATTATGCTAAACAAACAACCCTGAGTTCTCTGTGAATTTAAATTTTTCCTCTAGTTGTTCACAGATTGAATGTTTGTTCATTCAAGCTGTTTATCTTTGTCTTCATTCATTGCCCATTGAAGGGCTAAATGTAGTCAGTGTGTGTCATGACTACTCAGTGTAGAACATGTGTGTCCTGGTGAAAAACACATCTGTTCTGTACAGGGCTCTGCCCAGCTCACACGAGGAGTACTGCAAGCTACGCAGCTGCTGAATATGGTGCATGGTAGACCATTCTTTAAGAAGATCTATTCTGAACTGTGTTCCAAAGCTTTATGCTTTTTATTATGTGTCTAATTGACTCTCGTTATCTCAAAGCCCAAATCTCTTAAATTTCCCTTTTACTATTTAGACAATTTGGCTGCCTGCTATTAGGTATCTATAATTGAAAGAGCTGACATTTATAGGCTTGCTGGAGTTGCACAAATGAAAGGAATTCAACGTTTTAAAACCATTCAGCACTGATAAAATTGGATAGATCCACAATAAGTTATGATATGTATAGATTTCATGTTTCAGACTTCATGCTGGTGCTCTTTTATTGCTAAGATGTTTGTACCTATATAGCTATCATTTTAGCAAACACCTCTTCAATTGTATAAGCTGCTGGGCAGGAAAGCTAATCTGGCAGAAAAAATGGAAATATTTGCATCAATAACTATGTTTATAAAAATTTTACCATTGGAACTGAGAAGCTTTCACACTTGTTTATGTCAGAGAGTTGTAAAAAGTTTCTCTCTCCTGAGAGAGGGAAGTGGTACCAGGTCATTACTGCCCTTCACAGAAACACTGCAGGGAAATACTTACTCCTAATATTTCTTGACTCAAGCTCTAAAAGCAGCTTTATAGAAATAGGTAGTCTGGTCATGTATCTCCAGTAAATTAAAATCCCAGAAAAATGCTAGAAAATAGAAAATGCAAGTATGCAGTGTGCTGTGCACACTTCAATGTGTCCTTAGTTATCATTTTTTTATGACTTAAGGTAATCTGAGTGAATTTCAGATCAGGGTATATGAAATGAGATGAATAAAGGTCTGCTCTTGGAAGCTGTTATTCATCAATCAATTAACTCAAAAAAATTTTTAAAAATTCTCATCTTCCTGCTTCAGCTATATTGAATTAAAGTGTGACATCCAGGCAGTTAAGTTTTCTCCTTGAAATATATACCTTGATACAGTGTTTGAACACCCATATGCTTTCTGAGGCGAGCAGATGTGGCCACTTCTTCTGCAGTGTGAAGTAAGGAAACATACTATGTCTCTTCTGGAAAAATGCAAATATGCCCTTACATAGATACTCCTTTTTAATTAAGATTGAACATATTTGGATGATTGAAAAGCAGCTGGATTTTCTTAAAGGCAATATAATCTTCATTTTGTAATTGGTGCTGTATCATGCATTTATAGCTGTTTGTTTAATTTTTAAATGTGAAATGAATCTTTAATTGCTGGCTTCCAGTGAGGAACACAATGCTTTAAGCACAAGGTCTAAAATGCCATATTATTTTAGATTGGCCTGAATTATTATGGGATGTTTCTAGATTAATAACTAAAGAGCCCTGCACAGTAGAGAACACATTTTAATGGTCATGTTTTAATGTTCTATCAAAATACTGTGATATATTTTGCTATGTTTAGCTGCTTGAGTCAAAAACTAGAGGAAGAGCTTCGAGTTTATTTTTAGTAGGTCCTATGTTTTAAAACATCTCTATATGTGTTTCAGTTTAGAAATAGTAATGTATAAATATTTAACCTGAAGTAAATTTAAATGTGCCTTTTATCCTTTTCTTGGCAATACCATCATAGTCTATGATCAAAGAGTAAATTTCAGTATGCTAAAGGTTCTTCTATCAGCATAATATACTGCTTTATTAGGCACAGTCTTTTTGGATGTCCCCTGTGGTTGACACAGTTCAAGTGAGATAAGACTGGACAGTGATGGATTCAAGTAAAGCTCATCAGTTCTCAAAATCACTGATTTTATCTGTGTATGTTTGTATTACATGTGCAACATGAGCACAAAGTTTTGAAAATTTAGTTTCCTAGGAAGTAGATAAAGTTGTGAGAGCTAATACTTAAAATTGCCTTGTTTGATAGGAATTCTGTTTAACATAGTTTCAGTCTTGCTTAAGTGAGTACCTAAATATAAGGTATTTTCCAGCCAAGCTGGAAAAGACAGATTTACTGGATTAACAGCTACCCCCACTACTGATAAGTGCTCAGCATCTGACTTCTCCAGCTGCTGTTAAATCACGTACAATTCCTTAAGCTGTGAAAGCAAATAAAGATAACCAAGTGCAGTAATCTGCGTGAAACCAGGGGGAAGAACACGTGTTGCAGGGAGATCTGAAAGACCACACATAAGCTAATCCACATGCATGTGGCTTTGCTATTAATTGCAGTCTCAGCATCTGTGTAAATAGCTTGTTATAAAGCCAGGTTAGTGTTATAAACATGGAGTCTGCTGGTACTATTGTCCAGTACGTATTGCAGAAACATGTCAGCAGCAATAATTGCGGAGAGACACACCGTCCCCTTCAAATATTACTAAATGGAAAACAAAACTAGGGATAAACAGGTGGCCTGGAGAGACTTTAAAAAATTTGATGGTGGATTTCCAGACAAAATAGCCTACATAAACAAGGAAGCGGTTAAAAAAGTAATTGAGTGTATGTACAAAGGAATAAAGAGAAAATGACAGTTGTCTTTGCTGTCCTTCTGGGAAAAGATGGAAGAGAAGCAAATAAGATGCTGTTGTGTCTGAAACACTGGGAAGACTGATAAAAGTGCTTATTGAGTAATGTGACCCCATAGAAGGAGATCAGGGACAAGAAGCTGTTGTGCCTCTTGTTATTTTCTACTTAAAGCCAAGCAGAAGAGGAAATAATTATAACAAGAGCTGAGAACTCTTGTAGACCCAGAAGCTCTAGAAACATTAAAGACTCCTTGTTAATACGTACAGATTTGTATGTGGCAGACAAGTTTCTTATAGGAAAGACTGTCAAGAAACCTATATCCAGTGCAACAGGAACAGCAACACTTCCTCTAACCATGACTGTTGCATTCTCCTGGGAAGGTACCAAAGTTGTAGTGGCTACTAGGAAAAAAGCCCAAACCAATCTACTGGCTTACAATAAAGAAAATGAGGAATTAGGAGACATTGAGGCTGATGCTGTGATTTAGGGCAGACATCAGAAAGCAGCATGAAAAGCAGAAAAAACAAGTGCCCAGTCTGTGAACAGGTGTAAGGACTAGAAATATTTCCTATCCCAAACCTGAAACTAACATCACAGTGGTAAGCAGCAGTATGGGTAATGAAAGAAGCCTATTGAAGGGACACATGTAAGTGACTCCCAAACTAATATATATATGTATATGTGTACTCATGTCAAATAATGTTTGAAGATATGTTATTAGACTGGCAACCCATTACATTCCAGCTGCATTGTAATACCAGCTGATGGCTGAGACTGATAAGTGGTTAGATTTAGGAAGAGTGATCAAAGGTAGTAAAACCTTTGTGAAGTCAGTGAAGTGAGTACATATTGTCTGTAAAAACCCATCCTCCTCCAATGAGAAGTTATTTGTTAGAATTTCCAGTAGTCCAAATGGGACTGTACCTCCCACTGTTGAACAGCAGTGAAGTCCTTGATGGAAAAGAGAAATGAAAATTTTCTAGCAGCATGCAAATATATTTCAAGGAAAATGACAACTACAGTGCAGGGTTGTTTTAGAAGTATATCCCCATGTTTACTATATGAGACAATGAAATGTTTTAAACTCCCCATAGAAAGGAATTGGCAAACATACCAACTACCACACTGTGTACAGTAATTGCTTACAGCAGACTGCAGTGGTAATGTAGCTCCACAAGATATGAGGGTGGTAATATACAGGTAATATCAGAACCTGTACTGAAGTCACACTAAAAATAAGCCATTAGTCTTATCCAGAGACTGTGGATATAGGATCTGCTTTAAGATAAAAATACCATTTTAGGTGAAGTCAAGTACATGTTTTGGTAAAAAGGCAAGGCAACTACCTTTCTTGTTAGCACTGGGCTGGCCACAAGTAGCTTTAAGTATCTGTCTGTCTTCAAAGGAATTCTAATACCAATTGAAACACGCACAAGAAAAAGTCCTAAGAGCAGTACTGATGACATTCTTGAAGATAAATGAGGCATCGGGGAACAAGCAACATGGGTCTGTAATATGAAAGTGCAACAAATTACGAGCAAGTACTGTGGAAAGTATATTAACGAAAACATGGTCAAGGAGAAGGTAAGAGGAACTGAGCTCTGTAGATTTCTAGGAAATAATGGTAAGGCCTTGAGATGCTATTAGGAATATGTAAGATTGATGTATATGAGGGGAGAAAATGAGGATGAATAACTGTCTTCCTAGATGCTGCATGCTCTTACAAATAGCCTTTGATAAAGGTTTTGATACGTAGTGATCCAGCGTAAGAAGAGTCATGGGTCCGAGAACAAACATTTGAAGAATAAAAGTACTATAGCCAAAGTATTTGCCTAAGGTACTTGTTCTGCTGAAAGGCAAGGATTTTGTGGTTGCTAAAGGTATTAGCTTGCAGAAGTTGTTAGCATCAAGACACACAAAAAAAATGGCTTTAAGAAAGAGTTGTGGACCAAGCTTTTTGCAAACAAATGTTTCCACCAGCTCACCTCTATGTACCAGCCCTGTGAGCATCCCATCAGAAAAGCTGCATTCCAAACTGAGTGTTGTGAAGACTGCAGAACTATATAGCGTGGAGCAAGAGTCACTGTTAGTACCTGACACTGAACTGGCTTTCCTGAACACAATGCACACATCTCTGTGAGATGGGTTCTGGCAGTGGAAATATTATATTATTTCAAATATTATAATATTTGCTTATTTTCTTGAGATGTATATGTGCTCTCTCTCTCAACATAACTCTATACTCTAAGTGGGGATTAATGAGTGAAAGAGTTTATACTCTGGCATGGACCAGGTTGTGAGGACTGTGTAATGCATGAAGCAATTTCTTACATAGATGATGGGTGAGCTATGTGGCTGGGTCATTTTTTTTATAGAGAATTGAGTCATAATCTTAGGAGTTGGCATGAAATGGACAGCAGTGCATATATGAAATGAGAGACATCACTAAGTCTGGTCAGAGAGCCTGCCTGCTTGGCAAACATAAATATCTAATTGAGGGCATGTATGTGACTGGAAGATGAATTCAAAGACGATATGCAATACAGTTGTTACCCATCTCAGTTCTGGCAGAAGGTGAGAGTAGATTTTACTCTTGGTAACAGTCACCCATAAGACAAGACACACATTTCTGGGAAGTGCCTGATGAAGGACATGCAGGCAAGAGCTCTGACTAGGGAGCCCCAGGGGTGTTTTGCAAAGTATGTGTTTGAGCTGAGATTACTGTACTCAGACAATAGTCCACACTGTGCTGCAGCTGGATTTAACTAAATTGGCATCAACAGGACTTGGAGCACAAGGGCACCTTCTCATGGGTAACACAAAATGATGGTACAGCACAGTTGGTGTGCTGTACAGACAGGCAGGAGACTGTTGATTTAATGCAAAACAGAAAGGAAAGCAGACAGGAAAAGATCCCAACAGATAAGCAAGAAAGTCCACAGGAGCAGATAAGGGAATGCAAAGCTAAACACAGAACGGTGACATGGATGAGTGAAGGTCTTCTCATTGTGCCCAGATGGTCAGGTTTGGATTCATGCAAAAAAATGGCATAAGGTAGCAATACCAGATGTGGTGGGATCCTAAATATTTGAGTAACAAATAAAATTGAAGAAAACCCAGGATTTTCGAGGAAAGCTTAGGAAAAAGCTGTATTGACACAGGAGAGACACAATAAATTAGGTAAGAGCAAAATGGAGAGAACACCAGGGTGCAGAATACAGGGAGCTACAGTTTGGAAGCCTGTACTCCAACAGCAGCTGATAAAGAAAAGATTAGTGGACAGAGGAAAAAAATTATTAGACCTGCTTGTTCAGCCTGAGACATCCTAAATAAGCAGCAGCTATATTCAGAGAAAAGACTATGCTGTTACTGTGGCTTTCCTATTGAAAACACCTACATACACAAGGGAAAAAAAGAGAAAATAACCTGAAATAAATCAAATTTATTAAAGACATCTTACATGAAACAATAGTAACCTTCCATTTGGACTATTCATTCAGTTTGGTCACTTTTTTTCACTTAGGCCTTAAATGAAATAGGAGATAGAGAATAGTAATGAGGAGGATCAGAGGCATGGATAAAGTTCCATACATGCAGAGATTAAAAAGATTAGGGTATTTACGTAACAACAGAGATGAATAAGAGGTGAAATGAAAGAGGTGTATAAATTATTAATGGTTTAGAGAAGGTCAAGGAGGTGCACCGATTTAACTGTCTCAGAACTCAAGAATAAAGGGTTCACAATAAAATCACAGCCTTTCAGTTTTAAACTGATAGCAGAAAATCCTTTTTACACGAATGTGGCATCGCTCCCTCAAGATCTGAGGCAATGAACTTCATGAGATTAATAAAAGGGTCTGACATTTCTTGCTAACTTGATTAATCATCCAATAACATTTGATCTGAATATTTAAGTATCCTTAATGTATTGATCCTTACAAAAGGCTTCTAATGCAGAAAAGTATTATCATGCCACTAATCTACTGAACACAATTGGCACTGAGGCAGCACTAGATGTTTTGCCTTGGACCACAGGCAGAATCTCATGTAGAGCAAAACTGAATTTTAGATTGGTACTTTAATATGTGGACAATCTTTTTTTTTGCCATTATTTATTTATGTTGGTGATGCACAGTTGTTCTGATACAGCTGGCTGCACAGCTTCTTATGAAAGCACTTGGGTCATGTGTCATGCTTTCCATAGTCACTTGCCCAGCACCTAATGGACTGACCAGAGGATTTGCACTTAAATTTGATTAGTCCTAGTGGAACTGGGCTTACTGAACGTGCCCAAATCAGTGAGGCTGGGTATACTTGCAAGAAGTGGTGCTTCTCTGAAGCAATGGAAATATTGCTGATTCTCTGTGCAGCATATGTTTGTCCATATCTATCAAGGAAAGCTTTGGCTGTTTTTCACTGCCACCTCCAGAATCATTGATCTATCCCAGTGCCTGCTGTTTGCTTTCAGAGGAGCCTTTCACTAACATTTTCTCATTTTTCTGTGACTATCACGTGCTGGGCCGATGGAAAAGAAGTCTGGGCATAGAGCTTTTCAGGTGGCTGGCAGCTCCTTCCTCACTTGTGTCTCAGGAATAATAAGAGAAGAGAGTAGACAGACTTGATCAGTTGTTTTGAAAAGTCATATATAGTCCATGTTTCCGGATGAGTATTGCCTGTTAACAGTGATGTTTAATGCATGACAACAGTAATGTAGCTTGTATTAGAAATATTCAAAGAATGGCTATTATCTGGGATCTAAGTTTTCAGGTTGTAATCTAACTTCTGCCTATCAGAGGTGAGGAAGGAACTTTATGCATCAGTATGGTATCAAACAGCTCCTTATCAAGGAAGAAAGTTGCATGAATTATCTGCCTGTGGCTACTACGGAGGACGGGATAACAGATTCAACAAACTGTCGCTTTGATTGAATGCAAAAAGTCTGAAGTATAAACCAGTAAAAATCCAGCAGTGAGCTATTTGGAAGTTACTGGTTCTTCCTTTGAGTGTACAATGGTACAATGCACCCTTTACAGTGGCATGAAAGACAAACCATGCAAACAGAGTTGTTATTTTGTTAATATCTAGCCTATGTCTGTAATCTTGGTTCTGCATAAACCTGTAAATATAAATGCAAAGCTTTTCTGAAAAAGCCTGTTAAGATATCTGTGCTCTATTGAGACCTCACCCCCCAAGAAACCCCCAAAAAAGCAGTGAAGCAAAACCACACCACAAGATTTTTGCTTCTAGTTCAGAACTGTCACTTTGCTTCCAATAGCGACAGACTAACAAAGGATGCCCAAGGATAAGCGATTGGCCAGGATCTTCAACTTCCGCTTCCAAGCTCTGCTATTACACCAACCATAATCTTGTTTCCTAGTAGCCTCTTTTCCTAGTAGCCTCTCTCCACTTGATCTTCCTTTTATTTAATGGCAATACAGAATTTCACTGGTTACCAACACCGAATAATGGCACACACGGTTCTTTGTGTCCACAGAAAATACCTTAAAAATACATCCTGACTTTGCCTTCATTCTTGTCACAGACTGGGGGTCTATTCAGATGAACATCTGAAATTGCATGACAGGCAGTGGGAGTATGTGTGCTGTACTTGTGCATTTATCCTCAGATAAATGGTGGTGCAAGAGAGGAAGGATATTCTAGTTTCCTAGTCAATCCGTGCCTCATAGCCAAGATAGGTGCTTTTCTTCAGTTATTTTTCACGAGTAATTTCCTAAATTTACTGCAAAAACATTGCAATTAGGTCCTCAAGTAAATAGTGTTTTAGTCCAAACTCTTCTTTCCATTACTCCTGTCCTCAGATCATTCCAATTTTAATCTGCAGTGACTTGACTTTGTTTTGTATTGACAATGCTTCTTTGTTTGAGTCATCATACCACTTATTTATATGCCATGATCATGAAAGAAAATTTAAAAAGAACTCACCCCAGAACTGATCCTTGAGTAAGTACCATTAAGCTCCTTCCACTGTCAAAGTGCCCCTTTCAAACTGTCAGCTACCCAACACTCTATTTCCATTTTCCCTTTCTATCTAACAGTTCCTCTTTTACCTCTTTCTTCTCTAGCATTATTTATTAACTTCCCACATAACCCTGTATCAGCTATTTTACTGTAGTCTGGACGGAGGACATCTACGGATTTCCTTTCAAAGCCAGCTCTCTTAAAAAGAATGCTGTCAAGTTTAGTCTGGACTTATCCACCCTTGAATTCATTTTGTATTTATTTCTGTCTATCAGTATCATCCATTTGAAAGCAGTGTTCCACTGAGGTCCAAATACTGCAGTAACTGGATCACTTTTTCTGTGTCACTGCTTTTTAAACACAAGCTCAATAATTGCTGCTACCTGTTCATATGACAATTTGAGACATTTATTAAAAGTATTTTCATGTGAATGCATGTGCTAAGTCTTTCAGAATACCAGCTTGGAAATTGGTAGATGCTGTAGAAAGCCCCCTGAGTTTTATTTCTACATCCCCTGTGGTCAGTACTATCCCACACTTGCATTCCCAATATCTAGCTTTGCTTCCCGGTCAAAATCAGTGCCCTTTCTGTAGCATGAGGAAGCATTAATTTAGTGTGGGATCTATACATCTTGTTTTTCACCCTATGTCACGAATCAGGGAAGCTGCTAATCTTGGGGACTTTCAGGCTGTTCCAAAGGAGCCACCCCACTGGTGTATTCTTTCATCATATGGTAGTTCCGAGAGCATTTCAGCCAGTTCCTTTGTAATTGAAGATTTGGAAGAAAATCTTTGCACCAGGAATTACTTCCAGTAATTCAAGGCAACACACTTCAGCTTTTTGTCAAAGCCTCTTTGGTGCTCAGTGCATATACATATATAAATAAAATTATTCCTCAGTTCCCGTGAGTCTCAGCCAGAGGCCTCCTGATTTTTATTTTTTTTTTTTTAATCACCTGTTGGAATTTAAATGGTGGTTAAGTTTTTTTCAAAGACATGCCTAACCAATTTTTTTTAATCCATGTATGCATGTCTGCTGTCTTGAGCAAGGCTTTAGCTGCTAGCACACCTGAGTGCTTTTGCTCATTCTCATCTTGGCCTCTTCCACTGAGCTCTGAGTCAAACTTTCCTTTATGTTGTTTTCTGTTGTATTCTACTGCTGAAGTGTTATCGATGGTTTCTTGTGCTTTTTTCATGTTTAACTTCTGTCCTGTAAGTTCTTTGTGGTCTGAAATTGATGTGTGGGTAAGAGCAGCTTCCTGCATTGCTAAAAGGACTGAGCCGGGAGACTGGCTTGTCCTGCCAGGATTTTAGCTCATCAGGCTCAAACTTTGCCTTTACAAGCCCTGTTGTAGTTTTATGATTTCAATATTCCCATTAAAATAAGCAGCTCAAAGAAAGGTAAACCATCAGAATCCTTACTGACTGGGCTGCCTTTGCACTAGCCCTGTAACTCTTGTAGTACCTCGAATGTTGCACCCTTCTGTCACCAGAATTGATGCATAAACTTTTTCCTACCTTCTGCAATACACATTCACATCTGTTTTTCACCTTAGCAGAAGAAACTGGATTGTTTTATTTGCCTTGGTGGCCTGGAGTTCATGTCCCTCAAAGAAACATCATTCTTCACTGTGAGGTAGCACTTCCATGTGGTGCTACGCTACGTGACACAAGACCTCTGTTGGTGCACTGGCACGTACAGTGACATGGTGACTAAAATAATAATGTTGTGGGAAAAATACAACACAGAATGTGAAGTGTTAAGTGCAAGGGGTACCTTGTGGATCTGGGAAATCCCACAGCATAAAAACACAGGTAAGATCTCCACCGAAATGACTGAATTCCTTTTGTACTCAGAGGGACTGACAGTTGTGAAAAAGCTTAGATCTTAGATGATCAAACAGACATTCATAGCATGTGTAGAAGCCTCATATTTGCCAACAAAGTCATGATATGCAGGCATTATCCAGGGACAAACATTTCTTTTGGATGTGACTAATTACTATGGGATTTGAAGTGATTTTGCGGTTGTAGTATGTGTGACTATAAACTCAGCACCTCATGCAAGGTTAGCAATCAAATATTTTGGATTTTGCTTTAGAAGAGCAGTGACCACTGATCGTGAGCACAGATAAATGCCTAAACTACATTTCAAAGGGTTGTTTCAAAAGAAATCATAACTCTATGACTGCTCACTTGATAAATTTCCTATTTCATTCTGAAAGCAGGGCTAACTGAGAGCATCTACATGTTTTCATTTTGATTCAGATGCTGCTGCTCTTTTTTGTTTAGAGGTAGAGGGGGGAAAAGAAAGAAATGTAGCTTTCAGCTAGAGTTTACACTGTAAAAGTTATTCTCATTTTGGGACCAATTCTTTGTTGATGTGACTCATTAAGAGGACTCCTTTCACAAGTTGGGATTACTCACTCAAGTAAATGAACTAAAATGAAGGCATTATCTTTTAAGGTTAAATGATAAAATCTATGAATTAGACACTTATAAAAGAACCATTAACAATTTTTAATTACAGTACAGCTACCAGCCACAGCAGTAGTATATGGTAATACCTACTCATTCTTTTGCCTGCTCTTTCACTGTGACATATCATTATGGAAGGATTATTTAAGTCCTATTTTTAGATTTAGAATTATGCAGACAGAGAACAACCGAAACTGGAGGTGCTGTATTAACAGCTCACATGTTATTTCAGGTGGTTTGAGCTAAAAAGAAAACACAGTAAAAAAATTATGTCTTGTAGTCAGAGGGGCAGTTTATGGGGCCCAGAGGGACTCAGGGTCAAATGCTGTGTGGTTTTGCAGCCAAAGAATGGTCTCTGGACTTGTTAAATGACATTATAGTCTCACCATTCTGATTAGGAGGCAAAAAAGGATTTGGAGGCCTATGGTGGATCTTAAACAATGAGAAAGTTATGACAGATTCAGTATATACTGTTCAGGACTGGGAGACTTGTTTGTCCATGCAGGCTACTTGAAAAATGGAGAGATCTGGTTTGGGACCATAGATGACTAAATTAAGTACTGCTCCTAACTCTCCATCTACAAACTGTGTGTAACACATACTGTGGTTAATTGATTGCTGATCAATAGAGATGCCTAGGCAGGCTCTTAAGTCCTCTTTGTGCACTGTGATCATATTACCTAAAGTGTCTGTCTTTCTGTCTGTCTCAGGTAACTGTTTGATTAAGACTATATTACAATCTTTCTGTGGAAGGACACTTACAAACAGTGGAATCAGAAAAAACATATTCATCTCTATGAGGATGCTCAAGAGTTTGGGTAATTCATTTTCTGTTGAAGCATCCTTTTGCAAAAATGTGGTCACTTAGTAAAACTAGAACTTTCTGCAGAAATACATTCATTTTCTTGAAGTGTCTGCTGGGTGAAAGCTTTCCAGGTGCAGAGACAAAGACTCCGCTCTCCCATCATCAGTTGATGGCACTTATCTGAGATATGAAAGACTGACAGTTCAGGGGCGTAAGTTGGTTTAATTATCAGCGCTATAGAGCTGTAAGCTCTAGTAAAAGCTCTATTACCTTAATTGGCAGGATGCTGATTGGGAGGTGCTTTTTCTTGCACGCTTCTCTTTTAGAATTCCGGCTTCTAAATATTGTGTAAATTAATGATGTTGTAACTTGTGCAGAAAATATACCCACTTCCGTGAAATCTGAAGTAAAACACCTGATTTTTTCTTGTTTGTAAATACCACCTATTTTAGCTCTGATACAGAAGTTGTTTCCTGTTTTCCATTTTCTCATAGGATTTCTCTCTAGTAGATTGTGTAGGCTTGGAGTCTCAGATGATCCAAATTATTTTTCATTTGTAATGCAAAGAGAATATTCTTGCCTTAGCACTATGAAAAAGCTCGTAAAAAGGAATGCATTGAGATATCCTTTTAAGATTTTTCTCAAAAGATAAGAAAGATGGAAAGCAGTTGGAATTTTTATAATAAACTGCAATTTTGTGTGCAAAATATAAAAAAATCCCTGCCACTGCCTTTTATAAATCAAGGTTGTAACATTTATTAATATCTTCTGAATACACAGGGTCATTTTTTCTGTGGAGGTGTCTTGATATGATTTGCCTTGACATTGTTCTGCTGAGGAATAAAAAAGAGAACTGAGAAAACACAGGGTGATGGAGAATCTGTACAGCATTTAGAACACACAAAGGAAAACATTTATTTTATTGAACTTCTAAAAATGCACTTTGAATTGGTGTTTATTTTTTAAGATACAAATTCACCTCTTCTAGTATGGGCAAATTAAAAAAAAATTAACCTCCCCTCCCATAGTTCCTGATACAGCCTTAACCAAGCCTCTCCATTTGAAAATTTCTACACTGACAGCCTTTATAGCTCTATTTCTTAATTCCTTATTATCTGGCCATCAAAATATGTGTCTAGATCTGTTAAGATATATGTAATTCCAACTACAGTGCACTTCAGGATCTGTCTTTTTAGTTAGGTGAATGGCTAAAAATTATAGGAAAGGAATGTATGTGGGTGTGTTAATCTTCTACATGTGTTGCTGAAATGAAGAATTGATGTAAAGATTAACAGACTGACGTTATTGCAAGTGAAAATTTGGTGTAGCTTTTTAAAATACAGACCCTTTTGGCTTTGGTTTATGAGATCTGTCAAAACTTTACATTATCTTTAAAACAAATCAAAACATTTTCCACTGAATCATTCTAATATTATTTAGCTCTTTTGCAATACAAAGTAGCTACCAGGACACATGGTCTATAAGGCTAGAAAGAACTGTGTGTTCATCATTGATGGTAGGTAAAACCATTCAAGCAATAGCATCCAAATTGTCCTGGGATATTCAGTGCTCAGGCTGTGCCAAGCATCTCTTACCTTCCCACTGTGTTTTGGACTGGTAATTGGGAAAAACTGCACAATCACGTGGATCTGGTTTTCTTCTTGTTGCTTAGAAATACATGATATTTGGAAATAACAGAATTGTAAATTTAAAGCTACTTCCACACAAATGTCACCTGAACAAGCAGTGCTTCTTCAGCGACAGACTGGATTCATACAAGTGCCATGTTAGGTTTAGGAGTCACATTCAAATGCGATTAAAATTCTTGGGTTGTTAAATAAACTGCTAAATTCAGTGTAATGGTAACAAACAGGTTAATAACCAACATTGTGTGCCTCATCCCTTATCCTATTTTAAAGATAAAAACAGTGATTAATACCATATCAAGCAAGAGTTTCACCTCTCATTTTTTATTTGATTTCTCCTTTTTTCTGTTGTTTAATCTCAGCATAATGCCACTGGATTACTCTCTTTGTGGTTCCTCTTTAGAGAAGCCAGATGAGGATGTTGCTGATTGTGTTGCAGTATTGCCCTGTGTGTACATTATCCCATTATTAGAGATATGGGATAGAATCTGATTACTTCTCACCTTGGGATGTAATGCTGTAGAATGGACCCGGTCTTGCATTGATAAAAAATGAGTGCATGTAAGCATGCATGTTCTTCCTCTCACTTCATTATTAGCCACATTTTTAAACTAGAACTTAATTTTATCCAGGTGATTCTGTTCTGCATTTCTTCAAATCATGAAGTCTTTCCAAATAACCCTGTTCACACTTGTCTACGGTAACAAAAGCAGGTAAGAAAATGAAAAAAAAGAATTTCAGAACTTTACCTTTTCATTTGTTCCATATTGTATATGATATGTATTCCTTTACTGAGGTACTGTATTGACAGATTTGTAACTTCTTTTTTTTGTCAATGTAAGGCACAAAGTGATCTATTTTCTGGATAGACAGTACTCCTGAATGGAATGCAATCCAGCAAGCAATTTTCAGTTATATTTTTAAAACAGTGGCCAAGCACAGTGGCCCTGAGCTAAATAGTTAACCTTTGTGTGTCTTTTTTAATCTCTGAAATGAAAATGAAACTGTTTCCTAATTTCCAGATAAATGATAATGCTTACATCTACATCAATATTTGTACAGCTTTCTGAGATCTTTAGAAAGAAGTTGCCAGTGTTATTATTATTTTATTATTCTACCTTTTCAATTATGTAACTGTACTACTTTTTACCCTTTGAAAGATGGATTTTACTTAGAGATGTCATAATTGTCTTCTATGACACTCTTGCTTTGAGAATTAACATCTTAAAAAAGAAGAAATTTAACTCTTATTTTAAAGGGAGATTATTTAGAAGATTTTGGATGTTCATGTAAAGAGGTGAATAATTTGTAAACATACCTAAATTTGAATATGAAGTTTGTCTGAAAGAAAAAACTGCACTGGGATAAAATATGTAATGAATCTACAGTTTTAAGTTGCTCTTAATGGCTTCTCATTTGGTATATGATTTCCATTAGTTTTTAATTAGTTCTGTGTCACCAAAAACTTTCCAATTTTTTTTTTTTTCCAAAGGACCCCTTGGTTCATTCAGTAAACAAGATGGTCCTGCCCTGGGGTTTAATCAAAGCTGAGTAGCAAGGAAGGCTGTTGTCTCTGAATAGTCTTTTATTGAGTCAACACTCCTTCTTTTGTTCTATTAGTGATTTTAGCTTTTCGTGTCCTGCTCTTTTGTTTCTTTTTTTCAAGGACTGTGGGGTACAGGATATTCCAATTACCAGCCCATAATTCTCTGTTTTTTCAGACATCTCATAGACACATCCTCAAGGATGCCTCAAAGAAGTGAATTTATAAGGAAAAAAGGTTAAGAAAATAAGAAAGAAGGCATGATCTTGGTTGCTTCTGTGTTTTTCTTGCTCTCTCTTCCCAGTATTAGAGGCTGATTCCTGGTCTAGTGTGTAAGAAGTAATGCATCACTGATTTCAGGGGCAATGATCTAATTGATAAATGCCAAATGTCTAACCCACTCTCTATTACAAAAGTTAACCACAGCACATTGAGAATATTGATGTGTAAATGAACAATAAAAGAATATGAGAGGAAATCATGATTCTGGAACACTTAAGAGCAGTGGATGTTGTGTACCTTGACTTCAGTGAGGCCTCCTCAGAGAGGCTCACAGAGGAGCTGAGGTGTGGGCTACATGAGTGGGCAATGAAGGGGATTGAAAGCTGAGTGAACAGCTGAGCCCTGAGGGTTGTGACCTGTGGCACAAAATCTAGTTGGAGGCCAGTAATAAGCAGTGTGTCCCACTGATTAATACTGGATCCAATACCCTCCCTTGAAGTGTTTATATTTTTCTCTTGACCTGCTGGCAACACTCTAATTCAGCCGAAGGCAATGTTACTCTTTTTTTGCTGCAAGAGCACACTGCTGGCTTATGTTGAATGTGGGGACGAACAACCCCTTGCACCCATAAATGCTGAGGGCCACCCAGCTGGAAAGCAGCTTGGAAGAAAAAGCTGATGGTATCCAAACTGAACGTGAGCCAGCTATGTGCCCTTGCAGCAAAAAAAGCTACTTTATTGTTGGGATGCATTAGGCAGGTCAGGGGAGGTGATCCTTCCTCTCTACTCAGCACTGGTGAGGCCACACTCGTGAGTGCTGTGTCCAGTTCTGGGCTCCCCATTACAAAAGAGAGACATGGACATACTGGAGAGAGTCCAAAGAAGTGCCATGAAAACTATTAAGAAACTGGAGCATCTCTCCTATGAGTAAAGGCTGAGAGAGCTGGAACTGTTCAGCCTTGAGAAGAGAAAGCTCATGGGGATCTCACCACTGTGTACAAATAGCTGAAGGGAAGGGGCAAAGAGGATAGACCCAGGCTCTTTCCAGTGGTACACAGTGACAGGACCAGGGCTGAAGGGCACAAACTGAAATACAGGAGTTTCCTTCTGAACATCAGAAAACACTTTTTCCCAGTGAGGATGGCTGAGCACCGGCACAGGTTGCCCAGGGACGTTATGGAGTCTCACACATTGGAGATATTCAAAAGCTGTCTGGACCTGGTCCTTGGCAACAAACTCTAGGTGTCCCTGCTTGTGCTGGAGGCTTGGGCAAGATGACCTCCAGAGGTCCCTTCCAACCTCAACTCTGATCATCTTTAAGTAAGTGTTTTAAATGAAAATTAACATGCAGATTCAAAATACATTGAAAAACATCATATCTATGATTTAGGGCAAATTCTCAACATAGCATAGGCAATTTTTAGGATTTTCATTAGTGTGCATGAGAAATGCTGTTATATCTTGAAATGTCACAGCGTAAGTTTACCTCTAAATATGCTGTGACAAATATAATAAAAAAGATTTCCAGACAGATGGATGTCAGAATTAGATATATTCTTGTGTGGAAAATGAGACTGCCCCCATGTAGACATTTTTGTGAAGAAAATTATAATAAAAATATGAAAATAATTGAAAACTGAAATACAAATTCAATATACATTACTGGTATTATTGAAACTTCATGCCCTTTAACTCAAAAAGGTTTATAAAATATTATGCTGAACTGTGGCAAGACTGAAGTTATTAAAAAGGACCATAGTAGAAGTACTTCTACATTAGGAATACAATATTTTTGTGGAAAATATGAACTGAGAATCTCTAGTGATAATAACAGAGTGGACATGTACAAGTACATTTGGACACCCCTGGTATCTGAGCATAGTTATGCAGAATAGTTAATTCAAGCAGCACTGTTCTTATTACTAAAGTAGAACACTTAAAAAATTCTAACTCTGCAGATAACAGAATTTATTCCAAAAGTACTCTTTGATGTATAATTAGGTAGATACCATTTTTTTTCGCCTGTTAAGGTTCTTAAGATATGTTATCTTGAACTTCAGCTGACTTCATAATGATTCATTGTAGCAAAAGAAATTATATAGTGTAGAAATATTTTTATTGTAGTAAAAAGGTCTAAAACTAGTCTCTTTTGCTATCCACAATTTTCAGTGAAATCCTCCTGCTGAAGGGAAGTAAGAAATATAGGAATACATTGTTGACATACTCAGGAGAAGTCAAATGAAAGGCCTGGAAACAAATGTTGCATCTGTTTTCTAGGGGAACAGTAGAAGCATAATTTTTCTTCATAAAGGATATTCACAGCTGTTTGGAATATCACTTCAGAGGATTCTTTCTGTTCTTGTGGGCTTTGTTTTCCCTGATCCTGCCTGTGCCAGAGCAGTTTGTCTGCTAGCAAACTATATCTAGTAAACCAGCTTGCTTCCCAGGAGCTACTCTTGCACCAGTGCACCATCGTTGTCCAGGCCTGGTTCCATGAGGTGTTGGAAGTTAGAAATGAAAATCTGATCCAGTCTCCTATTTTACCTTCTGATTTTCCAGTAGGTTTGCATGATTCTTCTCTGTAATGAATGCACATCTGTGCACCTCCTAGAAATTTCCATAGAATCATGGAATTGCTAAGGTTGAAAAAGAACATTTCAGATCATCAAGTCCAGCCATTTAGCTCTGCTTGCCTTGCTTACCTCTGTTGAGTTTATACACTGGATGAGGATGTGCTAAACAAGCCCCTACTCCTTTCCCATCCATACCACCTCTTGGTACTATTTATACCTCCTGGTCCCATGTCAGGGCACTGGCTACCTGACTGTGCTGCACACTCCATAATTCCCTAAGGAAGAGTATGTGCGGTGGAATTTAAGTTTAGAATATATACTATTCCTGCTACTGTGTGTTTATGCTAGGAAGAGGAGAAGGTGAGAGAAAGTCAACCTGCACTTGTGTGTTGAGGTTTGGACTGCTCCCAGAGTGCAGCCTCGGGCCATGGGATTGCTTTGATCATCATGTAAATTCTGGAAGTTTTGTTGATCTTTGAGACACCCTGACATCTGGTAGAACTAGGACTTCATTTGTTGCCTGTTGAGAAGCCGCTTTCAGGTGAGGAGAACAGACTTGATGCTCTCACAGCTCATGTGTTTCAGAGGGCAGATGCTGCTCTGCTCTGTGCCAGCTGGAATTTCCAAAATGTTAGAGGCTTTGGGTTGAAGGACATGGAAAATGTACACTGATGCTGTGTGGGGTCGGTGGAAAGAGTGCAGCATCCTTCCCAAGAAGCGTCCCTTAGCCACTCAGTCGGTGCAGCACAAGCATGCTTGCAAGCACACTGACACCCCTGTGCAGGTGGAGGCACGCTGACACATACACACACACACACACACACACAAAAGCAGGATCACTCTCTAGTGTCGCCAGAGACAAAGAGGCAGGAGGGATCCTTCGTATGGTATTCCATGGGGGTTTATTGCAGCCACACCGTAAAGGGCTCAGGAACGAAGAACTTCGAACAAAGGCAGGTTTAGGTTTATGTATGGGGGGGCGGAGAAAGCATCAGGGACCAATGAACTGAGGGCACACGGGTGGAGAGAAGGTAGAGTGACATAACTGTAACCAATGGAAAGAAGCAAGGGGTGGAACAGGGGAGCCCAAAACCAATGGGGTGTTGAGGACAGGAGAACACTGGAACAAAGACTTATAAGGGGTAAAAGGGGTGTGCCAACCGAGAAGGATTAACATAATACAGCAAGGTCTGATGGGGAATTCACCATCATCTAAAGGGTGACTTCAGACCTCTGAGGTGTCCCACCAGCGGACTTCTACCGCTTTAGGGTCCTGTGGCTCATTGGTCACTCCTGCTCCAGGTTCAACCACCGCAGCAGTACACAAGTCAAGGAAGGTCAAAGACAGAAGTAAGTGTGGCCACGCTCCTCTTTTGCCAGAATGGGATGGTGTTTCTGAGCCAAGCAGATATAGTAAAAATTGTTATTCAGTCGTCTGCCCTAAAAATGGGACAAGATCCATGGAGCAGTTCCAGTCCTAAATAAATAGTTCTGCCTGTATATCTTTGACAAAAAGAGACTGTACTTTGATTTCAAACTCTTCAAAGCATTTTTCTATGTCTACCAGCACAGTTTCCTCCTTCAAATAGCACTACTTCATCACAGTCAAGAGTGGATCATCCTCGCAGTAGTGGTAAAGCCATGTGTTGAGAGATAAATGGTGTTACTGATTTCAACAGAAGGTGCCAGACTCTGAGTGTTTGAAAAATCTGATAATTATGTCTGGTTTGATATATTAATATCGACTTAGGAGAGTAACTTTATGGGCCAGTGTTACAAAAAATAGATTATTTATTCCTTTGTTTCCTGATGCTGTTATGTTTGAAGAAAGTTAGTTTAAAATAATCCCTTGAGAAATCAAGTGCAGCTGTTAAAAACAAAGACACACAAGCAACCTAGCTTTGGTTTGCTCTTTTGTACAGCTTGTTCATTTTGATTGTATCTTGGTATAAATCCTTGTCATTAAGTGCTCATATACCTTACAGGCAGCATTTGATGTTTACTTCTGAATGAATTGGATCCGTTCCAGTAGCAGATACTGTAATAATTATAATTGACTTTGACAGTGGATTATATGGAACTGAATGTCCTAAGGCATGCAAATAAATCACATCAGCCTCCGGTTCTCAGCCATTGTGACTTTTGCTCCTTTGATATTGGTGCTACATTCCTTTGCTTGTTTGGTTTGACTTGTTTGCCTTCTCTTACCCCTTCTTTCCTTTACACTCCTACCCACTCACTGACTAATTTCTTCCTTGAGTTTTAGAATTCAGTGGCACCTCAAGGAAAGTCAGAAATGACTGACTGCAGGAAAAAAGTAAAGAAGAAGAGAGGTTCACTTTGCTGTGTTTGCAGGCAGTGCAGTCACAGTGTTGCAGATGAGAACTAGAAAGTGAAACTGTAAGGAAATGTGGTTATTCTTTATTGCTGTTTTCCATCTCACTGCTGAAAGACTTAATTAGTTGAAGGAATCACATAGGACTCTTTGTCTGGACATCTGTGCTTTTACCTCTTTTTTAATTCAGCATCAGAGCTTCTCCTTTTCTTGAGCCCCATGGGAAGTTCACTTCTTTCACACTTTACAAGTAAGCCCCTTCTGTGTCTCCTCATGTTCTCATTCAAGAATAAAAAGATGGCATGACTATATCAACTCATTAAATTCCTTCCAACTTCTTCAGAAACCCTTTGATTCACCTTTTTTTTGGACAGTCATGATCATATCGATCAATTTTCACCTACTGTTGGTGAACATACTCCTCTGCATGGCCGTACCTGTATTTTCATGCTGGGCATGATTATGTCAGTTGCAAACCAGATTGAAAAAGGATAGAGGCTGCCTTCAAAGGTCTTCAAGTATGTTAATGTACTCCCTAATCCAGCCTCCAGTTGTGTCAGTGATGCAGGAAAGTTCCAATGGCAGGAAGGGCACTATCAGTTATGGGTCAAATGACAGAGGAAGAGAGACAGTGAAGTATTGCCCACGTTTACCAAGTGCTAGTCTCAGTTGTGCTGGAGCTATAGTACAGATAAATGTTTTTACAAGTGTCCTGGTTTCAAACAGCTGCACAGGCATGAAGGAACCCTCTTGATACGTGTGTAAAAAACTCTTCTGTAGTTATTCCTGCCTGGTCAGATGCTATGGTTGTATCAGTCCTCTTGTCATTTTTGGACCGATAGTCCTGGAACTCCTCACATCTGTCTTTCAGGAAACAGACTGATGGCCAGTCACCCAGCGTGGCACCTGCACCAGCAGAGGGGGAGTAAGTGTCTTTTCAGATTTTGTCACTGCACCGTGGCATACCTGCCACTCCTACTTGTCAGAGTCCTCAAGTGCCATGAACAGCGAGGGACATCCTGACATCAGCCTTGCCATACCACACAAGCACAAGGAATTGCAGTGTGTGTAAAATGCCCTGGCAGAGAGTGCCACACGAAACTGTGCTGTTTTACTGGCCCAGGATTAATTTGTAGCTGCGGCATGGGCCACAGAGGCCACAGTTTAGCTAATACTGACTGAAGCAAAACCCCCGGTGTCTGCTTTGGTAGACAGGCATTCAACAAACACAGGAGGCTCAGTGCAGAGGTGACCAGATGAAACATACTAATAGATTATGATGAAACTTAAGCAGATGGGATGATCTCATGGTGTCCTATGATTTAAAACTTTACAAAGCCATGAAATATCTCAGTGCTGTTCCCTGCTGGGATAAGTGTCTGCCTTTTGCATTTCACTTAATGCAGTGAAAATAGGAAAAACATACAAGCTCTATGGTTGAGCAGATTTTTTTGGAATAAATTAAATTTTATTAAGCTAATGGATGGAAACTGTAGATATACTGTGAATTTTTAAGTACAGTGAGACTTCTCTCAATTTTCTCTGCAAATTTTCCAAGGGTAGTATGAATTGCTGAGAACGACTAACTCTGTGCATCAGCAATAGCTTCAATAGCAGCTAAACCAGAAATGTTGAAGGCTCAGCCTTTATCACAGCGCTGAGAAGGTTGCTTTATTTTAGAACCTGTGCCAGCACTTGAATCACAACATTTCAGAATGACCTTTCTCCATAGCCAGCGGTTTACAACCCCTATACCCAGAAGGACGAGCTGAGAAACTTTTTAATGAAAATGAAAGATATTTGGAAGTTTGCCACTAGGAGAGAAGAGGAATTTATGGGCTGACTTTGAGAGAATACTTCCACATTAAATTTCTTAGCCCTTTAAAACATTTTTCCCACCTATAAGTAATTACTGAATATTAGTAACACATGTAAAATTATTTATTTCAATTGTTTTGGTAAATTTATAATATCCCCTTTTTATTATTGAAAAATGTTAAGAATAAAATAAAACTTGGTCCTCCTCATATGTTACTATAAGATATAGAAGGAACAACTAAAATGGAAAATTAAGAAAATGCAGAAGGGGCTTTTTGCTGAAGTGAGAGGAATTTCTGTTTTCTTTTAATTTTCTTTTAGATTTTTACCTCAGTCTTGCAAACTGCTCCGAATAAGCCCTGTCCCATGTCAATCCTGAGTCTAATTGATCTCAAGTAGTCTCAATAGGGAGCAGTTTCCTAGATCAAGGCCTTGTTTATTCCTGTGTGTGCTGAGATGTTTTGCTCTGTCATTTTAGTGCGAGTGATTCCCTAACCATTGGGATTCCTGTAATGGATGCAACTCAGGCTATTACTTGTTTTATTTAGAAATCAAATTGGACATCTTGGACAGTAATTTTTTTTCTGTATATTTTGGCACTTCCAACCAAAGCAATAAACCTGGTAAATCTCTTCTGAGATGTTCCTGCGTCAAAACACATAGAGAAATTCTCTTTTATACAGTTTGATCTTAAAAGAGAATGACAGCAAACCCTTTGATACTGATTTGCAGAATCATGAACAATTTACTGGTTTTGTTACTTTAAGTTGGGTTTTTTCTAGTCTTTTAAATAGGCTTTTTTAAATATGTATTGGTTTTAAAGAAGCATTATAATTCATTATAATATATAGTAAAGAAGCATTATAATTAGCTATAGTCCTTGAGTCTGTGGAGCAGAAGGTTTTACATTTTCCATTTGTATTGCTGAAGCTGTAGAAATACTTAATTTCTTCCAAGGATAGTAACTAACTACTTCAGAGTTACCTGACAGTACTTCCTCAGGTAGGACTAAATTTCAGCCGTGAGTAAATCAGATACTTATAATAGTCTTGCATATGCAAATATTCCCACTTTTGGGTCATTTGCAGGTGCAAAAGATTATTTGAGTTAAAAACTTGACTACAAATGGAAGTCTTAACTGGACCTTCCAGTACCTTTACCAGTATTAATTTTGGCCTGTCTGATGAGAATGTTAAAAAGTATTTAACCCTTCAGGTTATTTTAAAATAGAAAACGTCTATATATTTGTGGTATTCTGATCCAGGATTCTGATTTAAGAATACGTTGGTTTAATTTAAACACATTCCTAATCAATTTAAGGCAAATTAAAATAATCCTGCTTTAAATGTAGTGGTTTGAACTGAATTACATGCAGTAATTTAAAATGCACGCTTAATTAAACGGGTGCTACATTTTATAGACATCTCTGTAGGTTTCCATTTAGGTAAAGAAAATTGGCACCAGTACCAGTTTATGCGAGCACAGATCCCTGAAAAATGCAGCAACTGGAGCAAAATGCAGTTTATTCCATTTTACCTTGGTCATTTAGCTATTTTTCTTGTGCAAGGCCAGACCAATTTTACTCTGTTCTCGCATTCCTCATCCAGTGATGCACAAGACAAGATATTGACAAGATATTGCACATCAGCTGATGTACGGTGACTGTGCACCTGTCCCAGGCAGATGATAAATTACGTGAATCAGCTTAGGTTTTATGGAGAAATGGCCAGGCTAACTTTGGTTACCTCACTATTTGCTATGGTCTAAGAAAACTGACACGGACTGTGGCCATGGGTTGGCTGATATGCAGTAGCCTGTTCCCTTATTGCAGTTTGTCTGTGTAGCAGTTTCTGGGGGTTTCCAGGCAGATTTTTTTGTGTACCTGAGTAAATGCCTTTCAAATGTTAGCCTAGATTGTGGGATCTATTTTCTTCTGTTGACGTGCACCTACCCAAATTAAGTTACACTGCTTTAATCTTTTATCAGTCTAGAATACATCTAAATAGTTCTCTTGCTTTACGTCACCATAAGTTGCGTGTTTGCACATACCTCTAAGAGTTCGCACTGGTGTAACTCACTTGATAGTTACTATAAAACTTGTGTTTTGCCGATGTTTTAAACCTAAATGAGCAAATAAATAAGTAATTTGATCCAGATATTGTCATAGCTGGCTATAATATTTGTGTCATCATTCTGTAAAATCCCACAGTACACAGAATTAGTACCTGTAGATATAAAGAGATTGGAAATTCTGGTTCATCTTTGTGCTGTAGCCCTGCACACAAGGTAACTACTAATAATTAAATCAGGTAATTAATCATTGTTAGAGTAAAACCAACATTGCCCTTAAACTGCAGAGCTCACATGATATGCTTGTCTGCCTTTTTTCCTAGCCGATCGTAGTAACTTCCCTTATTGCTAAAAATGGATCTCTATACACATCCTTTTGTACCTGGGTCAGTAACCTGGTTCTCACTTTGTTTTCTTTCCCTTGGCATTTCAAGTGTAAAACTCATGTAACAGCTTTTGTTTTGCTCTGCTATTATTTCCAGCCTGAACACCGTGAATGTGCAGGAATCATGTGGTTTCCCTAGCAAGTGACTATGATGAGCTTGGAACTGTGTGAACAGCAGTGATAAACAGTTGTTGACTTCTTTGAGGCGTTTTTTTGTGTCAGAATTGAGATGTACCCCACAGTATAGCTCCAAGGTTTTGTTCCAAAGGAAAAAAAAAAGCTGAAACAGTACTGCATTTTTAATGGCTGAGTCATCTGCCTCTGTCCCCACACCAGGATCTCATTTTAGGACTCCTCTGAAATTCAAGTTTGTTTCCGCTGGTAAGCCTACAATTTGTGTTAATGTAGTTTATATTATTATAGTAGCTGATAACAGTGATTTTTGATTGTAATTGTTTTTGAGATTGCATGGTACCTTTGATTGAAGGATTTCAAAGTGTCTTAGAACAACATATTTAATTAACCATCCCCTCAGCTTTACCAGCAGCTTTGCTTGAAGTAGATTATGATCTGTGCACCTGGAGTCAGTCATGAGAAAGCTGACCTTCTGAAAACCTTACTTGGTTACAGTTTTTCTCTTCTGCCCACTTATTTACATTTCTAATGAAGGGAGTGGTATAACACTTTAGCTCATAGGAAAAAATACCTCGGGTTTATCATTGTTTTGGCACACATGGAAGCAATTGCTCTGCCTGTATAATAAAAAAGTCAATCCGAAGAGACTTTCTTGCATCCTCATAAAGAAAAATTGTGCAACTAACATTTGAAATTTATAAAATAACTGCAAATTTTGGTACAAAAGAAATAAATTTATAATGTGAGGTATTGTGGAGTGTTGTTCAACGCCAAGAAGGAGTTGTCAATGCATCATAAAAAAAAGATTCTGTGCACTCCTAAGTTGCAAACCACTGTTACTCAGGACATCCCAAGGTATATAAATGTGATTCATTTTTAAGGTTCTCTTTATTACAGAATCATCTATTAGCATTTAATGAGAGTACTGTCAAGACTATGTTGGAAATAGTTTATATTTAAAGGGATGTTGCAATTTTAAACATTCTAAAATCAATAATTCATCTTGCTATTATGTCTTGATCCTGTAACTTGTCCTGTGCATACAACTTTTCTGTCTGAAGGGAATCCCACTCGCTGCAGAACAACCCATTGGGGGCAGTTGGATTTGTTTGTCTGGGATGCCATCTGAACCCAGGCCAAGAAACACTGTTTTAGCACTCCAGGCTGCTTATTGATCTGGTGGCTGTGTTGGCTATAAGAAGGGAAAAAATAAGTGCTTTTTTTTTTGTAGGCTTTTAAGTGTCTGTCTCCCTTGCTGACTGCACCTCTGGAAAGTCAGGTCTTTATCATTGTCCAAGAACAACTGTCTCCTTTTTCTCCTGAAAAGCTCGTGACTAGACTAGATGAGGATTTAAGAGAACTGGGTTCTGTTTTTAGCTCCAATAGTAGCTTGTCAAATCTTGATGAAGCTTTTTGCCTCAATTTCTTAATTTGTAAAACGGGCTTAATGATACCAGCATCTTTCTTGCGGTGCTTTGAGATGTACTGATTACAAATGCTACTATGACCTTTTGTGTAGCTACTATCTCCTCGTAAAAGGCCTGATTCTGTTAGATGTTACCTGAATGGTAATGAGACCTCTTAATGCTTAGTAATGCTTAATATTTAATGTTCAGTCTGTGCTCAGTACTGTGCAGAAGTAGGTCCAAATAATGATGGGTTTTTTCTTTTTATTTTTTTTCGCATCAGGTTTTTCTTTATTTTGCCCCATTATGAGACTGTGTTATATTTTCTGTTTAATGTTTTGGAAGTCTTCAGCTAAACTAACAGGAGGGCATTAGTTTTGCATCCCTTTCAAAAGGATTAGGAGTGCAGCTAAGCTGATGCCACCATTGCTTCCAGTGTTAAAATACATATGCTTTCTCATTGTTTGGGGCTAAAATATCTTGAGTCCTGTGCATAACAGTTAATTCTCACTGCAGCAGTGCTCACTAATACTAATGAGTGTGGGTCTGATGTATGACAGAATGCTTTTCTGCCAAGAAGCCTCTCATACCTCCTGCAGCTGCTGTTTTTGCTGGAAGGAATTTTATAGACCTGTTCTTCCTATTCCCCAGAAAAAAAAAACAAACCAACAGTGCTTCAGGAGAGAGAAGAGGCTGAAATTCATTCCAAGTAAAAATGTTGACATAATAACAGGATCCTTTCGATAGCTTCTTGAGGTGAAAAAATACTAATGCATGAATGTATGTGACTTCTCTCTCTGACAGCTCCTATACACCACCTCCCAGATGTACTTAACATATTAGTTAAGTGCACTTACTTGGTAGCTTGTTAACATTATAGATCATCCAAGGAAACTTCTTAGTAAGTTTGTACTCCATTTAAGCAAACTGCAAACTGTCGTGTGGTCAGCTAACGAAGCCTCTCATATAGCCAAAGCAATTTAATAATTCTAGTACGGAGAAGGTAGAGTGAAATTTCTCCTGTCCTAAGGTAAAGGTAGTATTTTATTCCCAGATAATATTGCTTTGTTGTTTGCATATGAAAATAATGTTCTTGTATTTTTTCTGAAGTTGTGGGATAAGGTGACCGCAGTAAGGAACCCAGTGTTCCACTTCCTCCTTATATTTGCAGAGATAAAGAAGAAGTAAGACTGAAAAAGGCAGCAATCTGATTAGTTAAAAGTGATTATACTTTGTTTTGCTGTGGGTCAACTGTTGTCTAGAGGATAAGATCAAAAACCTGTTCTACTTTGCTTTCTTTGGTCTTGTGCTGAAATGGTTTTATTTTTACTACTTGGCCCTTTTCCCAGGGATTCTTGGGAATTTAGCTCAAATGAATTGGAATGCTTTCTTCCCAACTGAAGAGTGAATTGTTCTAGGTGTAAAAATTACACTTGCTTTATTAATGATTCCTTTACATGACAGTGTAGAGCCTAAAGGCATCAAATCAAGACTCAAGTAATCCTGTTTAGAACTTGGCTGTTTGATGAATCTGCAGCCTTTGTTGTAGAAGTGCCTAATTTTATGCACCAAGCAAGTGAGATATTTCAGGAGGTTTCCAGAATGATTTCCTTAGGCAACAAATTAATGGCAAGAGTCACGAGAGTCAGCAGCAAGGAATGGAAGCAATCGGTGCAAATATTGAACAATCTGAAAGGAGCTAATAACAAGGTTTAGCTCAGAAAATAATACATAGAGGGTGCAAATATTTTCTATGTAACTCATACACAAAGATATAATTCTCTAATCTTAAGAAACTGATTTGTTAGTGGGGAGGGAAAAGAAATTGGGATGTTCAGATTACAGTTTTCCTGAGCTGTGGTGCAATCAATTTTTCAGAATTTCATTCTCGGGTCTCGTGTGTGGCCACCTCTGAGCATGCACAAAATCTTCCTTAATTGCTTCTGACTTGCTCTTTGGTTTACGTCTTATAAGCTGATCTATTAGGTGGTAACTGATGGGAAGAGGAAGAAAGGGTTATTTTAATTTAAATTAATCTCTTTGTGACAGCAGGGTTTGGCTGAGTGGATCTATTTATTACTAGGACCAACAGGTCAGGTGGCTAAGAGGGTTTCAGTACTGTTTTATTTAAAACACACTTTAAAATACACACAGCTTGAAATCCTGACTTCATGATTGATTGTATAGCTGGGGGCTTGGATGTTTGGTCAGTTGACCTCACTACCTGATCTGGAGAGCTCAGCTTGAGACAAGGTTCAGTTTACAAGGTGTTTTAAAATTAGCTGGGGCCCGCATTGTGGCTACATCAAGATTTGTGAAGGAAATTGACAAATGAAGAGCCCAGGGATAAGTATTGACTTCTTGTTTCAAGATGGAGTATCTGTGTTCTCTAGCCTGAAAGCCCTTAACAATATCTTGTGAAATTATCTGTTTCATGGATCATTACGTTACAGAGGCTCCTTATGCCTTAATTTTGTGATTATATTACTGTGCCGATGAATTATTGTATATGACAATGCCCTTTGTAAGGAAACATTAGCACAAAATGATTTTTGCTAGATTGCAGGCCCGTAGGTGGAGATGCTTCTGTAATTGCATGCAACACATATCCTGCTCCTGTAAATGCCAATTAGCAAAGGCAAGGAGGAGCAGTAGTTTGATGGTCAGAAGGCACATGGGCAGCACCACACAGGGGTACCACAGGTGGCTGACACCAGGATTGGAGGCAGCCTCATGCCGTTAGGATAACACAGGGCCTGTGCTCTGCTGAGGAAGCCCATTTATAACCTGCTGCAGGAGCTCTCCTTCAGCAGAGTCTGTGGCTTCTCTGGTACAGAAAGATAGGAGCAATAGCATGACAGTGTGGGGAACATGCCTTTGTCAGGACAAGAATTTTTCTTTGTTTTATGAGCATCATTTATGACTGTGACCTACAATGTAGAGAAAGTATCTATTTTATGGTAGTGGTGAATGCATCTAGGAAGCAGTAAGAGGCCAATCAAGGTCTCAGCAAATGTTTCCATTGTGGTAGAATAGAAGGGTTGCTGCTAGCAGCATCACTGATCCCTGCTCAGCTGCTGATAGAGAGGGGGAGACGGGGCAGACATGGGAAAATTTCAGCTAGATGGTGAAGGAAAATTATAGTGCCCCAATGCTGTAAAGGAGACATATCTGTAAGAGAAAAGGAGGTAAGTCCAACATCCTTCTGCAAAGGAAGGGATCAATGCTCCAAAAGAAGATGTTTTTCAAGTATTTGTGGGTTTTTTTTACAAATGTTGCAATGCTCTAGCCAGCTAAAATTAGAGTAGGTGTTTATAGAAAATTCTGTTGAATGTTTTATTTATTTATTTATTTATTTATAACCAGAATGAACCAGAACAGCCACAGCTGGGTCTAATTCTGATAAAATGACCTATGAGAAGACTTGATTTGAGCCCTACCACTGGTTCCTGGCCCTGAGCTCTAGGACTAAAAGATCCCTTGCAGAGAGCTTTAGACAGGATTTCTATATCCAGAAATTTTCTGGAGAGACTGAGAGTAAAGACAGTATTTGGAATCTTGCCAAATTCAGCTGGCTTGGAAATGTGTGGGATGCAACTGTTGGGTCCGATTACTACAGACTGATGATTCCCTACGAAAGGGACTCAGCCACGATAAGATAAATAGTAATTTGACTTTCCTTTTTATTTTTCCAAAATCTTTAATGGGAAAAATTATATATATGTATGCAAGTATTTCCTGAATCAATAAAGAGCTGAGGCCATAAATGAAACAGATAGTACCTTCTTGCATTTATTTTTCCATGGGCAAAAAGATGTTTCCTCTCCTCTGATATTTTCCTGCATTTCTCAGCTTTTAACAATTTCGGAATGGAATGAGAAGGGAATCCTAAAATGATGTTAGAGATGATCAATTCAGACTTCTCACCATTTGCCTCTCATCCATCTGTCCTGGTCTCTCCAGAGCATGCTGTTTCTTATTGATGGAAATGGGTATGTTTCCTACAAGCACTTCAATTAACACAACATGTTTTTATTTTGTTTGCGTTTTTCTGTTTGAGAAGTCAGCACTATAAATTCATTTTTAACACATACTAGGAGTTAGCATTAAAGGAGGATTCTTTTAGTTGATATGTTTGTGAAGTTTATTTTTTAAATGGAAATATCCTTAAATAGATTTTAACCATTTTCTAAATTTTCTATTTTTTTTTTTTTTTTTAACTTATTCACTGGTGTCTTTGAAATAAAGTGGCCTGTGCTCCTTCAGTGATCTACAGTTAATGTCTTTGAGTCCTAAGGGAGAACTGTGCATTTTGCATTCATTTATTTGGGAAAACTGAGAGGTTTCTACCTTCATGAAGGGCCTATTTATTCTCCTAGACAGCTCAAAATCTTTGTTAAACTGGATCTTCCGTTTAAGGGCTTAGAGACCTGAAGTTGGTGTCTCTGCTCAAAAGAACAGTGTCTCTGCCCTTTCTATGATCCTTTCCTGACTATAGTACATTTTACCATCTAGTGAGTTGTCTCTGATAAACCTGGTCATAAGTAATAATATTTTGTATTTTTAATTGGTGGCTGTTGGCAAACAGATTCCATTATCTGTTCTTAACTTCTTGGCTATCATCAAGCTAGCTTGGATTCTGATGTTTTGCTACCTTGCAGAATCTATGACTTGGTTTTATAAGCTTTGTAGAGAAAAAAAATTATGCTGTAAAATCTCTGCTGAAGAAGCAGTTGGAAGGGAAAAAGAAGACATTCAATTTTCTAAGCAAGCACATGTTTTGGGTTTTTAAGAGTGTGATTCTGTCAAACTTCTTGGAGCAGGAGACCTTTAAATGTACTTAGTACAACTCCACACATATCACTTAGGCAGGCAATGTGTGAATTCTTACTCATGACTGAAGTGTCTGTCATTAGACACTAATTTTTATTATAACGGCACCAGTAGATCAAATTGGTTCCTGGGCTCCTACTGTATTTTCAAGGCTTGTTTTTGTCTTTTTTTTGTGTAGTACTGATGACACATCCATTTAGGAAAAAGGAGTTTTATTAAAACTCCTTGAGCAGGAAGGAATCTTGGCACCTACATCAATGCTGATAGTAGACAGCATCTGCACTGTTTGCTGTGATCATGCAGAGAAAGAGTTGACTTCGTTTCTACAGCAGTTATGACTATAATTTCCCTCGATTGCAATCTAGTTTCATTTAATTTGTGCTCAAGGGCCCTTCACATAGAATGATTTCTGCTGGGTGAAAGATCTTGCTACAGCTGAGAGGTCACAATATAATACACTCTATTGATTGTAATGAATACTTGGTATTTGCTGTACGCAGGATGCATGGAGGAATCCATTTTTAATCCAGAAATAAAAGTAAAATATAGATTGATTTTATCTACAGCTTGCAATGGAACTCATGGAGGCTTGGTTTCAGTTTTGAGTGGTCTGTCACCAGCTTGACTATACAAACTCTGTGGTTTTTAAGTTTACCTTTTTGTAACAGCGTTTTTGTGGTGTTATTGTTGCCTGATGCACATGTAACCAAAGGCCTGCAGAGGAAATGGTTGTGTGACTGTTAGTCCTTTCCTAAATTCTGGAAAATAGATTGTTTAATGCAATTTGAGAAGTAGGATTATAGTTCTCATGAAAGTCTTTGCTAATTCTAACATGAACACAATCTTTCCTAGCAGGCAATGAATAAAAATAAATCAGTTCTCTTTGGGAAAGAAATCAGTCTACAGGTGCTTTCCCGAAAGACAGAGAAGGATGAGGATAAGGCTATTCATACCTCTCCTTTCTTCCTTTGTTCCCAGGACTTGTTGGCCCATCTGTGCGTTTCCTGTCTGCACAGGTCACAAGCTCTCAAATTGTTCCCAGGTAAGAAAATCACAGCTTCTGCTTTAAACTCTCTTTTGCATGCATTTGTGAAGGAAGGAAAAGATGCATTTGTGAGTGTCAGGGCAGGCTGCAGGTGGTCAAAAGCATTCTTAGTGATGAAGTGTTCCTTACATTGAGCAATACAGCTGGAGACAACAGTTCCGGTTTTGTTTGTCGATCCTGGCAGCACTTGGGGAAGGAGAAACAACTGTGCTGTGAGATCTAGAGAACAGGTACTTTTATATATATATATATGATACCTGGCCATTGTGCTGCATCAACCTGCTTGACATGACTAACGTGACCATCTCATGAAACACAGGATTTCTTTCCCTACATAAAACCCATTTGTATATTTGGGAGTTAATACGCTAAAGAAAACACAATTATGTATATTTTTTTATTAAAATCCAGTAAAGTCCTACTTAAACAGGGGGAGAAGGACTGCAGTAAAACCTTGAAACCCATATCCAGCCAACCTAGGTCAAATCTATAATGATATAAATTATGCCAAATTGTTGACTTCAGGGTCGTGGTACATCTGCATGCTATGGTGGAATGTGTCTCAGAGGATTTACCGTACCAAATTAGACTTGATATCAATCTGCTCTACAAACTTGTCTCTGGATGGGGCCATCACCAGATGTTTCAGAGGAGAGGTGGAAGAAACCACCTGCTTCATATAGAAATGGAGCTAATGTGTTCCTTGCATTAGGTGCCCTTCTGAGTAGTGGTTAGATACAGATTTAAGTCTGAAAGCAGAAAATGTATTATTATTATTATCATTATTTTCATCATCATCACAAAATTTATGGCAACTAGGTATTTTTCCTGGTTTTATACGTGCAAGTTTGCTTATAGTTTTAATCAAAACTCTTTTATTTGAAGCTGTTTCAGTATCAATAAGTCTTTCATCTGTGGCGAGAAGATAAACCTCTATCTCCAGAGAAACCAAATTTGTGACATCAGCCCCCCAACAATCAGCAGTAGGAGAGGAAGTAACAAATTTTGGAGCTCTTTTTAATGGGATCTCATATGCAGGAAGAAGGTTTGCATTTATTAATTTAATGTTTTACAATAGCTGTTCTACATGATGAAACCCTTTCTAGACTTTCTGAACCTGCAGCAGTGCTGCTTATTTTCATGCTCATCAGAATTAATCTGAATTCAGTTAGACTATTGAGTTTCAAAGTGCATTTCCTATGATTATGGTTTAGGTCAGAATGGATGGAACTCGGGTATCAAATACTATGCAGTAATTAGAAGTGTATGAAGAGGTTTGGATATTCATTGTCTCTGTGAAAGAGTGATTCTTAATGCACAGAAAATAACAAAAGGTTACAGAAATGGCATTATCTTTACTTCCAGTTTAGCTGCTTACCTGGGCAGAACTTGTCAGTGGTAGGAGTAGGGCGTTAAGTGTGCTGGTGTGGGCTGCATGATCTCAGAGCTCAAGGTCAGGTTGTCCCAGAGGAACAGTTGCACTGCAGCCTCTATGGATTGAGATGCATGAGTGTTATGAGGTGGAGAGCATTTTCCAGATTGTTTGAAGTTTGTGGCTGAAGGACTATTGTGAGCTTTTGCTCTTTCAGTATTTCAGTAAGTTGCTGGGTAAATGCTCTTGGCTAAATTAGTTCTGCTATTTCTGTCAGTTATAATTCGTTTTTCATTACAACTGTCTAGCTGTGCTTTACCTGACAAAGTTACATCCCTAAAAACTACATAGCAGCACACAGAATGTCAAATTGTGGTCTTCTGACATCAACCTATTTACACAAGTAATATCAGCTGAATAGCCCAAGACACCTAATATTTTTCTTTTCCAGAGTGGAGAAAAAAAATGCATCTTAGAATTTGAATAAGTAAAAATAACCGCCATATGAGGTGTACAGTATTTAAATTTGAAAAAAAAAAAGAAGGAAAAACAAGCCAGAGAATATCAGGTAGAGTGGCAGAGCTGAAACCGATTCTTTTCCTCTCTCTCCCTGTGCATTGAGAGCAAACTGGTGACAGCAAAAACTGCATAGCCCATTGGAGCTTCTTTTATGTCACCAACGGCAGGATGGCTGCTAGCACTGCCTGGATTTCATGGTTGATGTGACCTTGGCAGTGACCGCATGTTGCCAGAAGTGCGAAGGAATCATGGCTAATCAAACTCAAGAGAAGGTGCTGTCCCAGGATTTTCAGCCTGATCTGAAACCACTGGAAATACTTGTATTGGCTCTGGTGGCTTTAATCCAGGTTATAACAACATGAGGAGTTTTCTTATCTTGTTTCTTAATGATTTTTAAAGAAAGAATTAGCAGTATTAGCTAGGAATGACCTAGCTCCCCTGTCTGTCACGTGATTTGTACATTGCAACTCTGAGTTCATAAATCGGTGTGTATGCCTGTCTTCAACGATTACATTTTTAAAAAAGTCTCACTAATACCCAGTTCTAACTTCGTTTTAGTTCTTAATGATTCCTAAGGTGGTTAAACTGAGACATGTACAAAAAATTCCTCTGAAACTTCAAGGACAGATAATAATATTTATATTTGGCTTAAAAAAAAGAAAGGAAAAAATCATTGTACTGATGCTTTTCCCCCTTGATGTTTATACTGCCATTTCTTTAGTTGGTTTTTGACTGTTGCATATATTTCTAACCAACTTATATAAAACTAAAACCAGAAAGACTGATCTTCCTTTTAAGAGGCTTTTTTCATGCTTCTTTTTTTTTTTAACACTGGGAAAATCAAGTTGTTGTATTGGAAGATATGGTTTGTGTCAAACGTAATGATGGCCTTGTGGTTATGCAGGAATCACTTCCTACCTTACATCTAGTCTGGTTTTTTTAAACTCACAGCTTCTGTTGTTTTTGATTCTGATAATTAAAAAACCCTTGCCTGTAGATGTCAGAAAATGCCTCCTGTTTTTCTCTCATATCTCTCCTTAAAACTGTCTATTTTTAAGCAATATCCCCTAAGAACTCTGGCAATATACTGGCTGCAGAGGTAATGAGCTAATGTACAGAAAAATAAATGTTCATGGCTCTCATTTTATGGTCAGCAAATGTTCTTGTGTGTGTTCTTGTCTCAGATTATAAGCAAGGATGCAACTGATAGGCAAAGATGAGATGGTGTAGAGACATGATGTTACCGATGTATAATGAAGACAAAATACGAATTGCTTCAAAGTTAAACATTTCTGAGACATGTAAGAGAGGTGTTGAGTTTTTGACTTATTGGAGATTTGTCACACATTGAGTTCTTCAGTGTAGAAGTCCTCTATAAGTAGAGGAAAATAAGATTAACTGTTTTGTGCTGGTGAAGATTGAAAGTTATTTTCTTTCACATTCATATTGTAGTTTGCATAAAAAAATCCAGTCAAAGTACAATAGGCTTGAATTACCTATGAAATTGTAGTCATTCATCACAGAACAAAATAATCTTACTCGTATTCTGCTAGAGCAGAAAATTGGTCCTTTAACATGATGAAGGCCTACACTACCTAAGTCTTTGAAGGAAGAGACCTCTTCCAACTTACAGCTAATGAAAGGCAGAGTTGAGCTCTATTTGTGGGCTCGTTGGTCTTCCATTGCTGTGATGTGTGGTCCAAGGTGTTCACACAAACACTTAAGGGTAGCAGACCTGCCAGGCAGCAGGTGGCCTGGTGCAAGATGATTGAGTCCCAATAAAAAGTTGAATCTTTCCAGACCTGCAATATCTGATGCATTAATCTACACATAATGAGACAAATCTTTCTTATCTCATACAATAGAGCTGAAACTCAGACAATAAATTCAGCTTCAAACCTCCCCATCCCCCTTTTACAAAGTAAGCTTCATTCTTACACAGAAATGAGGGAAGTCATTTACTGCTGGCTTGGATACAATGCTCTTGTTATCAGACTAGAGTCATAGCTGCAATAGCAGAGTGTAGCAGAAATGCATGGAAATATTATTAACTTCCAAATTAAGCACAGTATTTGTGAGTTGCAGTTGGGAGCAGAGGATTTTTAATTAGAAATCTTGACAAGGCTTAAATGAATTGTTTTTGTCCCAGTAAAAAGTGTGGCCTTGATAAATTTCTGCTACTGAAAAGCAAGTTAATTTCCCCTGTTCAATTCTTCTTTTAGTGGCTGTTATACATCATAGGAACTAATTTATGGGGGGAAGCACTGAGCAGGAATTGATGATTATTTTAAGAACAGATCAGCACGAAACTACTCACATGAGATTTGGTTCCCCATTCATACTCCGCAAATGCTATTACCAGATGCTTCAGCAGCTGGAATCACTTCCCCCCCCATCTTTGTGGCACGTAAGAATGTAGTGTAACCCAAGGGTTTGCACTTCATTCTAGTACTGCTGGCTTATTGGAGTGCTGGCATCAGTTTTGTGTTCTGACATATCACATTAAAAAAAAAATCATCAGCTCTGTTTTACTAGTTTTAAACAAGTTAACTCTTAAACCTGTATCTTCTTGCAGTAGGAAGCAGATACCATTAGAATCTCACGCCACAACTGCTTATCACCACCCTTTGTGGTGCGAGATGCTATCACTCTTTCAGGGCTGCCAGCAATGCCTAACCCTCTTCTATCAAAACGGATCCAGTCAATCCACATTTACAGTGTAAACTGTTTATGTTCAGGTGGGTATTGTGGCCAAAGCAGGTTAGGGAATGCATAAACAAGTAGATACAGGGTAGCCTCCACAGGCAAGGCACAAACTGCTTGTTTCTTTCTTTCTATTGGATTCTGTTATCATGATCGCATTACTATACTTTCCTAATAAAAGCTGATGCTTTTCCACCCAGTTTTCCCATCTCAGTAAAGCAACTTCAGGAAAAATAAATCCTGGTGGAAGTCTGGGGCATCCACTTTTTTCTGGCAAAAAGGCCTTATGGACTGATACCTGTTAAAACCACATGGCTGCATGGTCAGAAGGAAATGTTCCTTGATCTTTGTTAGAACTATCACAGTCACCATGGCAGTTTTTCTCCAGTGTGTTTGGTTGTGATTTGAAAATGGCACTGCCACAGGAAAGACAGAGGGATCAGAAATTCTGCTATTTTTCAGTGGAACACTTGCCTTATTCATGACTCTCCAAACTATGGAGAAGTGCTGGGGGAAAGAATAGAGCAGATATCTGGAGAAGAATACACCATTTCTGTAAAGGATGGAGGTTTTTTTTCAAATGCTATATATGTTGAAGGCTTTGTCAACTGTTCCTGGGCAGGTGTAATTCTAATGGCTGGCTCCAAAAAGGCCAGCCCAGGCTGCAACAATTATGCAGACTTTGCAGATTCAGCCTCTGCAAAAGTCTGTGGTCTTCTGAACACACAAAATTCCCAGAGCAGTCAGTGGTTTCAAGAGCAGCATTTGGCCTCATGCTGTCAGCTTCAGTAATTATGCAGTTCAATTAAATTCAAGTGGGAAAGTCACTCAGGCAATTTTGAAAAATCATAACTTTAATGAATAAGAAGGAGGAAACAAACATATTTTTATATATATATATAAATATACAGTGTACATATATACTGTAGTATATGTTGAAAGTTATGCTACTAAGAATAATTCTCTTTTCCCAAGCTGTTGGACTGTGCTCATCCCTGTGGCACGAGAGCCTTCCATTACTGCATTCATCCATATATCTTACACATCTCTTACATACTTATCCTCAGATTGTTCTTCTAGGAGGAAAACCTTGTCCAATTAGGTCTCCTTATTTTGATGGACCTGAGGGATTTTATTTATTTGTTTGCTCTTTCAGTTTACATGCTTCTACGTAAATATGTAGATAAGGGAAGATCAAAGGATTTTGCCTTGCACTTGAAGCAGAAGGTGCAAAGGTCTGCCAAAGACTCATTAATCCATGACTGATCCTGAGGTTTCCAACTTATCCTCTGTTGCTTTGTCATATGAAGCCTTACACAGGGCACCTGGAGTACAGAGGGAGTATGCCCTGGATGCCAGCCAAATGAAAGAAGACAGCTGAGGGGTAAGTGCTAATGCTGCTGAGGGCTGTGGGATCTGGAAATAGAAGGAAAGTAATTGCTGCTGATGTGAATTTTCCAGCATACATGCGAGAATATGGGGATAGAGCCAAATAGGTTCAGAAAGGGTTTGCAGTAACACCTGCCTGAAACTCAGCCTCTGTCAGGCACAGAGGGTCTGTCTTTGTTTAGATCAACCATTCAAACACTTTAATGCACCATCTACTCCTCCATAACCCTGTTGAGTTTGGGACTCTCTCCCTCTCTCTGTGTTATTTTTTGGCTCCTTCATAGCAAAATTATTCTGACTTTCATCTCTAACTCATCAGACTTCTGATGCTGGTGTTTTCCATAATGCCCAACCCAGGGTAAGATGAGGACCTGCACAATTATTAGAAGACCTCTTTCTCTCCTGTGCTGTTTTAAAAGTAACGCTTCTTTTTGACATTACCTAATATGTGTCCTAGGCAAATACCGTCTTACCTTTATTTACATTTACAATAAATACATTTATTTAGTTCACAGCATTTTGTGCTGCACTGGCAGCTTTTAAAGGCAAATTATTTATTCTCTCAGGTGTAAGAGAAATCTAGGGTCTCTGCCTAGCGCTAAGCCGTTACACGATACAGGGTTGCTCTGATGAATAGGATAATCAGCTTTTAGGAGTGTGTGACCACCAGTGGAGTGCATGGACTTGCAGGCCAGCTTTTAAAAAGAGTGAGTTAGCAGCTGGTCAGCTTGACTCTGGTGCACTACAGGGCAGGTAGGTAATCTGACAGACTTGGCATGGTGAGACAGCAAAGGGCAGGACAGCAGTGGGAAGACTGAGCAAGTCTAAAAAATGACATCTGATGTATACAGATACAGCCATATGAACTCTTCCTTCCCCTGCTGCAACTCATCGTGATGCCGTTTTGGAAGGGTTTCTCCAGTTGGCAGATGATTGCTAGTTCATTTGATAGAACTCCATCATGAAGCTGCAGGGATTTCAAACTGAAAACACCAGAACAACCCACATAATCAAACTTTTCCCTCCCAGCTGATGTAGACAAGCTCTTAGCCAGAATGACTGGATGGACAACTTGAGTTCTGCTGGTTTTATCTGGTTCCCTGATCTTAAAAGCCAACTACCTTGAATTGAAAGCCTTTATCACATATATGGTAAAAGGGAAGTTGGGGTTATATACAGAAAATGGAGATTTTTGAGCTGCAACTTTATTTAATTGTGGTATGAAGACAACTTCTTTCTTCCACTGTATACAGCCTGGAAGAGTCTTACACAGAAGACCATCTTTTACCACTGTGATCTCTGTTACGGAAGAAGGAGCTTTGGCTGGAAGAGAATGAGAACCCCTGGCCACTTTCATTACACAGGTGCTGGACCATGCTTCTAAACAGGGAAAAAGTTCAAGGTTTTATCCGCAGCATTTTCCCTGGCATGTTTTATCAGCTGTGAGTTATTTCTATTGCTTCTCTCAGCTGGTGAGAACTGATTTTTGAAAGAAGTATAGCTAGATTTAGGTAGTACTAGACTCAAACAAGTATACACTGACTTTCATAAAGTTTATGATACTAGCTTGGTGCTACACTGACTTGGTAAATAGAGGTTTGGTTCACATCTAATTCACATTTTCCCAGTAATTTTACTTTACTCATTCTTGACTATCGTTAGTAAGTCAGTATCTCATAGGTACATATATAACAGGTAAATGCTATCTGTCTGTGTCAGACATGAGACACTTGCCTTCCCCCAGAATCATTATAATGAGATTATTTGCCCTCAATGTAACATCTGATGATCTTGAAATAGCCTAACCATATAATTTGATGCAATTTAGCCAATAACACATAAGTTTATTTTTGATTATAATTTATTTTCAAGCAGTCAATTATTAAAATCTATTAGAGAATGAATTTAGATCTGTTTTAGCACTTATTTCTCTTCCACACTCCACAGAAGATTTAAAACATTGAACTATCTCATTTCAACTCCATTATACTTGTACTGCTTGCTTGACAGAAAATGCACTTTCCATAAACACGTTTTCCTTGTATCAACACTTAGAATTGACTGGGAATCAACAGAACAGAATTGGCTGCCAAGGCCTCATGTGAGCCACAACTCCTGAGAGCTTGTGCTTTGAATGTGTATCAGCTCTCCTTCAGAATCAGCAGGGTCACTAGAGTCCCCAAAGTAGTAACACAGGGCCATATACTTTCTTTTACCTCTTCTGAGTGTGTAGGAATGCCAATCAAATGGCATCTCCTGAGGGATGTAGTGGTCAGAGGATACATGTCCAATTAGGCTCCCAGGCACTCACCAGCTGCAGCTGGTGCTGCAGTATTTTCCTTGCTATGAGGGAGAAGAAACATGGTCTGCTGGCAACCGCAGCCTAAAGATGTCCTTGGGACATCCCCCCGGATGTTTCTATTATTGTCAGCTTGGTTGCTACCTGCATAAAATCTTTTTGGTGTCTGGGATCAGGATCTCCCTTTCTGATGCTTGGACTAGATGATCTGAGACAGACTTTTCCAAGCTTGATAATTCAGTGATTCTAATTGATTGAAATGGGCTCTCTGCGTGCTCCTGGAAGTACAGGCAGTCTGTGTTTCTACGAAAATACGAGTTCGAACAGTTAACAGAAGAGCTCAAAAAAAAAATTCATAGGTACTTTTTTTTATTTTCTTGAACCTTGAATAGATAGGGGGGGAAAATGGAAGAGGAAAAAGGTGTTCTACTCTACTGACTTGAAACATATATGGGCATGATTTTCATGAGCTTGCTAATGTGACTGTCACGTCTTTTACACAAAAATCATCATTTGCATTTTCCATTTAAGAACTTTATATTCTTTATAAACTTACTTGAATCCTGTAAAGAGAGCTGACAGTTCCTAAAGAGAAAAAAGACCACATTATTATTTTGTCACTTCTAGAAATGCTAATGGCAGGATATGAAGGACAGCGTAATTATAGTGTTGCTCTAGTGATTCTTCAGTAAAGGTTTTCTCAGTACTTTAATTATATACGACATATTTCAGCAGTTTAACTTTCTAAATTCTCAGTCAAACACCCTTTGGGTTTGATTCACACTTTGTGCTGTTTGTTGGTGTAAGAAAGCTTCATCTACTCAAAGGCAAAGTCCCATGCAATTGGGAGCAGCCACATCTATGGAGGACAGCTGGGCTGAGGAGAAGAGGCAAGGAAAGAACTGTCTTTTTCTGCATAAGAACTAAACTGTTGTTGAGAAATAGGTGCACTGAAGTAAACAGGAGCGATAAAACCCTTGGAAGAGAAGCCAGGGAGAGAGTTAGGCATATATCAAGCAAATTTGACAGGCCAAGCTGAAAATCTGCAGAATATGTAAATGAAATCAGATGAGGTCAAAGCACAGCAAGAGTAAGAGATTTCTGCAACTCTCTAGACAGCTTTATAGAGACGTGCTATGTCAGCATATCTGAACTTAGGGAAGGAAACTTAACAGAGGGAAAGAACAAAGCCTTCAAAGTAACACCTTCTTAGCTGCTTGTCCAGCAGGCAGAATTTTTCATATTCTAGAAAATTATTTTTTTAGTTATTGAATCCATTTGCAAAGCTTTGGTCGAGGAAATTTACTTTTCAGGCAATGTATACTGAAATTCCACTGGGATTTATATGCAATATTTTTAGACTCATGCCTATGAATTTATGAATAAGAGCTGTCTTACTGTGTGACCAAATACTTTCCTGAAGCAGGGCCAAGAGAAGGGACAGATAGTTCTGTTAAGCTCCTTAAGAAAGAAATCTAAAAGCAGATAATATCATTTGAACAAGACTGCAAACTTCTCAAAATTGGAAAGCACAAATCCAATGATTAGCAAGATTCCTTTGTTCAGAGAACAGCAATTTGAGAAGCCTGATCTGTAAAGCCTCAAAGACCTCATTAGGAGCTTGTAATCCTTAGTTTGTTTATGTACTGTTAGAAGGGTACACTGACAGTCCTTCCTCAAGAGCTGCTTGCCCTTGGTGGGGAAGAATATGAAGGTCAGAATCTTAACTTTTGTGATAAGACAGTGTGTTGTGATTGATTTCAGTAATGATGATGTGAAGGCTGGGAAGGGGGATTGAGAGAGGGAGCAAACTCATGCAGTTCTGGAATAGTTTGCAACAGTTTTAAAATAAGAATGAGTAATACCTTGATTTCCTCTTGTTACTGTGTCGCCAAGCCCTCCCTTGCTCACCCATCTTTCTACTTCAAGCGAAGGATTTTTGAAAGTGGGAGGTCTCAGAACAGTTCAAATATTTCATTTCCTATAAAAATATTATTTTTGCTCCTTGACAAGGGAGGTAAAGCTGGCTTTGTTCTGAGAAACCACTAAATTCATGGGAAAGCTGAATATATATCAGCTTTGGTAACATTCATTTTCTCAGGACTGTGCTACAGCTGGTTTTTGCTTTTTTGGTTTTCTCCCCCTTCATTCTCCTGCTGTGAGATGTGGTACTCTGCTGTGGAAGTGGGAGTGCATTTATGTGCCTGTGTGTGAGGAAGTAGCCAGCGTTCAAAAAATCTTAGCAAAGATTTATGAGGCAAATTTTGTTGTTTGTTAAATTCCCAGGTGGAAAATCAGAAACTCTGACATGGTGAGTAGAGAGGGTATCAGCAAAAAGCTGTGACTCAGGCAAATAGAAAGCCTCACGGTTTAATTCAAGATGAATTAGTGTTCTCTTTCATTAATAACAAAAGCGTTTTGTGTTGCATGTGTCCCACCTGCCGACACCCTTCCTGGAGTCCTGCATTCTCCGTTTTTGTTCATTTGCTGCTGGTATAGGAAGTAGGTGGCTTAGGGAGGGGCGGTACCTACCTAGTGAATCTATAACAATACTGATAATAGAGAGAATATGCTGCCACAAATTGTTGCAATGCGGTTGATTTCAGTCTAGGAATTAGTAGGCTTGGGGAGAAAAACTGGGGAGCTGGGACTTGTCAAAAGAGGGATTCACAGGCTGTCAGAAGCCTGCAGTACAGCGTTCAAAAGTGTTAGATCCCTCCCTCCTCTCCTCTCTTCCCCAGACCTTTAGGTCCTCCCAGGCTCACAAGGGTGGCAGCACTGATGTTCATCCTGGGTGAGGCAAGGAGAGCATCCAGCTAACTGGAAGTCAGAGCCACCCCAGTTCCTCCAGCTGTTTGCTGCTGGGGCAGGTGAGCTGATCTGCCACTGCTACCTCAGGCTTACATGGGCAGAAATCAGGGGCAGAAAAACAGTTAGCACTGAACAGAGCTACCATGGCAGTGCTATTAATTTTCTAATTAAGTGGTGCTGCATATTTTCAAATCGTGATACCGCTGTGTCAGCAAGTGCTGCTTTTCACTCAGGTCTTTGCGCTGTGACTCACTGTTGCCTCATGAAGCACAGGGGAGCTGAAAGGCAGTGTTATCTGAAAATTTCTCATTTCCAACATGTTGTTTTCAGTAACATTGTCAATGTTTCTGAAAATCAAATTATTCTTTAGTTCAAAGGTTTTCCTTTTCAGCTCTGTGTATTGTGTTTCGAGTAGAAATGGTATTCACCAGCATGCAGGCCTTTAACTAACCAAGATGCTTCTGGAAATGCTGACCTACCACTTCTGTGTACTAATAAGAAATAATAATGTTTTCTTTTCAGGAATTCCAGCTGTTATGGGGAATGAAGCTGCAGAAGGACTGCCTTGTTTGGAGCATTTCTATTCCAGTGGTGCAATGGCAAGTAAATCAACAGGTTTCAACAATCTATTTGTTAGTCTAGCCCAGCAGTGACAGGTGGGTAAACTGAATTTCTCATTGACCTGTCTGTTCATGCTCTGCTCCCTCCTATAGACAAGGGTGTTGCATCTCAAGTAAACAGAAAATTTAAAAATTGAAAAGCAAACAAGTCAGTGCCATCGCAGGTGGGAGGCATTACTGGTCCAGACAGCTACAGACAGTGGCTTTTTTTGGCTCTGTTTCTCTGTGAATTGAATCCACGGTGCTTAACACGTATAGAGTTACCCACAAGTTTACAGTATGTGGGCAGCAAATGACAACCTGCTGCTGTGTTTTATTGCTGCTGTATTTTATTACTGCTGTGTGCTCTGTGTTTTCTCCATGGTATCTACTTTTACCTAATCGTAGCTATTAAATCATAATACCTCCAGATAACAAGACCTTTTTAGAAGGCTGAATGGAATGGCAATTTGGCATAATGCAGATGACTGTCCTAAAGTTGTTTCTTTTTCTCTTCTTACTCCTCTGGGAAATGTCCATTACAAGTAGAAAACTTCCAAGTACTTTTCATTTGATCAGTTCGGAATTATTGCCCACTTGTTTCAACCTGCTGTGCTTCCAAGTGAGAGTAACTGAAATTCTATAACAAAACAGTTTAATTAGAATTTTACAGAAAAAAATTGGAATATTTTAAAGCTTGGGTATACAGTACGAGGAGGTTCTCTAATCTACCTTTGTATACTCTGATAAAGTTTCTAAACGTTCAGAGCTGCCGTGGTATGAGGACACTAATGGAGCAGATTCTCTATTATGACTAGGAGGAAAAGAGGCTGACACTTCTCCTGTGATGCAAGTGAAAGTGTTACAATACAGGCTGCAGTAAAGGACAAAACTAGAGGTAAATGCAGTATTTGAGAGAGAAGGCAAGGCGTTATAAAAATGACCTGAACCACCTAGTGATGTATTTGTTCAGCAGAGCTTTTAAAAAGTGCACTAATGGCCCATTTTATCTGTCACTCCAAGTCAATGAAAAACGCCCATTGACTTAAATAGGCATTGGATTGAGTGCTGAGCTCTTACAAATAATTATGCTCAGTATACTGAAGTTACCAGTATTTCTCTTCAGGCTGAATGCTGCTCCCTCCGTTATGTGCCATGACTTCAAAAAATAAACAAGCATTCCCCTTTTCCTACCTACATGAACTGAAGCCATGGTGCTCCCGCCACTACTCCCAAACCAGCTGGCAGATGCTGAAGAAGTTTTTTAGATTGAAGCAGTAGCCTGGACCCAGAAAACACTGCTGGGTGGGAAAACCATGTGTAAAATATGTCTTTGTTGCATATCGTCTTACTGGAGCACAGTTGGTGGCTTTGGAAACCTTTGGACTTCTGAAGGTGTGTTTTCACTTTGTGCCCTCAGGCTTGTTGTGCTATTTGTCCCCAAAGCTGGTGTAATCCATGCTTTCCAAGGAATCTCTTTTAAGTGCAGTGGCAAAAAGGGTGATCACTATTCAGTCCAGTGCACTACCCCCTAACCTAGCTTGTTTTGCTCAGCTGTTTGAACCATTACTTGATTTTTTTCTTTAGTGGTAGGGCCATTGTTAGTTTTCTTTGCTACTATTGCACACTTTGATCTGTAAAAAACTGCGTAGTATTGAAACCCTCAGCAATATGTTTTATCATCAGAAACCTGTCCAAAAATCTGTAATAGCCGATGAAGAAAAATAAGGTGGTGGCTGGGAACATAACTGGATTCCCTCCAACCTGCTGTGCTAGTACCTACTACCACTAGCAATAATAGTAATAGCAATAGAGAAATCCTAGTTCAATTTCTTGGCATCCTCTTGTCTCAGATAAAGGCATGATGATGATATCACAGAGCATAAGCTGGTTCTGGAGGGCATGAATTAAGCCACAGCAAAGCATTCACTTTTTAAGTTAGTACAGATGCCACCTTACCTCTTGTAGACAATTAAAAACTCACACTGAAGACTCAGTAAGACAGGAATAGCTTACTGAGGTAAAAAAGGAACTGTCTAGACTTTAAGTGTTAGGAGGTTTGTGTGTTATCTGTGATGATCTCCTACCAAAGTATTAGTACCTGCATTGTGCTGCCCTTTGGGAGCCTGAGCATTTTATAAGTTTTTATGTTTGTATCAGTTCAGGACTGATAAGAACAGAAATTGAACTACTTATCCACCTTCTCTGTTTTGAATTTATCTCTTTCTTAGGAATATAATCCTTCTGTCATAAATAATCCAGAGATGCAAACTAATAAGTGAATGAATTGTAGAGTCATAGATTCATAGAATAATTTAAGTTGTAAGGAGCTCACCTAATCCAACACCAAAGATACCTGGTTCTGAACTGCTTTTTCTGTCTCTTGGTGAGAAGTAGAGCCTCATGGGGCACTAGGAATGTCTTTTTGGATTCTCTGTATACCTACATTTCAATCTCAGAAGGAAAATGTTTATGAATTAGAAAAATTAGTTTAGAGCCTCCATACAAAAAGCAAAATGTTATTGACTGTAAAAAATATTGGGGAAAGTTTCACTACGTTTGTGAGGGGAAAAATAATATGTGAATATCTTTTTTGCTCTTATTTTCAAGATGGAAAACTTGATGCACAAGGGGTTATTTATACTGACAGACTGGTACTTAAACAAATAAGCTGATCAGAGATCCCCAGCTTGGAGATGAGTTACTGCAAATAAGCAAAGAACTAAAAAGCATCTATGTGAATTATATAAATACAGAAAATCTTTGTGAAGTGCTCTACAAAGGTATGTGATAAAAGAAGCTAGCACAGTGTGTTCAGAGGTGAACCTGACAACAAATAGACAAAAATCACATTTTTTTTTTTTTAACAGTTTGAACCCAAGGTACTCAAAGGTCTTTGTTCTCTACTTAAGGACTAATAAAGCTTGGCCATCTCTCAAGAGCTGATGTGGAATGTGACAGTCGTTTGCTGGCAACCTTACACAGGATCTTGGATGAGGTGGTGAATATCATCATGAAGTGCAAACAATATTAGGCTAGGCAAGATATTATTGTGTGATATATAATTGGGCCGGCACATCTGGTTTGCTTCAGGTGGTATCGTGACAGGTACTTTGCAAACATCCAGAGCTCCTGCTTTCTGTATCACGTGTGCGAGTGGCTTTGCAGCCACCCCTAGTGCTCTACCCATACTGCTCTCTTCCTGGGTCAGGCAGGGGTAGGTTTCTCGCACAACTCCCTGAAGCACAAGCATGGTGCTTAAAAAGCCTTGCAATCAAAATAAAATAGTGTTTGCTACTTTTACCACCAAATACTGCTTTGCAAGGCTCTGATACTTGGCTCCCCTGAGCCATCAAAACTCTGTTGAGCCTGACATGGGTGACCAAGAGTGGCAGGCAGCTCTGTGGAGCCTCTTGAAATGACGTGAAGTTGCCCTGACTGTTGGCAGTTCAGAAAAGAGCAGCCCACTCTTCAAAATGCTGCATTCTGCAACTGGAGTTTGAAATCACTTTCTTTCCTCTCTGGTCCCTCCTCCCTTTCAGGCAGATATGTGCTAAGTTCTTAGGAGCAAGCACCATTTCTTAACCTATTTTAGAAGAACTTGCTTTGATGTTCCTCTCTATGCTCTGTTGTGTGAAATTAAAGCAAAACACTGCTGCTACTTTACAAAAGAAGAAACGAATACGTTCTTATCTGACGATAAAGAAAGCTGGCATTAACAGAGTAATTACATACAGGTATGTTAGAAAGAAAAAATTATTAAATTGTTTTTAGGTGATTGTTGCAAAGGAGATGTCTGCATCTGCTTTCCCCATTTTCTGTTATTAGAGGAATTGAAAAGATAACTGTACAAGTCCAGTGGCAGCTTCGGAGGGGGCCTTTGCCACCATCTATTGGTGAAGTAGGGGAAGAGGCAGAGTGATCTGACCTTGCTGATGTTCCCTACTGTACCCAGTGAAAGATTTACTTCATTTTGTGGTTCTGGGGTAACAAACCTGGGTTTTTTTCATCTTTCTGTGTGAGAGAGTACAACATGACTGCAGTTATGCCCCCTGAGTGAAGAACTGTCATAGACAAATCTTAACAGCTGGCCTGTTGTCCCACACACCTCTCCATGGAGCAGAAGGAAGCTTGTAAGTCACAGAGAAGAACGCTTTTCTAGTGTCAAGTCTCTTGATAATTAATTTTGTCCTCATTTCTAGCAATGGAATAGGCCCTATTTTCTTTGCTGGTTTCAAGAAAAATCACACTGGTGCTTGAGTGGAGCGCCCTTGCTGCTGACAAAGCTTGGAAGAGTGCAAAGCTAGAGCAATTGCTGGAATTCCTGCAGTCCACTGAGAGGGTCACCTGTGAAAGGACATCACTTACAAATGTAATGTTCGCAGAATCGACCTATGCCCCTGAAAACACAGAGCAGAAGAAAAGTGAAGGGGGCCAGTGTCAGCAGCTGAACCAAAAGTAAATCTGTAAAGTTGTCTCTAGATATGAAATGAGTCTATTTTATTGGATTCATCAACATTGCTTGCATATGCAAATCCCTCATGAATAAAGTCTTTGTAATGCAGGCTCCGAAATGAATTCAGGTAGAGTCAGTGATAGCAGTGGATGAGCACAGAGACAGTTTAAAGAGATTGCTTAGTTTTCAAATCAACAAATTGCTGTGGTTCTACTTAATCCATCGAAAAAAGAAAAAGAGAACAATCTGGCAGCCAGGCAGGAAGATAGAATGGTAAAGGACATAATGTTCCAGCTATTTTAGGACCCATTTACACTATGAAACTGATGGCATTAGAGAACAGTTGTTGAACACATTTGGGGAACAGCTGTGTTATTGCTAAAGTCTAGAGACAAAAGTGTGTGTAGACCTGTCGAGGTGCTCAAGAAGAATAGCCTGGTGGTGGTGGGGAGAGGCTTCTCATCATTGTTAAACCGTGTTCTTACTCATTTAAAATATGAATAAAGAAGGACTGGCATAGTCAAATGACTTCATGAACACTCTTTATTTCCATGAAAATGGCAGTAATTATATGTGATAACTTTGATAGTAGTATCAATCTTTCTTAAGTAAGATTAAATAACTTGGATCAAAAACGTGCCTTCAGCCTTCATTCACAGATACTCTGGTCATTGTTTAAGTATCTCTGTTCCTTGAATAAGACACTTACTTTCCATCTCCTTTTTCTTTTCTCTCAGTGGGGCTGCTATTTTGCTTGTGCTTCAGAATGGACCTGCCACAGAGAAATAAATTGAGAATAAAGAAATGTATCTCATCTCAAGATGATACGAAAAAGACTTCTGAAGTTATCTTAAGGTAACTTTTGTTCTAGAAAAGATTTTGTTCACTGTTTCACTCAGTTATCAGAGCCTCCCTGCCGATTCTGACCTGCACGATGTGTTTGAAGTCTGCATGTATTTGTTATTTTTGGATGAATAACTGAAGCAGAAGGATAAATTGCTTTGTAGGAATTTTAGTATGTGTCGCATTGGCTTGTCTACCTGTTCACAACCACATACATGTGCAGATGTTGGACAGGTATTTGCTGTAGCCAGGGAATAGTAAGAGATCTGTGATGGTGAAAAGATGTCAGCTCAGGTCTGCTGGAGTGCAAGGGCTCTCAGAACTATTTTCAGAAATACAGAGTCAAACAATCTCTGCTTTTCCCACTGTCTCAATGTGAGAGATATGGCTGTCATTTCACTACTGTTTTGCACCTGAAAAATTAATATTTCCCCTTTACTGGATTATTGGAAGTTTCTGAAAATAACTGTTAAAGTAATGTCATTGACTGCATGCTGCTGAAGCATGGGAAGTATAGCACTGACCTGGAAGTTACTTAGTAGTAGCTTCTTGTAATTAGGGTGTCGTTTGTGTTTTCTTGTTGGTAGCACAGTGGCTTGCACTAATTATGTGCAGGCGTATTGCACATTTTCTATTCTGCTATGTGAATAAATGTCCAATTTACATAAACAATGGTGTCCTTTGGTAATGCAAATGAGGACTCAAAATCTACAGAGGAGTTGAAATTCAATTTTTGAAGATCAGAGCAGGTGTTCCATCTCTCTTTAGTCTATATTGAGACAGCCAAAATGCCACTACAACTTAATCTCTACTCATATTTCTTGCATTTACAGCTATGCAGTCTAGGACAATTTATATCAGCCTTTTATTATTTGTGGTGATTTAATGTCTTTACGTTAGATTATGGCTTTAAATTCAATATGTTCTTACTGTGCTATAAATTCAGAACACAAACACAGTTCTTGTTCCTGAAAACCGACAGATGAAGGAGAAACAAAACAAGGAAAAGAAACTACCTGCCAAAGTGTGTGGGAAGAGAGAAACAAGCAGTATATATGTTAAAAACTGAAAGAGAATAAAAAATGTGTGTTTTTATGAACATGTGGTTGTAGCACTAACAGAGGCAAGGAACCTTAATAGGGTTATTATGACATTATTCCTTCAAAATTTACCATTCTTCACCTCTTTGCAGTATTACACCTTTTCTCACTTGGAATGCTGTGGTGAAGAAAGCTTTTAGTGCCCAAAAGACTTGCGGGACACACTTAGAGGGCATGCTTGCTTCATGCTGGAGAATCTAAGTCATTCGTTTGCTGTTTCTCACAGATCCTGTTTGCTCTCTTTCTGGGGAAGGCAAAGAGTTTAGCATTCCCTGGCTGCAGTGGCTCTCTGGTTTTGCTATACTGATATTTACCTACTTTAGGTAAATATATTTGGTTTGATAGAAGAAAACAGAATAAGGCATGGGATACTTGTCTCTTTCCATCAGCCCCTCTCACAGATATTCCTATGGGAAGAACAAATTCGGCCTGAATAAATTAAATTTGACCTGCCACTTAGATTATAAAAGTAAGAATTTCAGTAGTATTATTGATATTGCAGAAATATCTGGGTTTATTATGACTGAGTTTGGGGATTTCTAGCTTTCCTACACTTACACAAGACATTTATATGGACAAACACTGTGGTGCTTCATGGTTTACCGTTCACAGAATCACAGAATGGGTTGGGTTGGAAGGGCCCACAGTGGGGTCATCTGGTCTAACCTCTCTGCTCAAGCAAGGTCATCCCAGAGCACATGGCACAGGATTGTGTCCAGATGGTTCTGGAATATCTCCAGTGAGGGAGACTCCATAGCCTTTCTGGGCAGCCTCTTCCAGTGCACAGTCACCCAGCCAATAAGTTCTTCCTCGTGTTCAGGCGGAACTTCCCGTGTATCAGTTTCTGCCCATTGCCTCTTGTTTTATTGCATGGCACCACCAGTAAGAGCCTGGCTCCATCCTCTTGGAAAGCTGCCTTTAGATACTTGTAGACAAAACTTTACCTTGTTTATAGATACTTTACACTGCTGATACATTGCCAGATACATTATTGACGAAATTTTAAAGGATGGTTCTATGGAGGCTTTAGTTTTGTTTATGTTGTCTTGAAAAAAAAAAAAAGGATTTTGTCAAAACATTTGAATATGGAACATTTAATTCAAATCAGTTATATTTTGGATTCAAAAATATTTCCCTGTTGGCTCATATTTTCCTTCTCTCATAATGGGACTGTGACAGTCTCATCCCTTGTGAGAGAAGATCTTTAATGATAGAAGAGAAAATGCAGCTAGGGAGCACAATGTGCGGGGGAGAATGGGAGCATTCAGCATCCAGTGTATGGCTTCCATGGGGTATTGTAATAAAACAACCACATAAAATAGTTAGATTTTCATATATAAACAAAAAATGGAGACTTTTCCAGCTTTATGAGATGTGTTTGTTTTATTTTGCACATGAAGTAAACATTTTTTAAGACAGGAAATTGTTTAGTGAAAATGCTGTGTACCTGCTAAAATATAGATTAGCATCACAAAAACTACATTTAGAAACTGGAAGAAATTTGAAACAAAAACTGAGAGCATCTTATCAAAATTTTATTTCTAATTTTATTCATTTTTATTTTGGTCTATTAGTAGCAACAGCACATAAAATTTTCCTTGCAAGGGTCTGATGGCTTTTCCTGGTGTTTCTACAATCTTTGTAGGTTTCGTAGGAACTCCAAAACAGTGTTGTTCCTTCTTCAGTCTGTGGGATACCCTCTCATTATCCACAGGACTGCAAATCAATTTGGATCTTCTTGGTATGCTGTCACCTTTGTGAAAAATCGTGTTTATTTTTGGATCTATGAGGGATATATAATTATTGAGGCAATATTAAAACTATAGGAAACTTAAAGTTTATCAGCAGTCCAGTCATTCTTGAAAATCCATCTGACCTGAGACATCCAATTGGCAAAGGTGCTTGACGAAATCATAGCAGGAAACTAAATAAAAATAGTGTTCTAAAGGTAAGATGCTTTTCTCATCAACAAGAGAGGATTAGAAACAAAAGGGAGTTTTGATTTCCTATAAGAAAGTTAAATTAATCAAAAACTTTTATTTCAGTGGGTTTTAACTTGTTACACTCTGCCTTGTTCAATTGAGGCTCCCCTACACTGTAGTTCCTGACAGTTCTAGCCTTGACATTTCTAATAATGCTTTCAATACCTCTTGAAAATTCCTGTAAAAGAGGGTTTATGTGATAAGTTACTCAAAGCAGACTATATAGCAGTGTGTTTTTATCCCAGGTAAATATCCATGTTCTGTTACTGAAGTTGATAAAATAGTTGATGGACACTGGTGACCTGCTTCTTACTGTTCCCATGCTACTGGATTTTTTTTTTTTTACATTCAGAAACGCATAAGCAGGATAGGTATTTGGTTTTCTTCCTAATCTTGCAGCTGATTGCCTAAAACCTCCCATCTGTGGCTTATACTGGTTGAGTATGCAAGCACTTGCTTTGATAAAATAGATGCTGCAGAGATTTCATGCAAATGAATTTTTCATGCAGACTGTTTCTCTGGGGCTGCTGGCACAAAGTTCCCGGGAAAAGCACATGCCTGGCAGAGCTGCTGTAACCCAAAGAAACTTAGACGGTAGCTGATGAGGAATGACACATGATAAATAACAAAAGCTTGTTTTAAGGTAAGGCTCACCTGGAGAGTGGTGGTTCTGTCTCTAAGACGGGCAGCTGTAGACTGTGAGATGAAAACCCAAATTATTTTCATAACCAGCTGGTCCAGGGTGTCTCCCACTATATGAATGTTGAAAGATTACACAATGTAAACCAGGACAGAGATTACCATATTAAATCCAGTGGCTTCTAGAATAGAAGCTCTTGCCCCTCTTTCTTCTTGCAGTCCCAGCTGATCTATCTGCAGTACTCCGAAGGGTTTGCTATGAATTAGTATGCTGAGAAACATAGGCATTTATCACCACTGAAGGGAAACAAGAAGTGTCAACAGTTGCTTCGATTAACAAAAAAAGGCCGGTTTATAGTGTTGCCATTAAAGCAGTGTAACCATATGACTTTCAGAAAGGTTACTTAGGTTATGTCAGTATTTGCCTGGCTTCTTTTAAGCTGTCCCTAAATTATGGAAGCAGGGAAAGGAAAAATAGTTGGAAATTTCCCAGATGTGATGCCTCAGGCTTTGCCTAGAGTCCCAGGATACTGCTCATCCATCTGCTCTTTGCAAAAGAAATGCTGATTTGTGTTTGCCACAGGGAACACATTTTCTAAGGCTTGGCACTAGTGGTAGCAACTGCAAATCAGGGTCATTAGCAGTGTAGCAAGAAGTACCTTCAGCATTGGGTCTCCTAAAAATGCCTGCAGGTCCACAATTGTCATTGTCATGCTAAAATTTTTACTATCTGCTCAGTTCAGAGGGTTTTCCCCAAGCCACCTTGTAGACAGCTTCAGACAAACTTAACTGGCCAAACAAGACCAAGCAAAATTTAAGGCCATACAGTTGTCTGCCGATATGGAAGGAAATGTTACAAACACAGACGTACACACACAAAATCCAGTTAGTCTAAATAAGTGGGTAACCACACTTATCCTTTCTCAACCACAGCCTAAATGTGTCTGTGGTCTGGACAGTCTCCCTCCAGTGTCACTCCCCACTTACTTTTACTGCCTCAGCTTCAAAGAGTACTGGGTAGCAAATAGGACTCTCATCCTCTTCTCTGTAGGAACTTAATCTCCTCTCATCTTTTTCAAAGGCTTCAGTCACCTGTGGTCTATTGAGAACTGAGTTTTGGAATAAAAATGTGAGGGCTTGGTGGCTTTCTCTGGAGACAGGCATTGGGGCTAGCTGACTGGCTAGCTACTTTTCTCCAGGGTGAGCTGAGGGATTTATACTTTAGTATTGTGTGGGAGCTATTAATATCACATATTTAATGGTATAGAAGAGGTGAATTACACATGCATTCTCTAAGTTCGTGGTCTGCAGTATATTACCAGTTTTCAAAAGAGATTATGCATGGCACGTCATCAGTGTCAGTTCCTGCAGAAAGAGAAATAGTCCAGTACACATCATCCACATTTGCCTTTAGTGTTTGCACCTTCAGTGTTATGCAGTCCACCTCCCACTCATTACTAGAGAGCCTCTGACTGCATTTGCACAGGGCTTCCTTTTGGAGAAAAGCAGCTTCATCTAGTCAGCACTTTCGGCAGAGACCTACTCATAGAGCTTCTCAGTGGAATTAGTGCACCATCTGCGCTCTGAGGTTACTTCCTTGTGTGGATGGTGTCACCCACTCATGACAGTTGATGGTTATCGCCCTCAACCCTGTACTGAATGAGGCTGGAATCAGTTTTCACTATCAGCATCTCTATTCTATTTCCCTAGTTAGAAGGATGTGGATGTGCTGGTGGATGAGAGGGTGGACATGAGCTGGCGATGTGGGCTTGCTGCCCAGAAAGCCAGTCCTATCCTGGGCTGCATCCAAAGCAGCATGGCCAGAAGAGCAAAGAAGGAGATTCTTCTTCTCTGCTCTGCTCTGTGAGACCCCACCTGGAGCACTGCATCCAGCTCTGGGGTCCTCAGCACAAGAAAGATATGGACCTGTTGGAGTAAGTCCAGAGGAGGGCCAGCAAGGTGATAAGGAGGATGTACCACCTGTCCTGCAAGGAAAGGCTAAGAGAATTGGGTTTGTTCATCCTGGAAAAGAGGCAGCTTTGGGGTGACCTAATTGGAGCCTTCCAGCACCTGAAGGGAGCTTACAAGAGAGATGCAGAGAGACGATTATGAGAGCATGTAGTGACAGGACAAGGGGGAATGGCTACAAACTGAAAGAGAGTAGGGTTAGATTAGACATTAGGAAGAAATTCTTTACTGTGAGGGTGATGAGGCACTGAAACAAATTGCCTGACTAAGTTGTGGATGTCCCATCAGTGGAAGTGTTCAAGGCCAAGTTGGATGGAGCTCTGAGCAACCTGGTCTAGTGAAGGGAGTAGGGGAGTTGGAACTAGATAATCTTTAAGGTCCCTTCCAACCCAAGGTATTCTATTATTCTATTTATTTAATTGATCTTTGGATTTATTTGGACTACTATCACTTCCCCTGGACTTCTAGCCATATATATGTATATATATGTATCACAAAATATTTCTTTAGGTATTGTTGGTAGGACTTTCCCTGTGTTACACAAGCTACTAATCCTCTTAGCACTAGTATTAGTTACAATGTTCTGTCATCCTTCTGTTCACCCTTTACACTACCTTTTTAAGAGTTAAATTAACCAGGGAATTAATGTTGTGCCAATTTTTTATAGAAAGCTCTCTGTAATTATTGGACTAACCAAATAATTAAAGTGTCAACATATGTCTTTATAGTATTTGATCTAGCAAAGCATTCGAAATGTGGGAAGGATAAGTGATTTTATCCTCTTGGGAAGTGCAATGTTCACTCAAGTATATGCTGTTTTTAGAGTCTTCTCTTATGAACTGGAAATTTAAATGTTGCTTGAAAAGGCCTCCTACTGAATTTATTGACCTGTTGTTAGGAGTTTGACATGAGGGAGATCACCTCAAATTAACTCAGAAATTAAAAACTGTTCCTAGCATTTTAGATCATGAAACTTTATGCAAGCTTCTTAAAACACACAGGAAGGATTTAATTATGTATCACAAGCTGAGAAGGTGTATAAGTGTTTGCAAGATTGGATTTTTGGATAATAAATCCTTCAAGGCAGAGATTTTGTATTTAAAGTAGACATTTGTACGTGAAAGCTGTTTCAAAACAATCTAGAATGTGACTTTCAAGCATGCCAGCTATTTTTGCACCAACACCTCATGTGGCCATTCTTAATCCAAACAGAGGATCTTTCTGAAATTGCTTTGAGCTAGTTTGGGAGTGGATTAGTATAAAGGCCTCCTTACTGGGGCATTAGAGTGAGCATAGGAGGGGAGTGCCCACGGAGCTGCTTTTGTGGGGAAACTCTCGCCGGGCTGTTTTCCCACATCGATACAGCTCATCACAGTGGGGTCCTGATATTGACTGGAGCTTTTCTCTGCTCCTGCACCACATAAGCATTTATGACTGACAGCACTGCAGACTATTGAGTTGTTTGAACTGTTTATAGCTGCACTCTTTTTTGAAACATAAGAGATATCTCTTTTGGGTAGATTTCCTCCTGGTAGCAAACTGTCACTTCCCAGGTTTTGTGCTGCAGTGAGATGAATGCTTAGAAAGCAGGATACACTTGATTTTATTCATAAAGCATTGCTCATGTGATAGAATATCCTGGCTCCATCTAATTAAGCGGTAATTCACCGTGGGCAGGAGCGTCTTTCAAAGTGGTTATTGACTGCCTCAGCTGGATACCTGAAAGGCTTATGCTGCAGGCCACACACCTGGAAGAGCATTAGTCTTCTGGGAATTTATTTTCCAGAATGCTTTACTAATATTAAATAAGTAGTTTTTTCCTGTGTTAAGGTTTTTCTGCTTATGCATTGTTTATAATCTACACTGAGAGTACTGCCTGCCTTCGTGGAGCATGGCGGTATCTCGGTGATGTGAGAGCTGAGACAGCTGAGAGCAGTCATTTCCTTTCCAGGTGTGTTATCCTGAATAGGATCTGTTTGCCCTCCTTAAAGGCCACTAGAGCTAAACTTTGCTGGAGGATGTATGGAGCTCTGATCAGGGCTTTACTAGTGCTTGCTTTCTTTTCTGCCTTTTGTTTAGTTTTTGTGGAATGACACTTCAAAATCAAATGTAACAATGAAAGATCAGAGTGTAGGATGAGTGGAGAACAGAAGCATACACAGTCTCTGAGAGAGGGGAGAATGGCATATTGAACCATTTGTGAAAAGAAAAGGAAGAAATTGTAAGTACCAGAAAGTGCAGAGGAGAAAAGGGAGAGTCAGGAAGCAGGCAGCATCTTTAAAGAAACATGGAAAAGCAAAGGGTAAAGGAAATATGGTTGTAAGAGATGCTGAAAGAGGATTGCTGGTAGGAAAAATGGGCCATGAGAAGGTGTATCATCAGTATGATTTGTGATGGAAGGGAGGGAGTCTGGAAAATATCTGGTCAGAAGCTGTGTTGATAGCTTTGCCAATTCGAGATCTAGAAAGGCAATGGAAGAAAAGGCTCAGAATTTCCGGTGAGTTTAGGCACAGGCAGACAGAAAGGAGGCTGGTGGCTGTGGGGATTAGGCACTTTGGGGAGCTGATCTGTAGTCCTTAAGTTATAGGGAAAGGTGGTAAGGCTGATCAAAGGACGAAGATAAGGTGGTAAGGCTGATCAAAGGATGAAGATAAGAGCTATTGCTAAGAAGGAAGAAGGTGGCTAGGAAAGACTTTTTCACACAAAGGAGCTTCAGTGTCATCCAGGACTTGAACTGAGATTTGATTCTTGTTCATAGACCTTGGTAGCTGCATTGTGGGTTCACACCTGTGCTGGAGTAGATTTTGTGGCAGTAGTGAGTAGCTTGTGTTTTTACCCTTCCCTTGGAAGAGTGCAAGAGCAGTATGAGTGAAGTTATTTCTTTGCGTTGCTGAATCCAGTGCCTCCACAACCACGGGTCCTGTGGGCCTTCAGGCCTGGCACAGAAAAAAGCAACAAACAAAAAATCTTCGCTTTGTGTCTTGAGTTTATATTCTGTTAAAATTTGTGAAAAGTCATAGCATCTGAGTTAACTTAATGTGATGCCTTAGGTTTTAACTTTTACACTCAAGGCATCAAATGTAGCAAATTCCTATATATCTCTGTCTTGCTTAATGTGGTCTTAGTATGAAAATTCATTGCATTATGTTGTCTGGAAATATCTTTTATATAGCTACATAAAATATATTTGAAAACATAGACAAATAGGGGTGAGAACGTGCATGGTGAATTATCCATCTGTAACAGCACTTTTGAGAGGCTCTTCCCTCACCTTTATTATTTCTTGTGGAAAAGACCTTCAGCCTTATTCTTCTGTCTTGTGGAGAACCTAAACTCCATAGAACACCATACTTAGAAAATATTGTTAATTGGGAATTCCTTCTGGTTTTTTTTTCCATCCAAAAGCTAAAGGAGATGGGCTGGAGAGTGTCAAAGCACAAGATGGTTATGGAGATACTCCGTTACATATCACTTGCATGTGAGTACAGCAAAATCTTGGTGTAGCCTGCTGCAGACTATGAACATTCTTTTCCTGTTGTCTGCTGCTTATGGTGGTCACTCAGGACAGGAGAAATGAAGCGTTGCATGAAGCTATTGGTCAGCAAAGCCAGCTTGGGTCCTGTCACTGCTGCACTTGCACTGCTTCTTGTATGGCTTACCCTGCGTTGGTTCAGGTGGTTCCTGCTACAGCAATTCCTGTAACATGCAACTGAAATAATGGGTTACAACAACTTAAAGGTATTTCCATTTCAATCTCCACCCTGGTCCCTTTGGACAAGATCGTTTGGTTTAACATTGCAAAGAACTCCTCCCCTTGCCCCTGTTCCAGCTTGGACTTATCCACAGACTTCAGTCCCTTAGGATTGTACCTGCTCCAAGTGGAACCTTATCCATGAGCCACAGTCTCTTCAGAGGTGCACCTTCAGTGGCATAGACTTCTCCAAAGCCACAGTAGCTCTGAGATGCATTTGTTCCAGCCTGGCCTTATCCATGGACCACAAAGCCTTCAGAAGTGTGCCTGCTCCAGCGTGGCCCTACCAACAGCCGCAGTCCCTTCAGAAGTAACCTTGCTCCAACAGGGCCTTGCCTGTGGCTGCAGTCCCTCCAGGGGCGTGCCTGCTCTGTTCTGGGCTTATCCATGGCCACACATTTTGAGGAATTCCACCATGACCTCGTGCATAGCCACTCATGCTTCAAGGGGCACCTGCTGCAGACTGGATGTTCCCATGTGGTTTAACCCTAGGCAGCAGCTCAACAACACACAGCCACTTACTAATTCCCCCCGTGGAATGGGGGAGAAAACTGGAAGAGTAAAAGTGTGAAAACTCATGGGTTGAGATAAAGACAGTTTAATAGATAAAGAAAAACTGTGCACATAAGCAAGCGAAGCAACTCAAGGAATTAATTCACTGCTTCCTGTGGGCAGGCAGGTGTTCAGCCATCCCCAGGAAAACAGGGCTCCATCATATCTAATGGTTACTTGGGAAGACAAACACCAGTGCTTTGAATTGTTTCCCCTTCCTCTTTCTTCCCCCAGCTTTGTATGCTGAACATGATGGCATACAGCATGGAATATTCCTTTGGTCTGTTGGCTGTATCACCAGCTGTCCCAGCTGTGTCCCCTCCTAGTTCCTTGTGCACCCCCAGCCCACTCACTGGGGAGGTGGTATGAGGAGCAGAACAGGCCTGTTTGAGCATGTCTGAGCAGTAGCAAAAACACCCCTGTTATCAACACGGTTTTTAGGACAAATCCAAACCCCAGCCCCACACTAGCTAGTGTGAAGAAAATGAACTTTACTCCATCCCAAAGCAGGTCACTGCTGTAGCTGACACTCAGGTAATAATATGATTAAGACATAAGATTTTATTTCTCTATTAATCGCGGAGTTTGGCTTTTATGGTCAATATATTTTGTTTACAGGATGGGTGGGGCTCTTGTTTTGTTGCTTGAATGTCAGGCTAGCAGAAAATGTGTCTTTTTCTAAGTCTATTAAGAAACCTGAGCAATAGCACTTGCCTGTGTGTAATATAGCAGTTTTTACTGTCATAAATATACCCTAAAATAGAAAGTCTTTTCAGTGCTAAATTTAGGGTTTTGCTGTTGTAGAAGTTTAACAATCTTGGAGAAGGCTAACCACACAAAACTATTTCTTTTCCAGGCCTGGTACAACCTTCTAGAGTAAACTTCCTAGATGAATAAGTGAGTTTACTTTCATTGGTTGGGACTAGGTCATGCTGGCTTTAGTTCTGTGGCAACTGGATTTAGCCAAAAGGCATTAGTCAAAATGTAGATCAGTTGCATCAATTCTGCACCTTCAGAGAGCTCCTAGGCAGACTCTGCAGTGAAAGAAAGTGCTGTGTATATTCAGCAAACCAGGGATGAGGCATCTCTCCAGCCTCATGCTGATGTAGGAGCTCATAGTAGGATTAGAGGATTTCTCCCATTCAGCCTGTCACAACCAGTGGCTGGTGATCTTTTTAGCTGGCTGGAGAGTATGTGGCAATGTTCAGGTAGGACAGACACTCTTCAGGTCATGAGTGAGTGGGTCATATATCCCTGTGAGTGGTGAAATGTGTCGTTAGTTGTGTTTTAAGCATCGGCTCTTTGGCTTTGTGACATGGTAGGCAGAGGAATGCAGGCTGAAACCAACATGCCATGAATGGGTTTGAGACAGTTTTCCTGCTAAGAGTAGACCTGGTTTGTTGTCTTTACCATATCATTGTGTTTTTCTGAGTTTTGTTCTGGAATGTGCGCCTCCCAGTCCCTCTTCCTAGTGGCCAGAAGGAGCGCTAGCATGGATTTGCTACATCCTGCCCCAGAATTCTTTTCCATATCCAGGTTAAACAAGTCCCCTGGAAAGGAAAGTGGCTTGGCCCCAGCTGCAGTCAGTCCTGCCTGCTTGAGTCAGTGAAGATATAAGGCAGGGAGAATAGAAGCCCTTCCCTGAGACGGGTGGGACAATGAGAAGTGTGGAGACGTGAGTTCTCCCTGAAGCATTTTCAGGTGAAAACTACAGGTAATAATAGGGCTGGGTTGGCAAGAATAAGGCCGTTGTCTACATGTTCCCTGCAGCAAGCTTGTGATGCCTGGCTGACAAGTGTCACAAAACCCAAATGGATAACTGCAGCAGGCTTGACTTCAGCCTGTCTTTCCTTGAGTGAATTTCCATTTGCATTTGTGTCACTTGTTCGGATTTCCCCTAATCTAATGGTAATTTCCATCCTCTGAGGAACGACAGAATAATCAATCTGTTTGACCTTCCTTTAGGTGATAGATGGAAAAGCTTTGAAAATACTAAGCAAGGCTCATACCTGCACCAGGTGATGTATTGCTGCCCCAGGGCCACCTGAAAGTTTCTGCCTCAGAGTATCTATCCTGTTTGCATATCAACTGCTCTAGAAGAAACTCTTGAAAAATTGGATAGGAGACCAATGCGAATATGAAGTTAGAGAGAAAAGTTCTATATTTTCCTCCTTTTGAGATCCATTTCCAGTACTTTCCATGTACCAGTTCAGCTGATAAAACAATCTGACCCATAAAACCTCCTACCACTGTGTCTTGGGGTGACTCTATCATGTGTATCCCCTATCATGCTCTATGCCCAAAAAGTAATATTGTGCCTTTTCTGTGCCTTTAAACTGGGCTTGAAAAAAAAAACCCAGATGAACTTTCCAAAGCAGCTTCTCAAGGACACAGAGATTACACTCCTCAGTTTTTTTCTGACTGCGGAAGGCACGAAGGGAGCACCCTGCTTGCTTTTTCTTCAGCCAGCTGGTTTTTTTTTCCCTCTTGGTGTGAGACGGAGAGCTGAATTTTGTTTCCTGGGACTTTGGTTTTTTTCCCTTCTTCTCTTCTGAACTGTTTCAACAACATCAGAACACATCAGGAGAATTTTCTCCCTGAGGCCCGGGGGTGGGCCCACGCCCTCACTGACCAGCTCCGAGGAGGAGAGAGACCACACCTACAGAAGGACTCTGAAATCTTCCCAGCTTTCTCTCTATAGCGGGGGTTTTAATTCATTATTCAGCATCATTCTCCTTTTCCTGTGTGTTTGTTAAAATAAATAGTTTTTATCTCTTTCACTTTCCTTTGAGGAAAAATTTCTTTTTTTTTCCTGAACCCTGTGGGGGGGGAAGGGTGGTTGCAACCTGGTTTTCTCTCAGGGGCTATATTACTAGATTTTGGCCAAACCAGCACAGCTAAAAGCCTCTTGAGCAACAGAGTATCTGGTGAGCCTGCCTGTAATGAATCTGTTGTGTTTAGCGTACACATGACCTGTTCTGTAGACCACTGAAGGTGATTAATCTCTTTTGTTTTACAACTGAATTGTATTAAGATCACAGAATTATTTAATGAGATTTAGCCATGGAGATGCTAACCTGTATCTGGAATGTGTTCCTTAAGCTGCTCCATCTAGATCTTCAGGCTCAGACTCCGACAATTAAGGTGAAAGTGGTTTTGCCTGCACAGGAAAACTCAAGAATCTGAAGTAATTAATGGATTTAAGGCGGATTAGTTAAATCAGATTAATTCCTGAACTTCTTCCAAAGCAAATTAAACTAAACCAAGTTAAGGCCACTTTTATTCTGAGTAAAAGCATCCACTTACCAACTTAATGCAGTTTAACTAATCTTATTAAAAAAGTGAATTAGGATTACTTTTCCTGAATACTCTCCCGTGCCTAGTTCCTTTGCATTAAAACATAGATGGCTTTACTTGTGCCTTCTTCAGGGTTTCAGGGCTTGGTTGAACCTGACACCAAGATTAGATCCTAAGATTAATACTCAGGAAAATATCTACATGGCTGCTAGGAGTAAAGTGGATAGATTTTTATGAAGTTTTATGTGCAAAATTGAAACATTTCAGGCTGTGCATCTTCCCTGTTTTCAATGTTTGTACTGTGGACGCCTACAAGCAGAGTGACAAAGGCATCTAATTTTAGCAGCAAACTGGATGGAAGTAGTGTGAGGGGTGGGCAGGTTGAATCACCTGAATTCTTACTTTTCTAGGATCAGAGTACTCTAAAGGTGTTATGATCCTCCTTATATAATCTGTTTTTCTGCTATTCAGGGTTAGCAGGTGAGTTGTACCTTAAGTCCTGCTGAGTGCTGAATGACTGGGAAAGTTTTGAAGTTCTTCTCTGTTATGTATCCTGACTTTGAGCTGGTGGCTGCTCAGGTGGAGAGATCACTCTGTCTGCCCAGCTCCCTGGCTTTTTCATGAGAGTGGCAGAACCTTTGTCTCCTGCAGTTTCTCTCTAAGGAGTGTGCTTTTTTCTCTTTTTGTTGGTCTAATCCTCATGGAGACAGAGTACTGGGAACTTCTGCATTTGATCTGGCCAGGCCGTGGCAAAGCTGACTTTGCTCAGCTGTGTTGTGGTTAAAAGATAAAAAAGTGCTGTTTTCATTGTATTTTGTATTTATTTGTTTTTTCAGGTCAGTAATCAAAAACTAGTTTTCTTACTTTAAGAAGAAGACATGTATATTCGGTATGAAGTTGAAAATGACACTATCAGCTCTTTAGTGCAGCGTGTATGTGTCTATAAAATGCTTATTGTTGAAAACTGGTGTGCAATGCAGCTTACTGACTAAAGGTCAGGACTGCAGAACATCATAACAAGTATTTAAAAACATAAGGAGGTAAGTTATTTTCTTTCTCTGTGTATTTGCCCCTATTTGAATACCCTACTACAAGATTGCAATATGTAACTCAAATTCAGCAACTGGTAGCACCAGAGTAGGAAGGGGGCTATGAAAGTACATCTATTGATTTTTAGTGTGACACTGTGTAGTCTCAGCAGTTGATCTGTGTGCTCTCATGTGGGATATCAGTGCTTAAAATCCTTATGATCTTTCTGATCTTGATGAGACTTGTCATGTGAAGAAGTCGTGATTCCTGTCAGCTGAATTTTAATGCACGATTATGCTGCTGCTTTTTTAGATCTGTTAAACCATGATTCAGAAAATCATCCTGAAGCTGTCCTTGCTTTATTGACTTATGTCTCTGTTGCTGGAAGCAGATTACTTTTGATTGTAAGGGGGTTTGAAAGAATAAGGCACCTGCCTTGTGAAAATTTTTGAGAGACCATGTCATGCCAGGGGTGTTTGAGCCAGTCAGTCTCAGAAACAAGATGGGCACATTGTTCCAGTGTGGTGCCTGAGCTCATCAGACACATCTTCTTGACCTGAACTAGTTACCACACACAGTTCTGTGTCATGCCATTTAGATTTGCTGCCTAGAGACTCTTGTGTGTTACCTCATTGCATGGTGTAGCTAGGCCTGAAGGAGACATGTCAGCTCCCAACTAGATGTCTAGAAAATGTTTGGGTAAAGATTTTTGAAGATGGGAAATGTCCCTGTCTTCATTAACAGCGTGACCTCTTCACATCGCTCAGGGAATGTAAAATGAACTTAGAATGAAGGTAAGTATAGCTCATACTTACACAAATTCTCTTCTCTATTAGCAGTGATACAGGAGGGCTTTGGTCTAGAATATTTTTTGGTTCCTTGGCAAAAAAAAAGTATCTTCTTTGCAGTGCATGTTAAATAAAATCTTAATAATTACCACTTAACAGACAGGCCAAAAACTGTTTTCTCATGCACCTGTGGGGTTTTTTTTACATGACTTTGTTTGAAAGGACAAAGTGGGTATCAAAATATGAAAAGTTTTCTTCCTTGACAAGTGGCCAGGTTTTACTCAAGAAGAAGGCAATGCACTTTCAATGTTGATCTGTGGTATTTTCCCCTAGCTGATTTGATCTGATCTGTTACTAAATCCCAGCACTTTGTAATGCAATAAACTCCCAGTCTTTGATTGCATCTGACACCAACAGAGGAGCACTGATCAGAAAAATCTCCCTTTGATTTCTCTGGGTAGTGGATCAGATGCAGCAGTGAGAAGGAAGGAGATGAAGAATAAGTGAACAACACAAAAAAAGTGAACTTTTCATCTCTGTCCACAAAGATGTTCTTTAGAACTACAGACATTACAGTACTTTTTTATTCTTGGGGTGAACAAAACCTTTCTATATACAATACCTAAAAATCACAGGGTAATATGAAATGTCTTTCATAAAAAGTATGTATCAGTGCGTACACGGTGATAGGGTATTTCCAGTTGGTCCCTCCAGTATATAACCCTACACAACTATGCATCTGCAGTCTCCTAGCCCTTTCTTCAAAAACAGATGCAATTCACAGGTCTGTTCAAATGCCAGCATCCTATTTATTAGTCTTCTGTGTTTAAATATGATCAGAGATAGTTGAAAACTTTCAGACTCCTGAATCTAAGAGTTCAGGCACTACTCATATCCACCAGTCTTCAGACCACCTCTTGGGATGCAGGTACCATACCCTTTTTGGTGTCTCCGTTCTGAGACCAGAGGTTTGCACAGCATAAGAACTCTCAGTGTCAGATTATTGCTGGTCCTTTATGCTTCTGGTTGCAACGTGGACAAATTCCAAACTCTTCCTTTATCTTCAAGTGTTCAGAGTAGTTTCTGTTTGTCCGGAATCCCATCCCACCCCAAGATCTTCCTCTTCCAAAGCTGGTGCAATTGCCTGGGTGTGTCCTGAACTCACAGCATAGTCCTGTGTCAGTACAGGTGTAACAGATTTTAGGTACCTCAACCATCTGCAAACTGGAACAGGATTTGCATGCTCTTAATCAATGGACATTTTAAGAATAACATGAAGGGATTGTGTATTCTTCTTAGCTGTACTTTTTAAATAGAAATATTTGCTTGTGTTATGGATTTGAGCTATAATTTTTCATGTTGCCTTCCATATTCACACTGTTTCTGTGATTTGGATAAGTGATGATTAGAGCTATTCTAAAAGTAACTGTTTTCATCTCAGTAGCAGGGCTGAAGTGAGAGAGGACAGGCACATTAATTACACAGCATACTTCCTTTCTAATGCCAGCTCCTGCTAGGGCAGGAAATTTTTCCTCGTTACTCCAGAGCCTCTTTTGGCTCATGCACCTTTGGAGTTGGAAGCCAAGGGATTTTAGGAAGTTTCTTGTTCATTTAAAATAAAACGTACAGTAATTAGACAAAGCAACCAGTGCCAAATGCAGTGCATCACATATGAAATACTTAATTACAGAGAAAAGTTATGTGTTCCAATTGACAGAGTAATCTGTACTCTAATTTACTTGTCTTACAACTCATTACATCTGAGATATTGATTTTCCAGTAGATGGCTTTACTGCATTTTATCTCGGAGTCCTTGGTTTGAGTCTGATCTGTGAACTTCTGTCGAATGAGCTTGGGAAGCTCAAACCTCTCTATTAGGTAGTGTCTGTGGAATAATCAAAGTAGACAAACTTCAGTAGTGCTGGTGATTTGTAAATAAAGGGCAGACAGAAATGAGTCACTTAAAATGATGTGTCTTTTGAGACTTGTGAGATGATGTCCTAGCAGGTAGCTGAAGTGAACAGTGATTACTTTTTAATTATATGTACCTTGACTTTTAGGGTTTAATATCTCATTTATTTCAATTACACTGTGTGAAACTTCCTACTTTAAGCCGAAGGGGGTAGAAAAACTGGAATCATTAAGCCTTGTTCTGATCTTTCATAAAAAGTTGAATACCTTGAGAGTGTGCTTCACTACCTAAACTAGTAGCTCAATTACAGGTGAGATCAACTGCTAACCTTGGCGGGGGAGGCATGAGAAATGATTAACCTTTCTAGCAATTAGCTAAAGCACTGCAGTTAGAGGAGTTATTATAAATCATATTTTTCAGAAGTTTTCATCATTTGTGGATCTTGAACATATCAGCAAAAGTTATTTGTGCTAGGCAATTCAAAGCAACAAGGCTTCATTGATATGAATCATGCTCGCCGTACTTTCTTTGGGTTTTTTTTTTGTTGTTGTTTGTTTGTTTGTGGGGCTTTTATTTGTTTGTTTTGGTTTATTTCCTTTTTTGACAAATAACTCGCTGGGATGCTATCTTTATTGCAATAAACTTTTTTTTTTTTTGTTCCTGAAGTAAATGTTTAATTTCCAAAGTGTTTACTGGAAACACTAATTTATTAGTGGACACATTACGCTATTCAGTTTCCCAAGTAATGTTGGAATCTGGACCAGTCTCAAGATCCATCTAGAGCTGTATTCCCTAAGACCAACAGTATCCAATACTGCACATTTTAGAGAAAGATTAGAATCTAATCTTTCGTTGGAAGATTTGCAGTTATATCCCAATGCACACTGATATCTGAAAGCAAGCATATTGGTGTTACTGAAATGTATTTATTTCAGGTAACTTCTTCTTAATCCTAGTGAAATCTTTATTCAAATAATATCTTGTGGAACTGAATTTCAGGTGTTTTATCAGTTTTAAAAATCTCTTCTGTTATAGGATGTTTCCTTATTAGCTAGGATCCAGTTGCTGCATTTCTCTATACATTACTTATTTCATGGATATGTTATGTTCCCAGGTTTTGGGTTTTTTTGCTTTTCAAACAAAAATTGTATTTCTTTTTCTTTGTTTTCAATCTGTTCCAAAATGGACGCATTTCTGTGTATTTAATTGTTTTTATTGCCCTTCCCTGTCCTGTGCTATTTGTGCTTTGGTTTTGGAGAAATTGGGTGACGAGAAAGCAAAAGTGATTGTGCTGTTGACTTCATATAATGGCACTTTGATATTTTCCAGATTGCTTGTTATGTGTTTCTAAATGAAGGCTAAAAAGTTATTTGTGGTTTTAATACTGCCATTGGACTTTGTGCTATTCAGAAAGACTTCTAATTCTTTTTCTAAATGATTATGGGCACAAGCCATCAGAGCATGCAAGGGGTTCATCCTGCTCTTTCCATTATTCTGCATTCAACTCCATTTAAGATGCATTTGCTACTAGGTTATTCAGTTCTCTAATTACATTAGGTTTCTTAGTCACGGATCATTCTGTAAACCGTGTGAGTCACAAGAAAATAAACAGGTCCTCTCTCCCCTCAGAAAAAGACAGTTTGCTTTCCCCAGTAACAAACTGCAGATTACTTGCATTTCTTTTCAATCTTATAGTCACATGGGAAGACACCTGCCTTTGGGGAGTGCCATTTCTTTTCACGGAATATCTTAAAGGCTTAAGCACAGGGAACAGAATGCAGGCTCAGAGTCCAAATTATTCCAGTCCTATTGGTTATTCTTATATATAACTTCTTTCTTTCATGTGATTTTTGTGACAGGTTTGAACTGGTTGTGCTTTCAACATTTTCTTCTTAGGATGAGATCTTTTCTGAAGATGTTGCCTCGAGACTAAGTGGAATTGGGATTTTATTTAATTTTTGCCTCTCTGGAACCAACTGGAACGTTGTTTAGTACAGTGGCTGGCAGTCTTTTTGGATCACTACTATATCCTGCCTGAGCGCTGCCTTTTCTCCCCCAATATTTAGACCTTTTCCTTCCTGTGTGGTGGTGTGAACCATCTGGCACCTGAATTAGGTAATCCCAGCAGAAGGAAAGATTCTTATTTATCAAAGGAAACCTTGCCCATTTACAATAAGGGACTAGTGCACGTTTCAGTTTCTGACTTCCAGAACAAGACAAGTGGTGTAATGCAGGCCTGAGGCACAGCAGCCTGAATATTATTTAACTCATAGAGCGAGGCAACGCTGTAATGAGATCACTGAGGATATCATAAGGATGTGTCTGTGGCATCACGAGTTAGTAGGGCTACTGGAAGCAATACAGCAACCTTGGGGTATAAACTTGCCAAGAGCTGCTTAGCCTTGCTGAATCTAAACAAAAAGAACTCACGTATTCACACACAGCCTTGCTTAGGGCTGCATGAGCATGTCTGCAAAAACTGCAGCAGTTTGTGCTTTAGGAGCTCTAGTTCATCACTTCAGATAGTATTTTTTTTTTTTCACATGGATGCTTGTTTTCTCCTACAGTATAGGTTTATTAAAACTAAGAACTGGGAGCAGAGGAGTTTATATTTAGAGTACAGAAAAATCTGGAACTCATTTAAGTGGCCTTGCTCAGCAGAAGAAAAACATGTCTGCCTTTCAGCCAAACACTTGTAAATTGTTATGGTTTTGATTTATAACAATTCTTTCTCATTTTACACATGATCATATAAAACTGACCTGCATGCCTACGTGCAATAGACCAGAAAGACTGATTGGAATATTAATGAGAATAACAGAACTATGAAGCTTGTCATGCTGGTATTTGTGTTCTCAGTGTCAGTGCTGCTTGGCATCATGACAACCCCATTTTTATCTGTTCATATCTAAAGTTGCCTAATTGCCAGTTTTCAGCAGTACACAGAAATTTAATACATCATTAAAAGATCATCTAAGAAAGATTTCCTGAAAGAGGTTTTTCTTTTATGCTTCTGAGTCTATCAGGTTCTTAAACTTTAAACTTGTATCTAGTAAAAGTTTCAAGTAAATTTGGATGATAACAGTAAAAGTCACTAATTAAAAGTAAAGACAAAATAACAGCAAAAGTATTTGTTACTGTGTCTTCAGCACCTGCGTAGTGGTCTGGAATGCTTGGGCACTTCTTGTTCCACCTTTTGTTGCATTTGTGACCTCAGTTTTTGATTAGTCTGAACAGCGGAGAGTAGTTAATGATCTTGCTTGCACATGCCAGGATTCTGGCACTTTATAAAATTTTTGCTTTCTCTCTAATCTTTACTGCTGCACATTCCCTCCAATCAATTAGTTCTGTGAAATCTACTTCAACATCTCTATCAGTGGTGAGAAAAATATTATTGATTTCAGTATGCAGTCATTCCAGTAGTTTCTTTATAAAGCATTATGCTATCAGAAGCTGTGGTAATAGGAACCTTGCAATGAGAAAGTAAAATCTCAACAAGACACGAGTCCTGACCCTGTGTGCTGTTTCCATAACAATAAGGTGGAACATGACCTTGACCTTGTCTCAGAAGTTCTGTTTTTGAACTTAGATTCAAACAGTGAAGATAATAAAGAAATTAATAACATTCATCTCATGTTAAAGGAAAGGAAGACAAAGGAAGACATACTGTTCTTTTTTGTCTTCTTCCTTGCATCTATAGGGTTTTTTTTAGATGATGTATGTGGGCTATAAACAAGTCCCTATCATATATTTAAAAAATTTTTTTTGGTCAGCTTTTGTCAAGAGATTTCCTAACAGCTATTTAACAGCTTGCCATAAGTAGATTAGTAGAAGTTGTACAGTAGAATTCTCAAGCTGTACTCTGTGAACCTGTTCTTGTCTAGATTCTGCATAATCTGCTGTCGTGTTATTTCTCTTATTCATAGTCTGTACCTGGTGTCTCTTAGAGATTACCTGTGTGAGAAGTTGGTGTGAAGGTTATGAGTATGAAGTGCTATAGGCATGCCGTGCTGTCTCTGTGAGACCACTCTAGTGTGCACTAACAACACAGCTCATATGAGCTGGTTTATGTGAGATGGACAAGGTTACCTCCTGCTTTGTGAAGAGTGTCTGCAGAGGCAATTAAACCTGAGTGGCTGCTGCGCTGAGAATTTGTACCCATCGTGCTGCATGCACTCAGAAAAGCCTCACCTTTACTGACAAGCATTTTATTTGGTGTGAACTCAGTTAGAAACTTCATTGTCACCAGCACAGAGCAAGACGAAACACCTAAAAAAATGGAGCTGAGAGTATATCTGTATTGCATGCTATATTTGTGTGTAAAATTAGAGTGGCTGGATGCTTTGGTACCCTAGATTTTTAGAATACACTGTTGTGCGGGGCAATGCAGATATTTGGTGAAGAGCAAAATGACTTGCAGGGACTGCATGAGAAGTAATACTTACCAAAAAAATGAAACTGTATTGTTTCCAGTGTATAGTGGAAATCAGTAATACAGGTACCTGATGGAAAGACACCGAGACACATTTGTGTAATTTTATTTTGTTCCTAATATTCTCATAACACTTACAGAAAATATTCATGTCAAAAGTTGAATGGGAGGCATTGTTAAACAGTTCAAGCACATGCAATGTCCTTGAAAGTTAGTTAAGTGTATTTCTGAGTCTTGGTTAACTGTGTATGTGTATAATCCAGAGCATCTTTACTTTGAGAAGATGTACCTAATGATTTGTCAGGGAGCTAATCAGGTCTTTGCAGTGCTGACACTTGGCAGACTGCTGGACCCTCTTTTACTGAGCTCATCTGCTGGAAGTTTTTGTATGTACAAATACACTGTTGTGCTGTTTCTTCCCTGATGCCTCTGATGACTTCCTAGCTTAGATCTAAAACTGGCCATAAAATCTCCTAACATTTGTATATGTTTAGCACCCTTTCTCACAATTTCAACTACATGAGTACATTGGGCCATAACTCCTCAGGGAAGCTGAGGTAAGTGCTATGTATGTGCCTTTTGGGAGTGATAGTACCCTTAATTGCTTGGGGGTTTAAAAAGAGCCAGAAAACAATAAATCCTGGGTATGTTGCTATGCCTCAATTTTCTTACTACCCTGAAACGTCTTTTGGACTCTTGGATCTGTCCCTCTGGGATGGTCCAGAATTGCTTGTTGTAGCTTGTGACTGGTCTCCCAAGCTGCTGAATCTTCCTAGTTTAGCTCCTCTTTGATACTAGTCCTTCCTGGAGCTAGACTGGCATTCCTGCTAGAAAAGAGTGTTCCTCTCTTGTGGATGCCGAAGGCTTGGTCGCTGAGAGATTTTCCAGCTTTCTGCCAGCATCTGTGTGAAAGTCCTTGCTTTCACATGGATGCTGGCCAAAAACAGTTAGAGGTTTTTGTAAACCAATCCCTTTATCTTGCAGGCGCAAGATTGTTATGCAGTATTGTTGTGATACTTACTGGAGAAATATTTTGAAATGGGTGTTGTAGAGTTTAACCAATCATTCTAAGAGGTGGATGGTCAAGGACCAATAACCTTATGCCATTCAAGCAAACTACGATATATAAATGAGTCTGTAAATTAATAAATAATTCCATTTCTTCCTGGATCGAATCTGTCGTTTTCTCGCTGTCCCCGGTACAACAGCGACACTCTCTTATCTCCTTCCCAGAGCTCTCTCTTCTTACATTACAAACCTCCTTTGGTTTCTCTGGTAACTTTTCACTGCACAGAATTCCCATCTTACAGACAGATAATACAGCATTAAACATCCTCCATCAGTTTCTTCAGTAGGGAAAATACATAAAGACACAGAGGCCTTTCATGAGGCGGTACTTGTCTTTGCATTTGGTTCAAAGCACAGCACAGACTGTTATCCTTGGATTTCTCAGATCCTCAATGGTTTGGTTTTTTTAAAAATTTTTTTTAAATTTTTTTTATTTTTTTGTTATAATATTTCTTAGCTGTTTCTGCACATAGGATTATTTGCAGTCTTGACAAGTGTAGTGGTCAAAACAGGAATACATAATGCTTGTATGGACACTTTGACGTCCTGGCATCCCTGTTTGTCTCATTTCCTTTACGCAGAGGGTGACTGTACACACACTTGCTGTAGTGCGCTTACACACCCATGCCAACTTCAACCACTCAGTGCTTGTGTGTGCACCGAAGATAAAATGAGGGAGGGTCAGGCCACATAGAAATCAAGTCACTAGGAACTTGCATAGTTTTAATCCTTACCATCATATTCCCAGGAAAGGTCGCTGGGAGTGTAACAGGTTCAATATTTTATTGTATTATTTCTACCACGTCTGAAAACAAGATGTGATCTGTGAAGGAAGCGTTTGGTTGATAGGAAATTCATGCTCTTCTATCTTCTGAACCCTTACATTTAGCAATCTATGGGTTTATTAGTCTTGAGGTCCTGCTACATAGTTTGTTTCCCACACCACTTTACAGCAATGTTTTCAAGGCTGAATAGAGGAGATATCCTGTGGTATGCGTGTCTGTAGCTTTCTGTTTCTTACCCATGTTGCCTCTATTTACATAAGAAATATAAAGTCACAAGGCTGGCTTACCACGTGTTGTTGATAAATGAGCTTTGACTGGCATCCTTACATGTCCAGTATGTAAACAATCTTAAAACTCCTGTGACCCCCTCAAAACTGACCAACAATTTTCATCCTGTAGCTCCTAAAAACCGCGGGAGCTGTGTACACAAATGAAACAAGGCTGTAACACGAGTGACATTTTTAGCTTCTCAGGCAGACCACTCACCGTTGCCACCAACACAGACACGCTCAAACACACTACTGACTTCTTCGTGATCTTTTGCTTTCCACAGCGTCTTTTCCTTGTGTTTCAGGAGGACCCTGAACCACCTTTCAAAGGACTGAAGTATACAAGGATCCTGCTCTCTGCTCTGCAGAATTGTTGTTTCTGACTTCAGTCCACCATAGAGCAGAGTGAAGCAGAGGGACAGTGTGGCGTTCAATCTTGCTTCCCCATATCCATATGCATCTGGATGTTCTAATTTTAGGCCTTTCAGCTTTTGCAGGGATAAGTTAGCAATATAGATCGCATATAAGCTGTATCACAATGATTTTTAAATGAGATTTATTCATTTAAAGTGGATGATAAATGGTTCTCTTTTATCAGACTCTTGCAAATAAGATTAAAGCAACATTATTTTCCTGGAGTAAGAGAACAGCTGGCACAAAGTTAATGTCCGTACGTCGTACTGTGCTTGCCTGACCTTGCAGAGATGTATAACAACAGTGGGGAACATCCAGGTAGTTTTTCTGCTTCCCAAATCCTGTTTGTGTTTTACAACCAGGTGCTGCCTGGAGTACTGGTAGGCTGTGGGTTATGTGAGCACTGTGAGAGGCTTTGGCAGGAACAGGCAGTGGCCAACACAGCACAGCCTGCCCCGGCCTTTCAGGGAATCACAAATACATGCCAAGTCTCTCCCAAAACTGTGGGAAGAACTGCTTTGTGTTTCTTCAGCATTTTAGAAGGTCTAGCATATTGTACAGAGTACCTTGAGCATGCTCCCGTCAGAGTTAGCCCGTCCTGCTGGGCACTTGGTCTTGGCCTCTCCTGGATTCCAGGAAACATCCTGATTTTTTTTCCCTGGTTCAGATACCATGAAACAATGTAAGAGCTGCATAATAAGCCTTACAGCCCATTGCAATTCTCAATTTGTAACGTGGCACAAAGAATTTGTGTTGCATGCCCTTAATACGACATGAGAGGATAAAGGGAGCCAGATGTATATGGACTTGTCAGTATTACTTACGCGAAGTAGCTCCTGAAATGAACTCTTCTGAGAACTTTTTTGAGGAAACAAGTTGGTTCAGTCTGGGGCACTGGGAGAGATAACTGCTCATTATCAGGGAGAGCAGTGGATTTTTTCCCCTGGATGAATTCTTAGTCTGCAGGATAAAACTTTTCCTGTTGTTCTTTATTGCATTCAGGCAGAGGTCCTGTCCTTGTCCCTGGAGCTCTCTTGGCAGGAGGCTGGCTGTACTGAAGAAGATAACAGGACTGCAAAGGGTTGCCCTCACAATAAAGAAAAGAACTGGAGAGGTCAGGGAAGAGTTGACAATGACACTAGAGTTCTTCTGTTCCACTGACTTCCACAAATTTCTTCATGTCCCAGAACTTTGCAGGTGTGGGAGATGGAAGGGAGGTTTTACAAACTGAGAGTGATTCCTCTCATGTCGTATTTTGGTAATACATCTACATTTCCTTCTGGTGATTTTGCTCAGAGGAGATATCCTGTGGTATATTTATCTGCAACTTTCTGTTTCTTGCCTATATTTTCTCTATTGACAGAAGAAATAAAGTCATACAGTCGGCTTACCATATGTCATTGGCGAATGAGCTTTGACTGGCATCCTTACTCCAGGGAAAAAAAGGACTTTGTTATGCAGAGGACATGGTTTGTAATCTCCTGTTTCTCCCATGACACTTCTCTTCAGCATCTCTCCTATGAAAAAGAAATCCAATTGCCACTGCTTGACTTTTCTCCTGCTTCTCAGATGTTATTTTTCTAAGAATTCCTAGCTATGAGTCTGTCAACAAAGTCTGTAGCTGATGGCATTTTGCCTCATCTGTCACAACTCTGTATGCTCTGATAAATTAGCTGTATTGGATTGCAGATTGAAATTGGAAAGTAGTACAGAGTAATAGGTTATTTTATTGGTTTCTTCCTTTTGATCTTGGATTGCTAGTCTGTAATCTTCTCTGCACCTAGCGATCTGAGCTGTAAGATGTTTCTAGTGGTGTTTGGACGGTCGGGACGGATGGAGACGAGATCTCTGAAGTCCGGTTTTAGAGCATGAGGTTTTTTACGAAGGGCGTGGGTACAGGGGGCCTGCTTAGAGCTGCCAGTCGCAGCTCGGAGCAGGCCAGATAAGTAAAGGAGTGCAAGAGAGAGAGAGAGCTGAAGAAGAAGGGTGAGAAGGATGATGAAGAAAGTGTGGAAGCTTAAGAAGAGATGATCCTAGAAGTCCTTTACAATACAATAAATCATCTTCTGTGTTGAATATTCTAATTTTCATCAACCAGCCTAGTACAAGATGCAAATCCTATAGCATTTACATACAGCGTATAAGAATCATTGCATTACCATACTGTGTTACATTTTAAGCTCTAAAACTACTCTTTGGACCCCCTCTGCCAAGTTAGCAGGGTCTGCTCTGACCCTTGGACCTGCTTTCAAGCAGAGGGGATTGTTCAATCAAGAGGGGATTACCTTCAGTGGCCATACCATTGTTTTCCAGTTGTTCAGTAACCAAGGCCTGGTATCTCAAGGGGGGGGGGGATTTCTATCTGGTTCATAGTTTCCATATACTCAGCATCTTTTGCCAGGCAATCATACTTATAAGTCTTTCCTGTTTCATCTTCCCCAACACTGAGCATTCATTTTTGCTAAAAGTAGCTGTCTATTTCAAAGTTTTGAGTTAATTCCAATGTTGAATATCAGGCCAAATAGTGGGCAGGAGAGGAGAAACATTATTTCCCTGTTTTATTTTGAGGCCATACTCTATAAATCTTCTCCAGTTTGAGAAGTGAAGTCACTCCTGCACCCTCTACAAACAGAACAGAAGAATACATGCATTAGCAGATCCTCTAGATCTGGTGATGGTTCATCAGTTGTCCCTTGGCATCCCTTTGTGTAGCCATGCACAGCACACAGGACACTTAGAGACATGAGGTACAAAACTGAAGATTAATTCAGTTAAATTCTCATGCAAGACCCTGCTACCTCTTGCAGTAAGTTCTTATACATAAATATATTCTTAGAAAATGTTATGTTGGGGCTTTTTTTCATTCTGGGCAAAAAGGAAAAGGATAGTCCGCCATGAAAAGGGAGGTTAGTAAAACATCTAAAAGCACTAGGTATTTTGAAACACGTCTACAGACATACATCTATAAACAGACTCTGAAAACTGTTGAGAACAAAATGTCCTGCTGTGCTTCTGTGCCTGGTGCCTACAGAAAGAGTTCAATAGAAATGGTCCGTGTTAATCTTTTGTGCTCGGAAAGCTGAACTCTGATGTTCAGCTCCTCAAAACATACGTGAAACAAGGCGTATTAGTGATTCTACTGAGCAGAAAAAAATCAAAGCCTGAACAACAGAGAAAAATGTTTTCTCTTTTAAACCACTCCTCAGCTTTTCTGGAGAACATCACTACAGGACTGGCCTAGAAAGAAAAAAGGAACTGGGGATTTCAGAGTGCTCAATGTCCTTGCAGTGTGTATGAACGCTGCCATTAAAGGCATGCTGAAAATAAACTCCTTTGAAAAAAAACATTGTTAGCAATCAATAGGAATTCACGAGTACAATATTTTATAGATCAGAAATTGAGATTAGAACAAGTAAAGGTTATAGATCTCATGCTCATCAGGCTTGATAGAATTCAGTTTTCTCCCAGTTTGAATAAACTTTATTTAGTACTGTTTCATTTTAATCAAAATTAAAAGACATAGTGGGCTAGTTTGAAGAAAAAGTACATTCTAATTTATGCTTCAAAATAATTTCTAAGAAATTGATTCTGTCATAGAACTGGTTCTCACTTGATTTATGAGATAAAGAATGCACTAGTGGACATTATAGGATGTCAAACTTAAAAGTATAACTCAAAAATATGAGATACTGAGTGCAGTACATTTCTCTGTGTATGTTTTCCCTTTGTATGTTTCTATCATATCTATAGTTGTTAATTTGTGGTGTGTTTCCTGTGCAAATACGAAGGGAAAAACACAAGAAGGAGAACACCTCATTCAGTGCAAGATGATTTTTAATCTATTTTGCTTCATCTCCTTGTTCATTAGTGATAGGAATTGAACCCAGTCTCCAACTCTGGTGTAAATTTGCATATTCAAGTTGGCCAGAATTTTATCCCAGAGAGCCTTGAATTATATAGCTGATTCCAGTGAACCAAGCTAACCTCACAAATCTGACCAGCTTTGTGCAGGAGTGTGTGTGTGACTCTGTACATAATTTTTTAATCTTTGGATCGTAAACAGCTGAGTGGAACATTGTAATAGTTAGTTTTATGTAATTCTAATACTGCAGCTATTCTAGGTTGTCATGCTCGGCTTCCATCCTACTGGGTGGATAACACAAATAAGAAAGCAACTTTAGATACTTCTATTTCTCTGAAATAGGAGGGATTTCTTCTCCAGCACCTTAGGTCCCTGTCAATTAAAAACTCTTACAGGGTTATAACTGAGACCTATAGTGCTTTGGAAGGAGCCCTCACTTTTAAATGAGATGCCTACCCTTTTGGTCTTTCAGTTTTAAAGTTTTTTCTCCTGACCCTGATTCTAGACAGACATCCTCTTTCACCTCTGCTCATGGGCTAAACAAACGTGATGTTCTCATTGCTTCTGAGAAGGAAGAGGGAGACAATGGTGGAAACAGTGCTGTGGCTTCTCACAGGTAAAAGAGAAGGGCTATGTGATGTTAGGGTAGAGAATCAGGGCATGGCAGAGAGGAATTAAGCCTCAAAGGCATTTAAAAGGTATTTAAATAGAACAATCCTTGCTTCAATGGGTTTGCAGCGTGAATTAGTGTGTGAAAAGTGAGCTACTAGTGGTGACAGAGGAATTCTGGTTGAACTTTGCCTCTTTGTGTAGCAGAACAGAAAGGGGTAATACAAACCAACTTTGTGGGGTGGAATATAAAAATAATAAATTGTGCAGGTGAATGAATACATCCTGCTAATTTTGAGACATTATTTTAGTTTTCTTCTATATGTGACTGTTATTTTAAGTGGTGCGGAGAGAAAACAGCTGATGAGATGGGTAGATGGTGGCAGTAGAAGGGATATTTGCAATGGGATTAGGAAGAAGAAATGGTGTTCTTTGGCATGCTAGATGGGATTTAACATTCTGGGATTGAGGAAGTGTAGAGAACCATTAGGAGAAATGGCCCAGAGATTGTGGGTTCACAGAGAATGACAAACATGAAAAAAATCCTGAAGTACAGGATTTTGCTGAATGCTCAGAAGTGCATTAAATGGAAAGAAAATTTAAAGGATGATGTAGTGAGAACCATGATACGGGCAGGCAAAGCAACCTTAAACAGGCCAAAAATTATAAAATTTTAACTAGTTGTGGAATGGGACTGTCTGAGGAGCTGGCAAGGGGTGGTGAGCACAACTGGAGAGCAAAGCAGAGAATTTAATTCAACAGCACCAAGGAAAAAGTTGGTAAATTGCCAAAGGAGCTTGTAGAAAGCATAGCTACGTAGAAGATGTGAAATAACCTGTGACTGTGATCATCACATGAGCTAATTTGTTGGTTATCACGTGGTTAATTTGTTTCTCCCAAGCATGTAACACTATATCTTCTGATTTAAACCTATTTCAGCTGTGACGGATCTAGGGAAGAGTGTAAAAATTGATGTCTTATTATCTTTGTTAATATCGTTAATCCTTTGGGATCAGGCAATTCTTTTGTTCTGTTGGACATCAGGTCACCACTTGTACCAAAATCTGATTTGCCCATAGATTGTAGCTTTACTTTCTTGAATAAACATAAATTTATAGAATACTAGAGTTCTATGTTCTAAAAAAGGTCTGTGATGAGCTGGGTAAGTAACAGCTGAAACAACTTTTCTGATGGCAAATTTTGATTTTATATGTCAGTTATTTCCAGTGAGAGGGCCATTCAGATGAAACAAACAGCATTAGCTTAAATGTTACAGCTTTCCATTAAGGATGCTTTCATTGGTAGGCATCCTTAGTGCATCATCTACCATTGATGTAATTAACAAAGTATCTTCACATGTTAATGACTCTCAAAGCTCATTTCTTGGCACAACTAATTTGACAGCTGTCTAAGTTACAACAATATGTGTTAATATTATATTTTCTTAATGCTGGAATTAAAATTTGTGTTTCAGACCAAAATTACTGTCTCAATCTGTATTTCACAACACTAACTTTGACACTGATAGTCTGATAAATTGCTCAAAACAATTTTCAACCAGTCAGAACAGATATGATTTTCTTCACTTTGGATGAATATCAAAAGTGTTTAGATCCCCATCCAACTGCTTCATCTTGCCAGATATTACTTGGTAACACAATGTCATTTTGTAGTGACAGACCATAATTTTGTTCATGTTCCAAACATTGCCCTTTGTAGGATATAGAAGCAATGCTTGAACGCTGAAGTTCATTTCACAACTTACAATCTAAAATAGTATCATAAACTCACATCACATAGAATATCCTAGTGAAGGGTTATTTAAGGAATAGTGTCAGAAAATATGGTGCGATATCACACTTTTTAGATCCGATTTGTAGCTTATATAAATTCTGACAAAAGAGTCAATCACGAACAGAGGTTGGAAATCCACTGAAGCGATGGAACAAAACTCTTGGGATACAGCTCCTGGTATCAGCTAGTGATAATTCCCAAGGAAAAAGATTTTCTACAAGTGCAGTTTTCTAGGATTCTGAAATGAATCAGCAGAACTAAAGATCATTAAAATATAAATACAAAAGGTCAGTTGTCAATAATATATCCTATACTTGACAAACATGAAATCTCTCTGACATCCTGTCAGGGATATTTTAATTTCAGTCCTTTGTGTTTACCAAAATACTTTTTCTTTATGAATCAAAGTAAAAGTGCTCATGAAACTCTTGCAAACTTTTGATAATATTAAATCATACCATATTGTAGATAGTTTGAAAAATAATTTTTAGTGGTTTTTTTTTCTTTTTACTTCATCTTTCTTTTTTCTCTTTTAGTTTTGACTGACATTGCAGAAACATTCCAGAGCACATGTTTGTGCTGATGAGAAGAGAAAGTCTATACAGGAAATTTTTTGAGCACTCTAAATATAGATGACAGAATTTTAAACTACTTGACCACCTGACTTTTCAGAGATTTGAAGGGGATTGGCCTTACACAGAGGGGAAAAAATAAAGTTAAAGGCAGCTGAGTCAGACTTAGAATCATGCTGATATATTTTAAGAATCCTTTTTTCCTTTACTTCCGAGCCTTTTGTCTAAGACACTTGGTCACATTTATTTCATTTTATACATAGAGAAGACAGCAATAGGTCAGTTTCTTGAACAATTTTCACTGCTGTGTTGCGTTTACTGTCAAGAGTATATTTTGTAATAGTTACCATTCAAAATAAAATTTTCTTAAATTTTGTTTAGGATCCAAAAAAATCCTCTGAAGGCATTGCTTGACTATACTTTGGAAAAAGGCAATACTATAGGGCAAGAACTATAATTTAAATGGAGGGTAAATTTTATGCCTTGCTTTCTGTTTTTAATGCATAGCAATAATATAAAAAAAACCCACCATATAGCTGTGGTATCTTCACACATCAAGCCTTCAAACTGCAATCACCAGTCTAAGAGAGTCTTTCTCTACAGCTGCCACATCTTGTATCTAAGCCACAACAGTTCTTATTACGGGTAATTTACAGGATAACTTAATTAAATAGGTGGTATTTGATAGCGCAAGTTGACTGTAAATCAAGGCTAATTCTGTGCTTAAATGAGCTGGAATATCTTGCCAAGACCTGCTTCAGTCATATACACTGTGAACATAACTTCCTGCTCATATTACCTCAGGGCTTCCTTCTTTGTACTGTTTTACCCTGCCTCTACTGGTGACTACATGGCCATCCTGTAGATCCAGGAGTTTACTTTCAAAGAGCAGGGGAACACCTGGAGGGAATCATATGTACAATTACTCCTATTACAGCAGCACAAACGATCAGAGTTCTTTTGCGATGGGTGCTTTATATACATGAGGGTGGAAAGGGTCTCTGCCTCAAATGGCTTCCTAAATAAACGCAAGTAGGAAAAATTAACTATTATTGTCCTCACTGACAAGAATTGAATACAAGAGTAATTTACTGACTGGCCTTAGGTCATGCAAGAAGCTGATGGCAGTACTGCTGATTAAATGGAAGCATCCTCAGTTCCAGTGCAGGGCTTCATCCAAAAATAAATCCTTATTTGTTAGATATCTGAGTGAGAATATCCTGAAATATATCCTGATATTTCTAGAGAAATTCTTTCTCTAGAAAATATTCTCATAGTGCTAGGTTTAATTTTAACTTTTTTTTCTTTTAAGACCCATAAATCTTTAAACTTATATTACATTATTGGAAGAAAGACTGAGAAGTGGTTAAAGGTGGTATACACAATAACTAAAATACTCTTGGGATTCAGTTCAGTTTTATTGCATTTAGTCTGCTCAGTCAAGTAATATCTATCTAGTTCCAGGTATTTGCTTCTTGTCTCAGTTTGTATAGTGTTGGTAGGAAATTGGTACCATAGATATTCTTTGTAAGAAGGAATGATGTATGTCCCTCCATAAAACAATTTTGAACAGCTCACAGAGGCTGAGAAATGCTGGTTAATTTTCCCTTTGATTTCCTCCAGTGTTGAGGAGCAGTTCCCAGGATATTTGCTGGCTGACCTTGCAACCTGGAACATCGCGGTCTGGTGTTACGTCTTGCAGACCAGTTGACAACCTCAGTTTGGATGTGTTATAAATGTGTGAACACCATCTGTATGTGTACTTTAGTGCAGCTCTCGTCTTCCCCCTCCAGCACAATGCCTTAAGGCCTTTGATTATTCCTTCTGCGGTTTGCTGAGGGCTTGATAACTGAAGGATGATGTTAAAGTTTCAGTCTGAAGAGACCTGCCAACACACAACTCAGCAGTTTGCTGTGAGGAAGAGATGCAGGGAAGAGAAGCTGCATTATGATTCAGTGTGTTACCTCACACATCTTTTGGTTATGAAATGAAATATCCCATTCAACCTAATAACACTTTTACAACATTCAAAGAGGAAGATGTAGTTTGCTGCTGCCAGGCTTGATGGAGCAGATATAACAACTTCCATCAGGTTGTCATAGGGAATGTCCCAGCCAGACCACCTCAGTATGGAGCACTACCTGCTCTGCTGTTTGCCAGGAGCTGCTACAGAGCCCAGGCTTTAACAGTCATGTAACGTTTTTTTCTGTTATGCAAATATCTGAAAGAACTAAACTGAGAACTTATATATGTTTTTTGCCACCTCTTGAGTGCAGGTCTTCACAAGGGAAATCTACTGGTGGACCTTATAGTCTTTGATCATCTTGATTGACTTTTCTCAACAAGAGAAGCAGTTGTTCCATGCCAGTCCCATGTTTAACCTCAGCACCGGCTGGGTGAAGAACAAGTTGAGTTATTACAGTCTTCTGCCTGTTTTTATCTGGGTTCTTCTAATGTGCTGATCGTTGTTTTATATCATCACTTAATAATTTGACAGAATTAGTAGCAACTACCATATGGGTGTTAGCTGAAGGACTATGATTCTTGCCTTATGAATAAAGCAGGAAGTATTTCAGGTCAGTCTCTGTTAGTATTGGATTGGAGTGATTCGTAGGTTCTCTTGGATATATATGAAAATAAGATTGCCCTAAGGACAGCAAGGATATTTAAGAATATTGTCTAAATTCACTTACAGATACTGAATTCTAAGTTCTGATGCTTTATCTCTATATTTTTATATGATGAAAGCAAGCTGTCTTCACAATTTTGAGGAAATATTATTATACCACTGTATAAATCCGTATTAGGCTTAGATCTTGAATGCTTTAACAGTTCTGGTTCCCCCATCTCAAATAAAACGTAAAATAGCTTAAAAAGTTAGTGAGATGAATAACAAAGATAATCATGCGTATTGAAAAATTTCCATAATATGAAGTTAAATATGCTAACGCTGTTTAGTCTGGAGAAAAGTTGGCTAAGAGACAACATGCTAGAAGTCTCTAAAGCCTGACATAAAGAAGGTGAGTAGAGTTCATTATCCTTTCCAGTGCAAAACATAGAGACCTCAAATGAAATTAGAAGGTGTTAGTTTCACAGAAAAAGAAGCACTTCTGAATATGGTGGGTAATTCAGCCAAGACAGTTATCAAGACAAGACGCTAAAAAATGTTAAGGTTTTATAAAGCAGTTGACAGATTCATGAAAGAAAATCCAAGCCAGGCTGCCTAAAGAAAGTTCTTATATCTGCCTCAATAAACTGCAGGAAGCTGGAGCAGTATTGTGGATAAATGTTTATTTTCTTACACTCTGCTCTAGGCAGAGTGGTACTGGCCAGTGGCAGAGTTGATGAGGTGGCAGAGATCCAGCAAGGTACAGCTGTTTTTTCTATTCCTGTGTCCTGGAATCAATATCACTGGTAGAAATGAGAAATTTACTCTGTTTCTGAGATGAAAAGCTCTATCTAGATAAAAAACTCCATTTTCTAAAAAAAAAAAGTTCATGAGGACAGATGCATTTTTTATAGCAAATTAGATAGGTGGTGAATGATTGTAGAAGAAATAAAGGCAAAACTTTAAAAGGCTAACTTTTTTTTCAAACTTGCCCTTTCAAATATTTTGTTGCCATGTACAACTGAAACATCAGCATTCAGGGTTGCCTCTGTCCCGGACTGGATCTGCCAAGGTACCTGGATGAGTTAGGCATCCCCGTCTTGCTGAGGTCCAGCAGAAGTTGGCATCTTTTTGTTTGACCTTCTAGAAATCCTTGACTGAATGCCTGTGCACGGTGCTGTGTCTGCAAATTAGAGTAGTTTTATTTGGGTCACATGTAAGAAAACCTGGCCAGGTATCTTAACAAGGCAAATTAACATTCATCTGACACACACATCCTGGAATAGTGAGTGCCTTTTCCTCACAGAGATGCAGATCTGAATAGCAAACACTTCCTCCTTTTGTTTGGATTTGCTCATCACCTGTTCTTTGATTTTATGTTCTGCAAAGATATTCCAGAAACATTTTTCTTTCTAATGACTAGCTAAATATAAAGAAAGACTAAATCTTAAACCATTCCTCTGAACCCCAAGCTATATCTCTGATTATATTTCTGGGTTAAATAGTGTTTTTTTTCCCTTAGAATTTATTTTTTATTTCCCAGTCTTACTAAGTCTTTCGTAGTAATTCTAGAAGTAAAGCAGCATGATACTCTTACCCATTACTAATTTTCTACATGGCCAAGAAATGTTGAGAATTTAATGCTGGCAGTATCTTTGGAGACCAATTCAGTATAAAATAAAAAGAATCCTGGTTTACAATTGATTTTACGCAAGTAAATATTTCCTAAGCACCATTATTGTATACAGTAGGAAATAGGTATAGCTATTTCCTTAGAATAAAGCAATTTGTGAGGCCTGTCATAAAAGGCTAAGAGAATGCTACCTTTGCTTCACATCCCCTTTAACTGCCTCTATAAAATTTACGGAATTGCCGTAAAACTTGGGAAAGTGCTTTGACTGGTGAGAACTGTTTGACAGTACTTACGAGATTACTATGTGCTCAAGGCCACTTGGAATGTTTGCACACAAGAAATTATTTAAAATTATGTTTATTTTCTGACTTTTAAAAAAAGTTCTTAGCTTAAAAGATCTCTCTCAAGCTGCCTTTTTCTTTCTTCTTTTTTAAACAGAAAGATCTTTAAACACTTCGCTGCCTCCTTGGCATTTCTTCATTTCGCTTTTCATTTTGTGTGAAGTCTCCTGGGCTCTGACCAGTTCAAAATGCAACTTTGTAGTTTTCTATGGTAAATGACTGACAGTGTTGGAAATTATGCTCTTTGTCTGACAGACAATTGCATTCACACTGCTAAGCAGCATTTGGACTGAACTTTTAATTTAACCCTACTGGCTTCTTTTTCTCTTTCTTTCGTTGTCTGTATTGTGATTCCTACCATGGCAATGTATCTTCTGTTTCTGAAGCAGCTGCAGTTTTTTCTGTGATTCCGAATGCATCTCTGGTGAACAGTTTGGGGTCTAACGAAGATGTGCTTTGTTTATTTGCTATTGCGTAGAATAACCTGAGACATTCATATTAAAGCCAGTTAAAGAGTGGCTCCTGCCAGTCAGTAGGAATAGAGCCTGTAACTTTTTGATAGCTGGTAGTGACTGAAATGGTGTCAGTCAAATTACTAATAAAAAAGAAGTGCTAATAAGACTATGAGTTTTGTGAAAATTGTAAAAAAGCAGCTGAAGGTTGAATATAGCTGGAGTTCGCATAACTCTCTTACGTTAGTGTCTCTATGCCAAAGTTTTGGCATGTTCATGAGAAGGTTTTGATACACTGTAAGTATCTTTCTGATATTTCACCCAGAAGAGAATTGTCAATAGGTCTCATTAGTTCACATGCTTAAAATTACTTGTGTACTTTGGTGCTGCCAGTCCAAAACCTGCCATATAGTTTTATTGGATTTGTGGAGTGTTGAATTTGTGGAGGTTGTGAGACACCTCCATGAGGCTAGCCAGTTCTTCCTTGGAAGATGGGTGCAATAGGTGTTGGGGCAGCATGTTTTACTCTGCTAGTCAAATATCTGTACCAGCTCAGGGCTAGAATCTATACTGCACCAACTACCTCCATAGGAAAAAAGAGGACAAAGTATTTGTGACCTCCATCTCCACTTCAGACTTAGACTTACTGCCAGGATGCACCACAGAGACATCCCAGCTTGTGAAGAGGTTCTCTAACTCAGATCTAGCCCCAGTCATTGCTATTTTCGGGCCACCCAGACCCACATAAAAAATGTTGAAGCTTAATAAAATAAAGAACACAGTCCTTGGTCCTGTGTGAACAGTATTGGCAATGTATAACCTTTCATAAGTAATTGATTTACTTTAATAACTGGGAAACGTGAAAAGGTAGAAACCTATTGAATTAACAAAGTTATGAAATATTTGTGTATATAAAAAATAGAATTAATTTACTGTCTAGCACAGACAACGTGCCATGTTTTCATTCCAATATAAGAATTTATGTCATTTGAAAGAAATTATGCTCTTACCCATAAGTCTCTTTTCTATAGCACTCAATTTTGAGATACGTATGTATTAGAATCTTAAAAACTGTATTATATTTATATCAGTTTAGTCTGTGCATGTTGCAAGTGGGTGTATAAATGTCTCCTGAATGTTATTTGTTACAGGTCATCCCTTGCTTTGAGGTGAGAAATGCGCTAATACTGCTTTGGAAGTTTCAAGTTCAAATACACAGTTCACAGAATGAGATTCCAACATGCCACAGACACCATTAAAAACCCAACTTGGCTTTTCTTCTCTATCTTCTCACCTAAATGCAGCCTGACCACAGATCTCACATTTACTCATATTATATCGAATGCATTTCTAGTGCAAGCTACAGAATACCTACACCATGCCCTGCAGGATGTGTTTCTCCTGTGTGTCAAAAGATGCCTTACTTTTTTTCCATCCATTAACAATGAGCTAGAGACTTGACCATCCTCCATTATAACACTTTTTTTGTAGTTAAAAGATGACAACATATTCCACTACACTTGTCTGTACTTGAATGGTGTGCAGAATTATTTCATACTGCACTATAATTAAGCAGAAAGCCCAGTTTATCTGGAGATGCCTTTTAACTATAAATGGTAACTCTTCTCAGGTTGTGGAATCCTGTGGTCTGCTTGAGAGTTAAGGCTCTGTGAGGAGTCCAAAGGGCAAGAGACAAAAACTTGAGATTGTGGTTTGGAGCAGCCTCAGGAACACCATTTCCAAGCAAACAGGAGCAGCTCAAAGCAAACACTGATGTCTGGAACTGGATGATATTCTGTTTATATGCATACTTGCAATATAATATATGCTTATCATGCAATTACATAAATAATTTAAGTTTATAATATAATTACACTGAATAAGTTTAGCATGTGTTAATAATCATACTAGCTATATTCTGCTATATTACCATGATAAAACTGTCTCTTTGTATCTAATCCTGATAAGGACGTGCACAGTTGTCCTGTGCAAACAGAACAGTTTTTTGCCTATATGGATAATTATAGTAATAACCAATAAATGCATTTATTAATCTTACAGAGCAGGTGAAGGCTAGTTCATTTTGTATGCAGCTGCTCTCATGAGCCTTCTGGACACAGAACAAGAGTGGAGGTTGCTAAAGAGCTCATGGACTACTTAAAAGGATATTACCCTTTTTCTGTATACTGCCTATTGTAGAGTTCACACACCTCAGAATGTGCTATTACGAAATTACTTTTTGGCTCTGAATAAGTCACGTTGATGCACATGTGAGTCTGAGTCTGATTTTATTTATGGGGTTCTGAAAGAGCAGTATGGTTTATGTATCTATGTATCCAAGTCAGTGGAGAAAATCTAGAGTTCCACATCCCTTTCTGTAATGATTTAAATTTCACAAGTCAGTGTTTCAAAAATTTTTTTTACATTTCTGCATGTACTTTTTTTAGCTTTAGCTGACCAAGTATTAATGTGCAGAATGTCCCTATTCACCCTATCTTTCAGATCTCCCAAGTAACATGATGTAGCACATTTGTTCTCTAAGCAGCATCCTACAAAGAATGCAGAAGCTGCTGTAGATTTGAGAGGGTTCATGGGAGTGATGACAACATTTTTTAGAGTGATCCTTTAGTTTATTATATGGACAGAGCAGACATAAGAGGCAATCTGAATTAAAGAGGATGTTGGGAAAGCACATGAATTTTTAGGAATGGGATAAGCTCACCCACCTTTTGATTTCATGGGCCAGCATTTTTCCCATTATTTAAATTTTTCTATCTCTGGCTTCTCACTTGTCCTTTCATCTTCAAGATGCATATATTTAATATCTTAGCTCAGGTTGGATTCTGTGAACTTTAAAAGACTGAAGTATTTTTTAGGAGAATGGTAAAGGACAATGACTGGAAGGAGAGGATATTTGAAATAAGCAAAACTGTGAGGGAAGTAGGGATGATGGAGATGATAAGGACAATAAGAGTTTTATAGGATCTGTTTCCCTGCTGCCCATGTTCACACCTTTTCATTATGAAATTTTGCCAGTTCTTTCCAGTTTAGTCTTCCTGAGGTGGAATCTACCTGTTCTGGTTGATATTCAGTCCTGTTCCTTCAGGACTCTTGGATAGTGTCACTGATGTTTTTCCAACAGCAGAAGAAATGTCTCACCAGCCTTCAGTTCTCTCCATTCAGCTTGTGGCTGCAATTGGGCCTCATATAGCTGTGAATCCATAGTTTGTCTGGCTATTATGATAATTGCACAGACCCTTTCTTTGCCTTTGCTAATAAACTGGCTTATACAACCTCTCTGTTTTCCCCAAATCCGATAGCTGCCTGCAGGTCCAAGGCATTGTTTTGAATGGCAGGTTGCAGCATCCCTTGCTGCATAAAATGCAGAGCATGAAGCTTCTGCTGTGTCTTAACTGGTAAGTACCTCCTTTTACAAATAGAATGATCATTTCTGAGTCATGTTCAGCTTACTCCTTGCTATGATCATTTCTGAGTCATGTTCAGCTTGCTCCTTGCTATGTTTGTGGGAGAGTTTATAGGTGGAAATAGAATTTAGAGCCACATTTATTTCTCTCAGTTGTCTTCAACAGTTGTTGGTCATGGATTTCTTATTTTCTTCTTGTGAAATAACAAAGCTTTTGATTGACATTATTACACTAGGAAGACTAGGGCCGTGTTTACAGTGAATATGCAAAGCTATAGACAAAATGTAGAGAATTTTGACTGTTTTTCATGATCTTTATACTCTGCCATTCTTGAAGAAAAGGAAATAAAAAACAACTTCCTCTGGAAGTTGTAAGCTGCTCAAATTCTATAGACTTATAACTACACAGAAAACATAAAAATGTATACCTACAAACATGTCAAGAATGTTTTCTATAGTAATATTAATGACACTTTTTAATATTAATGAACCATTGAAGATAATTTTTTGTCATATAAACTTATATATTGCTACCATTATGCTGATCTTAATTGATTCTCTCATAAGAATTACAGTTGCTAATTCTGTATTCATAGGAAGTGAATTTCTTCATTAGCAATTATTTTATGGCTCATTTTAGCTGTGAAAGGACAGTCTCACCACATTTTCTTTTCCTTCCTGTCTTTTCAATACTACCAGTATGGAAATTCAGCATGTCAAACTTCTGGAGAGCTCTGATTTTTGTCTCCTCCTTAGCCCTCAGTCTGTTAGCCAACCAAATGTGATTCAGAGGTCATACTGTTAATCTGCTGTTGCAAAGCTAGACTGAAAGGTGCTGCTAAACTACACATGTCTAAGCAGGGAGGTCTGCAACGTACTGAAATGATGATGATGTTGTCAGAATTGTTGTTAGCACTGATTTCTGCATTTTCTGCGGGAGAAGTTAGTGGCAGAAGGACCAGCTGAGAGGCAGTCCATGAGAAACATTTTATTATACAGAAGTGTCTCTTATGGTAGAAACTAGGTCCTTCTCAAGTAAACAGCTAGATGCACAGCATCTCAAGCACCTAAAAGCAAGCACACCAAACTGCTCACTGAGAACATAGTGCATGGTAGGGTGTCTGCTATTTCCCTCTGTTGAGGATCATTTTTTTCCGTGGTGGTGGCAATAGAAGAACTGTAATTTTCTGCAGCTTATATAAACAAGTTTGTTTTAAGGGGATGATGTCTGCTGGACATAACCTGGAGGGCAAGCATTCATCTTTTTTTCAGGATGGTAGGTGAAAGCATACTTTCCCTTGCTTGCTCTAAGTGGATTTGTTGCCCTTGCCACGTGTGCAGTACTAAATGGAAACAGTGTTCACTGAAGAATCATGATGCTTTAAGCTCATAAACTATTCGACTATTTTTAAATTTTTTTTCTCCTGCCTAAATCTGTCTTTTTCATCTATGTCCCCTGAAAGCAAGAGCGAAAGTCTGAAACATTTAGCTGATGGTGATTTTTTTAAAATGCTACCTAGAAAACAGGTTCACTGACACATATGTGCAGTATATACCTCTGGTAAACAGAACCAGCTCATCCACACTTCAGCTTTTTTTTTCCAGCACAGAGATTTTTGAAGACTTAGCGAGTTGAAAAGAGCAGAGGAGGCAAAGCAAGGGATTGTATTATCCATCCCTTTCACACTAAGCACGTGATGTTTTTTTGAGCAGTAAGAAATTTGTTTTCCAAAGACATTGTCAAGTTCACTGAGATTCACTGACTCCTGGTAGCAATGTAAGCTTGAGACAGCAGTGACAGGCTTTATTTCAGGACACTGCGTATCGTACAAAATAAGCTTCCTTCAGCTGGAATGATGTCTGAGTTACGGCACCACCATGAAAATTAACAGACACATAGATCAGCCAAGCAGTAAGCGTGCAGGATTTCTGATCAGGCACATACAGCTCCTCTCAGCTTTGCTGGTGATACTTTCTGTAGGCAGCTTCTGTTGAGGGGTTATCCTGCAGCTGAGCACCCCATGTTCCCTTTCCAACCTGTCCTTCCAGGAACTGCAGAGAGAGCAGAATGCTGCAGCAATATTCGGGCGCTAATTAATTTTGCCAGAAGGAGGTCATTTTGGCGTTTGATTTTGAACTGACAGTTAATAGATAGGGCAGTTTCAGAAGTGGGTGTGTTTTACAGTGCTTGGCAACTGACTGCCTAAATCACGGGTACAGTTTGCAATCGCAGCGATACAAAACATCTCTCTGTTTACTCTCTTTATTGAAGATATGCATTCACAAGGAAGATATAGTTTTTCAATACAATGAATGGTATATTGGCATTGATAAGTGTACTTTACAGAGACTAATTGGGTTAATGTTATTATCATTGCATTACAGGCAGAAACTGAGTTTGCGTTTGGCTGCACAAGATGTATGTCTACAGGGAGGGGCAGCCTGAGGCAGTCCTGTACAGGCTGTGGTGGGTAGAGCCTACAGTATTGTCGTGGTTTGACGCTGGCCCAATGCCAGGCACCCACGAGAGTCACTTGCTCACCCTCCCCTACCACAGCTGGGCAAAAGGAGGGAAAAGAGGAAAAAAGGGTTAATGGAGGCTTCATGGGTGAGATAAGGAGAGCGGGAGAAATATTTCAAGGGCAAAACAGGCTCAACCTTAGCTGCTCAGTAAAATTTATTACTAACAGAATCAGAGGAGGGTAATGAGAAGTAAAAATAAGCCCCAAAACACCTTCCCCCTGCCCAGGCCCTCCCTCCTTCCCACCGACAACACAGGGAGGCAGGGCAGGGGGGTTTCGGTCAGTCCATCACCAAGATTTTCTTCCGCTCTCTGGGAGAAGAGTCCTTCTCTGTGAGGCCGTGGGGTCCCTCCCACAGGAGACAGCTCTCCATGAACTTCCTGGCGTGGGTCCACTCTCATGAGCAGCAGCCGAACCGTGCCTGCTGCAGCGTGAGTCCCTCCCACGGGCACACAGTCCTCCCAAAACTCCTGCGCTGTGGGTCTCTTCCCATGGAGTGCAGTCCTCCAAGGACAGGCNGCCTGGAGCACCTCCTCCCCCTCCTTCTCCACTGACCTTGGTGTCCCCATGTTGTTTGCCTCACATATTCTCACCTCCTCCTCTCCTGTGACTAGCAGCAAAAGCCGCTTTGTTTTGATTTTCTTCTTAAATATGTCATCACAGAGGCGTTACCAGCCTCTCTCATTTGCCCAGTTCTGGCCAGCAGCATATCCATTTTCAGAGCCATCAGCCATTGGCTCTGCTGGACACGATGGGAAGCTCCCAGCAGCTTCTCACAGGAGCCGTCTTTGTGGCCCTCTGTTACCCAGAACCAGGCCGTGCCAAACCAATACAAGTATGGACTGGGGCAGCTGGAGCATGTATGGATCCATGGCTGTGTCTCTACTGCAGAAGAGACTAGGGACAGGGAATGATCTCCTGGGGCTGCTAATGCTTGTTTTGCAGTCTGGCACTGTTTTGTGTTGTCAGGACCAGTTTTGTTTTCCCCTCTCTCTAATGATATCCTGAGATGCTTTGCACCTTCAAGGCTTCTGTTAAACCACAGATAATGCAACCTATAGCCTGCATTTTTTGCTGATAAAATGTTGTTTTGATGAGTTGTGACACTGCCATACCGTTATTTAAAATGCTCTGAACTGAGAATAATACACAATGAAATAGCATTTATGCAATCAGGCTGTGAGGCAACCACAGGAGACCAAAGGGAAACTGCCGGCCAAACATTATGCAGAGTGATGAGGCAATGCCACACAGCTTGATCTTTATTTAGCAGTGTGGGTGAAGTCCCAATCCTTAGCTTGGCATATCTGAGCTGATGTAAGATGCTGTCTGCTACTAAGTGTGATATCTGTGGTCATTTTCTAGCAGTCATCTCTTGAACTGATGTGGGAGCAAGACTGAAGTTAAAGACCTCTAGACTTCCAGTTCTTGTGCTCCTCTTCTCCAGAAAATGCTGCATTGAAATACAGTAAAAGAGAAAAAAGCACCTAAAGAAAGTAAAATAATGATTCCTGATGACATACTGTTTCTGTCGTCTCATCAGTTCAATGGAGAATTGCAGTAGAACAGGAGTAATTCTGCTCTCTGGAGCCCCTGGGAGCTCTGACTTTATTTGCAGTAGAAGTTGGACTGAATTCTGAAGTAATAAGATATTTAAGTCAAATGCATTACTAAAATTATGTGCTTCGGATGCATGAGGGATTAAAGAGTTTAAAAATAATGATTTACTCAAGTCAGCCTTGAGGATCAAAGCTTTGGCTTCAATGCTGTCTCAAGGTGGACTTTAGTGCCTCATGGGATAGTTTCATGGCTCAGTGCAACACAGATAATTTGGCATTCAAAGCTGTCAACAGCATGGATTAATACAGCATTTACAGTATCTTTTAAGTTTTTATTGCAAGCCAAGTCTCATGCTCTTCCTGAGTGCTGCTGTGTTTGTTTCTGAAATGCACAATTTCTGTTTGTTTGGGTTTTTTGGTTCTTTTTTTGTTTCTTTGTTTTCCTTTTTTTTTCCTTTAGGAAAATACCCTTGAAATTGGGAGTAGGTGATTAAAACCAGCAGGAAATGTATAAGAGAATTCATGGTGGTCTAATAAGGGATTTAGAGACTCCAGCAGCGGAGAAGTGTTTTATAAATTTAATATGAGGGTAAATAGCATTATCTCTGTTTTGCAAATGGAAGAACTTATTCAAGATCATTATTCACAGCCCTTGAGCTTTTGTGTTTCTTTTCTTAGCTAACTACATCATGCCCCTGTCTCCAGCAGAAGGGCAGGAAGATGCATAGAAACCGAACTGCTTAGCTGGGATTATCTCATAAGGCAACCTTAAAGTTTGGCAGCAAGTCAAAGGTTTACAGCACATCAGCAAATGAAACATGAGGACAGTTCATGGTGCTGCTATCAACTCACTCTCTATCAACTTCCAACAAGCAGAGGTCAGAGTAATTATCTCCTTGTCACTTTTGGGGTCTTTGGAGCAAATGAGGCACTCAGACTGTGCTATGGAAGAGCATTGTAATGCTTGGGTAGTTTTGTCACAAGGCAGTTGCTCTACAAAGCTTTGTGGCCCTCTCACGTCAAGCTCCTGGCCTGCTCTCAGCTGGAGTGGAAAGAATCTGATGGTCAGTGTGCCTGGTTCGTCTCACTGAGCCTTTTCCAAAGTGGGAAATTCTTGTTTGCTTCCTTGCCATGTGCTTGCTGGAGCAGAGTTCCAATCCTCTCAAATGATCCTCTGAAGAAACTGATACGCTGCACGTTGAGTACTTGTACTTTGCATGGGTTTTGTGCCTTAAGCTGAAGGTTCTATTGACAGGCCAATGGAGTAATTGAGAAGGGTTGTATGGATAAAATTAACTGCTAACTTCTAATGTAAATATGACCATTTAGACAAATTGAGAAAAAGGGCAAAGTGACTACCTAATTATTAGGAAAAATGGTATTCATGTTTGGTACAATTATGACTATATTAAGCCTGTTTCAAGCAACTAATATGCAGATCTGATTCAGAAGAGATTAATTGGTGATATGAACACTTAAGCTATATAATTTACTCTGATTGAAGAGGCAATACTAAAATGTGGCATTAGCAGATGTTGGATGAATTTTTGCTCTGAATCCTTTCACTGAAAATGCTAGGTAAAGCTCCCCTTATTCTTAACGATTAAATACTGTAATTCCTGGATTTGACTTGCATCTCTGTTTTGTTTCTTTGAATTATTTGTCAAGAGCCGTTGCTGTAGCAATAGCCAGTTCCGTGATGAAATGAAGCACATTCCAGATTCAGCTGTTAAGGTCTGTATGGGGGCCCTTTGGCAGGATCCAGCAGGGTGCTTATTAAAAAACACCTGACCCTTTCTGTTTAATATTCAACACCATATTTTTGTTCTCCACAAACTCACTGGTCATCACAGGGCAAGTCTCTGGGCACTCCACTAGTTGCTGTGAATTATTCACTGCCACTCTTCTCACCTCAGCACAGAGAAAGTGTGTTTTGTGTATCACACTGGCACCAGAAATTCCCTAAATCCTTATTTTCTGAGACAGAAGGGGAGCTGCGAGTCATCTCCATAATTCCATTGACAATGAAATAGTTAAATACATTAATTCACTCAGGCTCATATGTTCCGATCCAGAACCAGAATTTTGTCTGCAGTGTGTGGATACCCCTGAAAATTGAAGTAAGGGAAGAGATAGACAAATTACTGAACTGCGGTATCTCAAATACACATCATAAAGCCTGATTATGATTAGAGTTCAATTGGAGGCCAACTATATATATAGTAGGGTGTAGTTCAGTTTCATTTGCCATAAGCACAGAAATCGCACCTGGATGCCAGTACACACGCTATGCAAATTTGCCTAAATGCTGTAAAGTCCTGAAGTATTAGCAGAGCAGGATCCTATAACAACTGTGTCCAAAAAGCCTAACTATGTGCAGTTAACACAGATATTAAATTGAATGCTTCTCTTACTATTATAAATGGCTGCTTTGCTGTCTTTGTCAGCAGAGTTGTGGCATTCATCCCATTGCTAAGAATAAGAATAAGATGACCATCTGCATTTCTGCAGAGTGATGGCTACCCAGAGTGAGTTCAATAAAAGAAAATTATGGCTTTGTGCTTTGCTACAGCCGATAAATCACGAGCAGGTCTTGCACTGAGGCAAAAAATGAAAAATAACATTATGTAGCAAGACTCTTTATAGGGTACCAGCTGAGCAGCCACTTGAATTGTAATACCCCCAAAATGAATGTCAGGCAAGTGATAAGTAATGATCTGTTCATGAGGAGCTGAGCACGCTGGGTTATTAGGGACACTGGTGGATACATGTCAGGGAAACAATAAAGGTACCCTGGTGATTGTGTGAAACAGTGACAGCACATATATGCCAGCTATGAGGGTGTTTTCCATTTTCTTCCTTCAGAATAAATCTCTTCAAAGCTGGTTCAGCATATCATTCCTCTCCCTTTCTGTGACCTAGGGTCTTCTGCAACAGCCTATTCCTTTAGCCTAAAAAACGTGTCCTGGAAATCAAATCTGGTTAAAAGACGGCCTCGGGGACCCCTTGGAGGTGGTATAGACCTTCTTTTTGGGGTTTGAATACGACTGGGGTTCTCTGACCACGTACATCACTATAAAACCTCCAGCTGTCTCATTTCTCAAGTAATAAAAGCCTTTCTCAGTGGTGGGGACTCTAAAATCAACTGAAACCTAGGCAAGAGTTTTTGGTCTCCCAAATCAGTTCTTCCTAAAGGCAGTTGATTTTCTGGTTGTGTTTCTTCTTTCAGTTTACTTTGAAAACAGTGGTTAAGCTCCTAGTAGTTTCTTCCCAGTTTAGTTATCCTGAGTAAGGGGTGCACTGCATGCATGGCTTTCCAAATGAACAGATATATGTGCTAAACGAAGATGGAGTAAATACTATGGAAAGTGAGTTTCTAAGTAGAGTTTTGACTGTTATCTCATAAATATGCATTCAACTACAATATAGTGAGGTATTTTCATGATAGTAGTAAACTAAATTATCATTTAAAGGCTATTTGTAGCCATTTACTTGCATTAATAGGTAAATAACTGGTTAAGGACAAATTTTGATCCGAATTTAGTAGGAATAGCTTAGAAGGTCTCTGATCAAATCAGGTGTAATACAGATCCTACTGTGGCTCCAGACATGCAGAACTGCACTCCCATCTATTTCTTTTTCAATTTTACAGTCTCTGCTTAAATACGTGGTGATTGTCAGTCAAGAAATGCCTCCAGGTGGATTTTCCCAAAGGACTCAGCATGGTGTCAATGGGAACAGTACTTTAGAAAACATCAGCTTGAAAAAATATCGAAAAGCACAACAATCACTAAAATTCAGTTATCTAGAACACTATTACACGCACTGTGGGGGAAAAGGAAGAAAAGGGAGAAAATACGTTATTGAATCTGAGATTATTATTCTTTATTGCTAATTAATAAGCGTTTGGACTGTATTTATTCTCTAAAGGACCACTAGATGTCAGCACATATCTAGGCTACCACGACTGGAGCAACAACCATCTGGTAGTAAAAAAACCCCCTCTGCCCGCCAACGCTGTAATTTAGACAGCACACAGTCACTGGCTCAGAATGTTTTGTTTGACTTCATAAAGGTTTCAGGTACCCACACTGTGAAAGTGACTGTTTTGGTCATCAAAACAGGGCGACTTTTACTCATGTTACTTTTTGTTCTTGTTTTGCAAAATACTTTCATTGCCATCTGTGTTTGGTCTTGTCTTTCAGGAAGCACTTCTCATATGAGAGTCTACCACATGTAGACTTATAGTGAGGATGGCTAACGTTTTGCTTTTATTTGAAGATTTAATGGCCAAACTTATTTTAAACACGAATATGACAATTCTGTTTAAAGTGGCAGAAAATCTGAATAAAACTTCAGACATGTTATTCGTAGCATAATATGATGTGCAACTCTTCCATAAGGCAAAAGCCCCCACCTCATGTGTATTATGTGTGTTCAACTCACCTGTATTTCATGTAAGAAATAATGAAAAAAAAATCACTCTTTTATACATTCAAGCTATTTAAAATGCATAGACACAGTTCACTGCTTGCACTGTTTTAAAGTTTGATCAAAAACCTCCTTGATCAATTTTGCCACACAGTAGCAAGGATTAGTATTTGACCATATATATGTTCATATGCTGTGTATTCATTACTTAATATATACCTAGATCCAATGTCAAAACAAAGAAGATTTTGGGTTATTTTGGCAAGTAATCCATTTTTCTTAATCATCCATATCTTCAGGACAACTGTGTTTTGGAAAATTTGACATATAAACTGGAAACTGTTGGTTGGATTTTTTTGTAATACAGTGCAGGACATGGTCCTTAGCTATTCTAGCAATTCAGACAATCCTACAGCTGTTGCTAGCTGTAGTTAGGGGACATCATGTCCCCACTGAATCAGGCTGTAGTGAGCTGTAGTGCAACCTCTGCAGTGCTATCAGTTGAGTAGTTATCGAGAAAGGGACCCATGCTCCTTGTTCGCACCATTTCATCAGAGACACTCAGCTGAAGCATGTGGGCTAGAACAACCAACTTACCTCCAGAGACTATCTGAGCTGCTCACTGAGGGGCAGGCACAGAGGAAGCCTAGGGATTGGATGCCTCAGTGGAGAACCTGAAGTTAGCTGTGGTGAATCTGGGCCCCTAACGTGAAGTCGTTTGTCCTTGGCCCTTGAGCCACTAGCACTCCTAAAGCCTTCTCTGTTTCCACCATGTCTCTGCTGTGGCAGTGACACTGCACAAATTCCTTGCACTGAGTTATGGATTCTTGCAGGCTCTGGTTTTGGGGAGCTGGAGGAGAAGCTGAGAGGCTTTTTGTTGGTTTGGAGTGGCTTCAGCCTGTCCTCAGATGTGACCTGCTGTGAGAGGTGTAATCTCATAGCAGTTGCAGCCATTCTATTTTCAGTTAGCATATTTTACTAAGTCCCCGTCCCAGCATCTGCCAAGGGTCTGCAATGTGTGTTTTCAGCACGGCAGAATATTCAGCAGGTTTCCAGGCTAAAGTGTCTTGCAATAACCAGCCTCTCCCATGATGCCCATGTTAGAGCATTGGTCTGTGTGAGGAGGCACCTCATCCTTGTGGTATTTCAAGGCTGATAAAGAGCTGACCAAATACAAGAGAGGGAGAGATGCAGAGTAAGGGATAACTGGGATTCAAGAGTGAGATCAAGTCTGCCACCAAATTTTGCTCACAGAAAATACATCCTGCTGAACTAGAAAGTTGACTGACCTTATTCACACTGTGCTTAAGGCAGGTTGCCTAGCAGCAGAGATCTTAGCAGAATTTAGCCACAAACAATGTCTTGCTGTTTCATCTGTTAATAAAATTTAGGATGCATTGGTATTTCCATGCCAAAGGTAGAAGACAGCCCCTCTGGATCTCACACAAGCAAAACAATACAAACCTATGTAGGCTGGCTTTATTGTTCCTGGAAAATGAAGACTATTTTGATTGTGCTTGACAACTCATCTTTTTCTAATGTGAAATAAAAGAATTGATCTTGTTTTTAAAACAGATTGCTCTGGATTCTGAGTATTTGAGTGGATTAAAAAATGCTGAAAAGTGGGAAGGAGCTGAGGAGGAGTAATACTTGTTTTAGAAGTAAGTTTAATTGTGACTACTTGCTGACTTCCTATCATTAGAATGCTTGAGAAGTCTGTGAAGAAACTGGGTGAATAAACATGAATCTATTAATACTATGTCTGCCTGGGATAAAATCAGTGATTTTTATAATTTTCCTGATTTGGAAACCTGATCCAAATGGCTTTTTTTGCTTAGCACAACCCTGTGCATCTCTGTCCCCTGATCCAAAGCAGAGGCTGATTGTCAACAGTGTTAATGAAGAAATGACAGTATTCCTTTAGCTGGCCATTGAGTGAGAAGAGGTTCAGGAAAGGGGAAGTGAACCTTGCAGTTTTCCAACACATTCAATATTCCCTATTACTACAGCATCAGCCCAGGATGAACTGGCAAGTTTTTGGCTCACCATTGAGTATTCTCTTTCTCAGATTTGATCTTTCTCCATCGATGTCTTTTACTTCTAAGGAAAGTTTTTGGTTTTTCAGATTTTAAAACCAGAAAGACAAATAATGCTCAAGAATTTTAGGTCTGGTAAAAGGTAGGATGGTAATTTTCAGTGTTAATGCAGTACCTGGAAACATTTTCGTTTGTTTGGTTCTAGAAGATGGGCTATGGCATCTACTGGTGGAAGCCTGCATATCTTTGCTGCAGTCTATGCTGGGAATTAAAATTGGCAGATAATTTGGCTGAATAGCTCTGCAAACTATTGCAATGTGATATAGTATTCACATATACATTGTTTCTTAGTGTTGTGTTTTGGCTCATAAGAGCATTCCTCAAAAGTAGCATCCTCAAAATCCTTTCAGGTCTGTCCCCATCACTGAATCAGACCTTCTCCTTGTGGAGGATCTGTACATTTTTACTTGTTAGCCCTTCCTTGGTACTCATGTGTTCAGTGTCCCATTCTAGTGAGTAATTGTTGCTTAAAAATAAAAACAAACCTGATGTTTTCAGTCATTATGTTTTGCTCCTTAGAGCAGAAGAATCTTCCTTCCTGAAACAAAAAGATTGTAGCAACTGATTTCACATCTCTAATAAGATGGAAGCTTTTAATCTCCAGTTCAGACGCTGGGTATAAATACGAGTTACAAGCTATGAGGGGATCTATTTTGTCCAGTTCCTGATATCTGTTGCTTTTCCTGCTCTATCTTTATTTTTGCTCCTGGAAGGATCCAAAAAAAGATAATTTTGTGGTACTTATTCATGATGATGGACACTGGGATTCAGAGAAATAAGGTACACCTTTCTAACAAAGAAGGTAATTAATCACCAGAAATCATATATGTAGACTAGTAGTGGGTTCTTGAAAGTTTCTAATGTAGAAAATCAGAATTCAATGTTTTCTTTTGAAAGATTTGTTCAGTTTCATTCGTGCACAACCATTGGTCTTGATGCAGGAATTAGTAAATGGAAATCTTATGGCTTTTAATATTTTGAAATTCATTAATCATTAATCCAAAATAATTGGTTTATCGCCAAAAGGAAAGAGTCTAATAACAGTGTTAGAGTACAGTCCTTGCCTCTCTATGCCAAAACATTACTAAAAAGGAATAACAAGATCAGAGATGTGTTGATTAATTCTATACTAGTTTTTTTTAAATGAGAACCTTTCTCTATGTAGATTATGTTCTCTTTCTATTTGTAGCATTTCACTGCTGTATGACTCTTGCAAAGAGACTTTAAGACTGCTTTATCAGTTATCCATCATGACCACAACTCTTTGGACAGGACTTTTTGGGGATGCCCTGTGTAACTATAAACTCTGAATCCTGGTGTGTCATGACAGTCATGGGCTTAGAGTACTTTCATGTCCTGAACCAGCCCAGGAACTTTGCAAGCTGAGTGACTGCGCTAGTAAACCCCTAGTTATACATTCTGCAGGGGTACATGTAGCTTTACATGATGAATCAGACAGAATGAAGCTGGCCATTAGAGTGCACTTGATGTTAATTAAAGCCATGACTCATTCATTTGCAGTTTTTCCTTCCCACAAGGAATTTTTAATTAAGACCTTTTGCTCCTTATAAGGTCTTTAAATCTGTGTCTATCTACATATACAAGAAGCTACTGATCCCAATGGTTGATCAGAAGATCTGGTATCATGGGCATGTACAGCAATTTGAAATCCAACTTGAAAGCTGATTAGCATTTTTGGGCAGCCTGCCTTTCTGTAGCACACTTGTGAGATTCTATGGCCACTGGTTACTCTGCATCTGAACAGTGTCTGTTTGCCCAAGACCTACTCCTCAGACTATTTACTCATCATGAACCCACATTGCTGAAGTAAAAGGCAAACAAAGACAATTTTTCACATTTCTCTTTTTTTTTTTTCTGCTGCTGAAAACTGACTAAAGAACAAGTTGCAATGAGCACACCACTTGCCTTGTTACTGTAAATGCATGCAGTAAGTGACAGTCCTGGGCTTATTTTCAATTTGAATTGACCAAGTATCTGAGGAATAGAAAGGAAAACATTGCAGAACAGCAGAAGAAATAACTGTATGTTACCCAGCAGCCAGGGTCCAAGTAAAGATCCTGTCTCTACAAGACAGGAATGGATTGGCTAGAATTCCCTAAATATGCAAGCCTTGCAACAACAGAATATCATTATAAAATGTATCCTTTTTTTAATACCCTAAGAAAAAAAAAATCCTGTGGTATTATGTAGTAAGGATATAATTTTCAAACAAGTTCTGCAGCTTGCTTAAAGGTTCTTCACAAGATTTTTTTCACTTTCCTATTAGATTCTAATGGACTATAAAAACTAGGGATTAATTTGGCCCATTAAATACTAAAAGATTAACACTTTTCTAATTTTCCTAACAATTTAGAAGTGAATTATATAGTTGCGCTGCGATCATTCCACTTAATTTTACTTTTCATGTCATTTTTCTCCCAGCATTAATTTTGTTCCTGTTGCAGCATTCAGCTCAGGACATATCTCACTGCGGTCCATTATCTGACTAGTCGAGCCTGCAGAAACAGGGAAACTTACTTAATTGGAAAAATGCACTGATGCAGAAAAGGTGCATGTAACTTCTTGCACCAGCTATACCTTTTAAAAATGCATCATTACAAAGATGACAAACTGCCATCAGTTCTTTGATCTGAAAGATTTTAGGGAGCTGCTGGAGTCAGAAAGTAGAAGAACTGAAGCTGAAAATTCCTTTCATGTCATATTATGGAGTAGATGTGTAAAGAATGACTATACAGGAGGCACCAGGTGAGAATTTTTAGAAGTTCTTCAAAGCCGTCAGTGAAATCTGATTTAAGAGTACCACTTCATTCTCCACTTACTAGTGTTCTCCAGGTAGACTGTATTCCAATGTGCTTCACAGAGTTAAATAATATAGCTACCTGTATAAATAACAGTGGAAGGAGTAGTCAGTCACAGCAAATTATAGATTTGGGGAACAGCTGTTTTCAGCTGAGATTTAAAATGAAATGGCAAAATTACAGTGCATTATTCTATTCCACAGTGGACAGAGCATTTCGGCAAACTCCACCATAGCTGAAAACTACCAAATAATAAGGAAAATTAATCAGACAAGAAGAGTGGCTAGAAGAGTTCAATGACCTGAACCCTACTGACACAACCTTTATTTAAAATGAACCTCGCTGACACCAGATCAAATGTGACGTGACATTAATTTTCTTCTTTCTGACCTTGATTGACTGAACGTGCTGGAGCACTTAATTCTTTGTGCTCACATCAGAAGGACCTAATGTGAGAGTCCAATGGTAGCCAAGCCCTTCAGTGGCCTGTCCAGTCACACACTAGCGCAGTGTGTGAGCTTGGGCAGTTCATTCCTGGAGTAGGGTTTGATGTTTGACTGTCCTTGGTGGTTGGCAATTGTGAACTATTTTCCTTGATCTTGATACCAGAGCAGGTTTCCAAGTCACCAATTGCAAGAACAGAATTCTTGTGGAGGTGAAAAGAGCAAACCTCAGCCTAAAAAATACAATAGAAATATCTCAGTTTACACCTACTGAGAAGTGTGATACAGCAGCTGTAGCTGATCAGCTTCTGTATTCTTAGTTCAGACACAAATCATAATCAGAGACAGTTTTAACGTTTTGAATAGTCTGGGGAGAAAAAGATGGAGATACATGCCATAATATATCATCTGAAAAGGTCTTGTAGGTATAGTCATCAACCGTTTGAAGATTTCACCATTCATATATCTTTTTTAACAGTCTGTTTCTTTCAGAACCTGTACACTTAAGATTTGACGCACTTCAGGCAGAGAGGTGATACCACTACAATTCCATATCCCAAGCCTGAAGAAACACAAATAATGCTATAAAAGTTGCACACATTTTACGACCGGCTCATTTTTTTCCTGCAGAAATGTTGATTTAGTCAGATCCTTAACTGTCTTTTCCCTGTAGTACCCTCAGCATCCCAGTAACAAAAAGCCATCTGCTTTTTCCAGCCTCCATTTAACACCCGAACAGGAGGAGTCGTGCTGTGCCCGGCATAATTTGCACTCATGAGGAAGAAATGGGAATACGTTCAGCGCAGTTGTTAGGGTTTGCCTAACAGCTTTGGAAGTCAGTGGCAAGAATCACCCTGATGTTAGGAGTTTGTACATACAGATTTTGCTTATCTAAAATACAATATTTAAGGTGCTCCCCATAGGTTTCTCCGTCTACCACAACAAAACCCACAAGATGCACTCCATAGAAATTTGAAGGGGTAAAAGTCTCAGTCCAGGTATGCTCTGTGCTCATTTTAGAGACTGATAAATGTTGAACAATGCAAACGAATCTGCAGTTATTTTGTGGGAATAATTATTGTGTTAATACTAAAGACTCGTATGGGTAAAGGATATGAATGTCAATTGATGAGGATTTGACAAGAATGCCTATCTTTTTTAAACTTACTGAGTTGGTGTTGTTAATGGCATTCTGGGAATCAGAATTTGTGGGGGGAAAAAAAAGCCTCTGTATCTGTATCCTCTGCATCTGTAAAGGTTCACTTGTAAGAAACACACTCAATATTTGAGATGCTCTGCTTTGTCATTCCTGCAGTAGAGGCTTACTTACTTAGGCCTAATTAATTTCTGGTTTAATCTTTCTGTGCTTGAAGATACATGGACTGAATTTCGCTCATCATCCCACCCACTTATGCCACTTTTGTCAGGTTTGAATACGGAAAAGAAATCAGTGTTGTACAAAAGGGGTACAGCATAACAACAAGAATTACTGTGCAGCAGAGGGTTTATTTATTTATTTTTGAAATATTAGGGCTAAAAGGATGACTGTTTTGCAGAAACATACTTGAAATTATTACAAGATAAATGCTGTGCTTGGGAAAATGGTAGACTGCAATTGGAATCAAAAGAATAATTTCAAGGGGATAAAAATCACAGCAATGCTAAATGGAAATGCATGATGAATTTACAATGAAACTCATTAGCCATATACTGTCTGACATTGCTTCTCATTGCCCAGTATCCCAGAGTCTAACATCAGAAAGGTATAAAGAAATGGAAAAGACTTGTAATCCATACATTGTCAGGATCAAGTGGGTCTACCAGAGGAGAGAGAAAAAACTGATGTATTGTAAGTAAGTGTTCCACAGAACTGGTAGCTGAAAATAAGTTTTTAATCACCATCTGCCAGCAAGCACAATGTTGAAATACACATGGTGGTAAACATTTTGGAATCCATAAGTCTTTCTGGGCTGCCTTCCTAAAAAATAAGGAGAACAATTTTGATGTATGTTTAACTGAAGAGCATTTGGTCACCCACAAAGTCATCTGCTTGAAAATGATGTCTTTGCCATTGCTAAGTGCCTATGAGAAGCGAATCTAGCATGGAAGTGTGTAGAGGAAGAGAGGTATAGATGTAGGGCGAAACTTGAACAACACTTGTAAGTAAGACATGCATAAAGCCTAAATTCTCTCTGACATTGCCCTGCGCTTTCAAATTCTTCGAGGTGAGTAAGGATACGTAGGTGAGATTGGCTTTTTCCAACTGTGAAGCTTGCAGGAGAGAGACTGTGAGGAGAATAAGACCCCTTTTCTGTGTCTATGTTGGTGGTAACAGTGGGAGGATATATCTTCAGAGGGCCGTGATACTGTAGGTAATGGAGCTGAACAGAGTGATCGTAGAAGCTTATCCAAAAGCCCTGTTTGTCAAAGACAGCCTGTTTGCGAATATTAAAGGCACATTGAAAGTATGGTTGTGAAAAATCTGTATTTTTTTGCAACAGGAAAGCAGAATAGAGAACTATGTTGCCAAGACATAATATACGTACTCTATACTTCTGGAACAGATGATTATTTTCTGAAACTACTACAGGAATTGTATGTTCCCATGACTGAAAAGAGAGCACTTTTTAGAATGTTTACATTGGGAGATAAAAGTTCTAGTCCCAGCTTTTGCATGAAATTAAACTAATCGTAGTTCCAGTAGTTCTTAGCCTCCCCATCAACACTGAATTGGCTTTTAGACTACTTTTGCCTCTTTTAAAATTGATAGCCTAAAAAGATCAAAGTGTTCTTCAGGAGTTCAGGAAACAGACACCTACCTTTATTTTTATTTCTGTGAAAACTGAGTCAGATGAGTATGATAGTCTGATTTTCTAAGGACTCCACTCAATAAGATGGATGTCAGCATATGAAGCAAACAAGAAACAAAAGTCTTCTATGACACCAATAGGCTAAATTTCTGGATTTGCAACAAGATATCAAAGTTGCTTTCACCTAATATTTTATTCTCCTCTGTATATTTCCCTCAGCAAGAAGATGGCATCCTGTGGTATGTACAGAAACAACTAAACCAAAGATCTACTGTGAATTGTTAAAAAGTTCCCGGCTCTGATTTCACAATTACCAGGTATGGATAATTCTGTGGCCCTTTGAAGGCTGTGTATGGAATGTGCAATCTGAATATAGGGGTGCTGATGTAACACAGACATTAATTGGTGAATGTGTTGCCAACGCAAGCTTGAGTTTTCATAATGGTGCTAAAATCCAGGCTCAGGGAGGGGGAGCGCTCAAGAAATCAAACTGACAGTGTGTAAGAAACCCCGCATCATCAAGAAAAGCTGCTGTAGCAGAGCAATCAGGCCAACAAGATTCCAGCTCCTGGTACTGCTCACTGGTGTCCGCTGGAATGTGTCGAACGACTGAATATGGATGGGCTCCAGTGGGAGGGATGGCCTTTTCCTTGCAAATATTTCTTCAGCTCTTAAGTTGCCCCGCAGCAGTAATGGTTGGCTTTTTATAGAACACTGCCTGATTCATCGGCAACCTTTAGCTATTTTATTGATTTAGCGTTTCTTCAGAGATGCAGTGAAATATATGACCCATGGACAATGTGATTTTTTTGAAAGCCAATGCTGATGTCAGGGGTATGTTGTCTGGTTCAAGCTCTGCTGCCTCTGGAGTTCATTAGAAGTTGTTTTAAATATGCTTTCTACTCTGTTTATGAACTATGTTTCTTTTTCCACACTTGGTGCTGTTTTACATTGCCTTCAGTGTGTATTTCAAACCCTCTTGCTGAATTGAGTCATTTCACGGTGAAGTAAGCGGAATGTAAGAGAAATATGCCGTGGTTGGGTCACTGTGGCTTAGTATATCAAAAACAATAAAGAATGAGAAAGAGGCTGGGAGGACATTTAGAATCCATTTTATTTATTCCCTAAAAGTAATGAAGCAAAAGGTTTATTGTTTGTGTCCTCTGAATGTTAATCTGCTCAGCAGTTGGAATCACAGTGAAAGGTGATAGGAGGCTCTGACGGAATTGTGTGTAGCTCATCTGAACAAAAGGCTAGTTGGCAGGTTCCTGAATCCGAAGCTAATGAGCAGGCAGGGCTGGGATTTGGGGTGTGATGAAAGTGGGTTCACGACACAAGGATTTTAGAAGTAGAAGCACAGACCTGAGCAGCTAAGTTTGTGTTGAGACACGGACGGGTTAACTCTGAAAGCTTCTGAGCCTACAACAGCCACCACTCACCATTTGATGCCAGTGTCTAAATGTAGCTCTAACATGGGGTTTCTATTTCTGGAAACTGGCCTAAGTCTTCGGATGTTTGTAATTGTGGTGCTAAGGACAAAATGTAGCAGAACAGAGATAATGGTATTCACTGTCTTTTGGCAGATACTTTGTAATACCAACATGTCAGGCTGAGCATCCTTCAGATCCTGTACATCTGATGATTCGATTGAAGGAGCTCCTGCTTTCTCTCTCCCCTTCCTTATACTTGCTTTATCTCTTCAGGAATCCCCACAGGTATTGTCATTGGAGTTGCTGCTGCTCAGCCGCTATTGCTGCACAGTCTCCATTCTTCTTTTCCAGTGTAGAGATGGAGCAAGAAGACCCTTGATAAGCTTAAAAGCTTTCTAGTCCACTGAAAGCTTGAGCCAAGAAGCTCGGAGACCGTGTAGTATGACAGCACCACTCCACACCATGCAGGGTGCAGCTCAGTGACGACATTGAATAAGCAGGATAGAATACTGGAGTTGATGCATCTGGTGGTGGCAGAGGCAGTAGCTGTTGTTGCTACACATGATTAGCAAGATGTGAAAATAGCCTCATTGAGAAACAGAGGGATTTCCAAAACTGATGGGGCAGTTTCATGCTAGAGCCAGTGACAGTGTAATACAGAGTAAAAGCAGCTGGCCTTTCCAAAATCTGTCATGAGCTGTAAATCACAATGTCCCTCTTCTCATGTAAACAGACCTACTGTAACAGCTCATCTCTGTGGAACTTTAAATAGCCAGGGCTGAAATAACTCCTGTGTCACTCCAGGTTTCTGCTGATGCATGATAAAGTTACACTGGGATGGAAATGCCATGGGGAACCAGATTGGAACACAAATGATTGTGACTTTCACATATTTGCTTAAAGCCAGGTAATAGCTGGTTCTACTGAAAACCAGAGTGTAACTGACATGTTCTTCACCCGGCTTTCTGCAGTGGCCAGCTTTTGTGGCTGGTCAGGACTGCTACACTGAGTGGCTGGTGTTGGTGGGTGGATTAGATTTCTCAAAAGAAAGTCTAATGAAACCAAAACGGCGATGTCTCCCCATCCCTCCCACCAGCACAGGCCACAAAACTCAGGCATTTGTGATTGTGATTGGCAGTGGGTGTTACAGACCCTCAGGAGTGGCTCAGAATTTGTCTGAGGACCTCTGCTAACACAGGCATCCTCTTTCCTTTCATAAAAAAATGATGTCTTAGAATTGATTCTGATGTTTTAATCTTTAAAGCACAAAGCAGTGAGAGCAATAAAATTTAATCAACAGAGCGCTTGTTTTATCAAGTAAATGGATAATTGTGACATTTGACATTCTTATGAGGCTGTGTCTCTCGAACATTTACCTAATTATCTCGCCCCTTTAAAGATTCTGTTCAGATTCCAGTTTAGCAGTTCAGTGCATAATCAGATTCAGCTTTTCTGAAACATTTTATTGTTGTTTTTGTTATTGTTATATACTGCATTCTCTTGGAAATGTCAAGTATGTTGTCAAATATTGTACTAATTTCAGTTTTCTTTGTCAGAGCCCTGGACTTATATTAAGAAAATACATACTGTGAGTAGGTTGTTCCAGTAACCAGCTTCATCCTAAAGAGCAATGGCATTGCTCAGTTGAGATGTTGAGAGAATCTCTGTGTAATTAAAGGGACCCTCTTAAGATCCCTTTTAACTCTGTTTTCTGTGTTTCTTGGATCACTCATTTAGAGCAAAGGTGTCTTTGCATCCCAGAAACATGCTTTTGGCAATGCATCTGTGTCACCTAGCTATAGCTGTCAGAATTTCATTAGGCTTACTTCTAAGTTAATGGAGGAAGAAACATCACCTGGGTAACTCATCCCCAGTGTCTGCAATAACTAATCTTACGATGAGTGGAATTTCCCTCTGAAAACCCTCCTTCTCCCAGATGGTAGAGAAACTATAGAAAATGGCCTAGACCAGAGATTCACGACCTACACAGCAAAAGTTAGGTAAAATTAGGTCTGCCTGGGGGAAGTGTCATTCTCTACGTGACAAGTTTGTGCAGGTTTCAAAAGTGACAGGACAAATGCATGGACTAAAAAATAAAAATACATCATCAATAGTTCAAGAAGCTGTAAATTGCTAATGGTTTCCATCCACTTTGGGATGGTTTCTCTACATGTTAACTGTTATTATTGTTTTCCCCAAGCGTTCAGTTCTGGCCCCTGTCAGAGAGAGGATTCCAGCAGGAAGGACCTCTGGACACACCTGCTATCAGCTGCTACTACATTCCTGAGCTCCAGCTACGTGGAACATTTCTTAGTGTTCCCTCAGGTGTAGTTACAAGGGACAGATGTTGTGTGTGTTTGGAGAAACAGTACAAGGGCTCTGTATGATCTGAGCTCCCTTCCTGCTTCAAATAGTCCATAGACCATGTGCCAGCCCTTGGCGTGAAGTTGGCATTGAGTCCACAGAGTGAGCTGGTTTCCTGAATGGATGAGAAGGCAGGTGGCAAGCCAAAAGAAGCTAGTTTAAAAGCCTGTGAATGGAGAAGGAAAGACACAGATGTGTAAAGGAATACTCGTATTATAGCTCTAGACAGACATTAATGAGTGTGTGTCCTAACTACCATACCGAGGTTATAAGCCCCTGCTTACATGCAAGACAGATCTAGGTTGTCTGGCTCAAACACTGGAAGTTCAAACTCTCTCTTAATTACAAGATTTATGCCTTTGCCTTTACCCAAAGAAATGAAAGAGTAGTTCATTCTCTCAAGTTCCCTTGTTTTTGTTCTCATTACCATAAAGGTAAAGGTACCAGTTAGAGTTGGTCAGACATTTTTATAATTAAAGCTTTAAAATTTAACAGTGAAGTGAATGTTTTACACTTTGGCACTTTTGGTTGCTCCATCAAATATTTTGTGTGATCTTCATAACGGTATGAACGCAGTGGGGTTCTGAAATACTTCAAATAATTTGTCCTCAGGGTTTCCTTCTCTTGATCTCTGTTTTTGTTTTAAAAAATTGTTGTCCTGTGGTGCAATTCTTTATGAAGTTCCAGCAGTGTCCCCCAGTAGTGCAGAGATTAGTCCCAAGTCCTCCACAGGATAAGGAGTCATGGGTATGTTTTATGTGTGGCTGGCACTCCTCTGAATCTGCCAGCATGGCTGTCATTTGTCCCAGGGCCAGTGGAAAGTAAGGATGGCTCAATTAGCGTATTGATGGCAGGGCAACTGGAGCTTTTCGCTCATTCAGAACCTGATTTTCCTTCTTGTGCAGCTCACTTGTCTATCAGAGTGATTTCATGTTGAGGTTTCTCATGCAGCTTCCAATTTATTCGAACTCATATTTAAAAACACCAGGAAACATTTTGGTCCCGCTGGTTTTGGTGTGAAGAATCACCTCCAAGTTACTCCAAGTGAAGCTCCAAACATCTCTTTTCTTGCACCTCTGACCTAGTAGATGATCTTGTCCTTTCTCCTCTTCCTCACCCTTTATCCTTTTCATGTACACTCATGTTTTCTTCCTGGTATTTCATCTCCCCAGCAGTCCCACAGATGCCTTACATGCACTGAGTGCCCACCTGGTGGTGGTTTGTGTCGGAGGTGTTTGCTCACTGCTCGGGGTGTCCTGGCTGGTGGAGTTCCTTCTTCAAAGGGAGGTGAGGAAGCACTGCTGTCCTTGCCCACAGAGATCAGTAATTTCCTTACCAGTGGAGCAGTGGCTTTAGTGCTTCTTCGTTGCCTGCCTGCTGAGACCAACAGTTTAGATTATTGTGTACTTTCAGGGAGACGTGGGAAGAACATAACAAGTTCCCTGTGCTTTGGAAGTTCCTCCTTTTACAACTCTGATTCTTCCAGATAGGCATGACTGTTTATATGACGAGAATAAATAAATATGTGTTTGTTTTGAGAAATGTGTTTGTTTTGAGAATACAACATCGTAGACTAGATTTAATTTCATTGCTACATTATCAACATTGATAGCAAATATCTTTGAGGCAGAACAGAAGGGTAATGCATTTCTCCTTTTCTTCTTATCATCTCTGTATTGTTTTACCTTCAATTTGATCCTGCTGCTGCAGACTGGGAACCTTTGTACAAAGCACAGAGACAACTTAGGGTCTCATCAGATTACTCATTGCCTTGCAAAACTGGATTATAATGGGTACTTGGCATCATCTTGGAAAAATATTCTTTTGGGCAGCTCCATGACAACATTATTTTCATATTCAAATCCTTGAAAAAAATGTGCTTGCATGCTGATTGGATCAAAAACTGGATCTCACTTTTAGAAGATCTATGAATCTTTTAAGAGTGCCCTACTGAAAGCATTGATTATGTTTATATGTCCAGCAAAGTTAGCATAATTTTTTGAATTAAACCAAATGAGGAATCTCTCTTTAACTGCCCTTTTTTGGAAATAGCACCAGTGACACATGATGCTTTTTGGATAGTGTGTTTCTGTTCTGTTCCACCTAAGCAGTCAAATGGAATAGAAAGGAAAATCCTCAGGAGTAAATACTAAAAAATCCCCATGGCTTTTATGGCTGTGCCTACCCAGCAGTGAAGGGGCACAGCATGAACACACTTACCAGGAAGTATCAGGTACACTAAGGGCACTTCTGCAAGAGTACAGGAATTCACAACACCTCTCTGTTTCACTAAAAGCCTTCGTTAAAACAAATATTTTTTTGCTTACCTGTGGCATTTCTGCAGTTTTTCAGAAGAGTATTCATATTTATCCTAAACTCTTGGGAGGAAATTCAGCTCCATTCATGAGCCAGGAAAAGGTATATACAACCATTATCTCTCACTTATAGCCTTGTTTTGAAGGCTTAAGTGCAATTTTCTACAGAGAGATGAATTTCATTCTCCAGTAGTTCTAAGTATGCTGTTTAAAATTTGCTATATGTCACACTAAAAGGACAGCTCATCTCATGGTCCCCGTCCTTAACCTTTTTTTTACACATACACAACCTATAAAATACATTTACCCAGAGCAGAATTGCATCCTGCTTGCTTGCTACCTTTCTTCAATAATAAATAGGTCATCTTTGATTGGTCAGAACAATATCTGAATTTGAGATTAATTCAGCAAATTCTGTTGGCTGCAACAAAAAAAGCCAAACAAAAAGCCTAAAAAAGAAGAGATGGAAATGTTGACAAGAACAGTTCTAATATTTTTCAAACATGAGGATTTTCAGCATTAGAATCACGGAATAAGAGAATCATTAAGATTGGAAAAAACCTCCAAGATCATCAAGCCCAACCATTTATCAGAGATTGGATTCAGAAGGGAACTTACAACAATCAAGAAAGGGAAGGTATCATCTCATTCTCCATTAATAGCCTGAAATCCAGTTCGTGCTTGGACTTTAGATGAGGAAGTGTTAAATCTAGGCTCAACCCAAATTACAACAGTGGTCTTACATCTTGGAACAGCACTTCTTGTCCATCTCTAGGATGTTGTGTATTGACTCTTCCTGATATAATATTTTTTAATGCGCAGTGATACAGAAGCATTTATTACAGCAGATAAGGTAGGCCAGATAGCTTCCTTTACAAAAAAGTCTAAAGCCATCCAGAGTGATTCTCACTATCCCTCTCTGGTCAAACAACTATTTGGATATGGTCTATGTTAAAGATAATATTCAAATTGAAAACAAATAGGTTACTGTTAAAATATTTTTCAATTTCTTGGTTTGGTGTCTGAACCAGAAAAATTGGATTTTCTTTTAATTTTATTCATAAGTGGGAAAAGCTTCAAAAGAATATGCTTTTAGTAATGTACATACTAATTATAATGTGCACTATTAAGTGTTAGATCAGGAAGCTTTAAGCAGGTTAAACTGCATAGACTATATTATGCAAACATGGCTGTTGCAGTTGCAAACTCCCACTAAAGGTAAAACTGATGTAAAATCTTATAGATGTTTTATTAAAAAGATATAGCTGAATCACTTTAATGAATTTCAGGGGTATCCTGGCCTGTAAAAAATTTCTGTGAATCATTTCCCAGTTTCCAGGAACCTGAATGCTGGAAACAAACCAGTAAGTAGGTCTGTTAAAATGCTTAAGCTAACCAAGTATGAACAGCCCTCAGCTCTAGGGTCAGTGAAAATTGTGTTACTAAAGCAACAAGCTGGAGGGATGACCATTAATATGTAAGTAACTGGTCATTCTCTGCTGAGCTGTAGCCCCTTTTCTGGTTTGTCAAGAATAAGACTGAGTTCAGTGCCCAGGAAATGGATCTGGTGATAATAATTATTGAAAAACAGCAGTGCTGTTTCCTTTGTAACAATCCTGCTACGTGGTAACGTTTTTCAGGTTCCCAAGCAGTATTCCTTTTCATATAGAATTTATTTGTGGTGCAGAATCAATATTTTTCATCTTGTGGCTATGGAAGTTTGCTGAAGTAGGACAAGTTACATGGCTTTTGCATTTTTCTGTTGCCAGAGGAATGTATCCTGGAAGATCCTCAAAAGTGTGCTCCTTAGTATAGGCTAAATTTCCCTCTACCTCTGGCATTTACAACACTATGTCCAGCCAATTTATTATCTTTCAAATTAAACTTCTATCATTTTGGTAGCATGACCCAGTTCTCTTTTAAGATTTCCCCACATACGAGGTATCGTCTTTTTAACAGATGTATGTACTCTTATACCAGCTTCTCCTTCCCTGCTTGTCACCCTCAGGAAACAACATTAAGGGCTTCTGCTTGAATTGTTACCATTTCTATTGGGTTGCTAAGCACATTTTACATGTAGGCTGTAATTTCTTTCTTTCCTTGCTTTTTCCCTCCTCTCTCTTCTCCCCCTTTTTCTCCAAGTCCATTTATAATATATTTGTGGAGTTGCCCTTCAGCTTCATTAGAGCATTGATTTTTTTTTTTTTTGTTAATTTATCTAATTCCCAGTCAAATGAGGACACGGTACTTGTAAATCATTTAGTTCCTCATTAATCTCTTCCAGTGCTGGTTCCATTTTTCAGCTGTCTTCCAATTTACTATCTCTAGCAAAAAATATCCACTCTTCCCATCACTTGTCACAAGTAATGTCACGGTTGCTGTGGATCCATTGGCCTGAATAATCAACATGATTTTTTTTATTAGAAATCAAAATATTTGCTGCTGCTGTAGAAAGCTGCATCTTTAATCCCATGCAAGGAAGTTCACTAAATGAAATGCAATAAACAGAAGATCTAAAGCTTGCCCTGTTACTTTGTGCCAAGTCTTATTAATTAGTTTTTCTTTAACAATAGCCGTAGAATTTTAAAATGCAGCTTAGAACAGCAGAAACCCTGAGAACTGCATCCTTATGGCTTGATACCTCAGTGGCAGAGATCCCACTGAGATGAGAAGAATAAGGACTTCAGCATTCACTTGGGAGTTGCAAGTATCAGCTTAGTCAGAACCCACAGATAAAGAATTCTCTGCTCCTATCCTCGACTATAAGACACTGGCATTACATCAGGCTTACAAGCTGCTTATAGGTAGATTGGCAGGACAGGCGGGGTGCCTGCTCATATAGCTGGCAAGAAAATAATTTTCTTCTGAAATGGAACAGTGCTTTTCAGGGCGATAGGTGATACTCCCCATTCCTGGTCAGCACCAGACACTGCCCTAGTAGAGTAAGAAAGAGAATTAGACTGAATTCCCTACTGAAAGAATGGTTGTCGTTGCCCGTAATTGTTACATTAGTCTTATTGTTGAGGCAGAATAGGCCTCAAATCTATCCTTCAGCTGTATAAGACTTGACTCGTGTCCCCTAACATTGCTCTGTACTTCACAGCTTTTCAAAGTGGCTTTCCTTGCGCTTCAGATATTTGCAGTGTATTTAAGTGTGAGCATACATGTACTTTGTGATCTTTAAGTCATTAATCTCAACCACTGTTATTATCTTATTTTGAAAAGAGGCAGATTTCACCAGTAGACTCTTGATGTCACTCATCCTCACTTTTTCCATAGTATTTTAGCAACAGTCATTGAAAAGAACTTCAATGCCATGGCTATTTTAGTTGCCATTCAGTGACTCATCTTCCTCTGGCTGTAATGGGATTTAAGGAGCATTTAATGTTCTCTGCCATGTATGGGGTAATTGCTTGGACGATAGAATGATAAGCATCTTAAACTTACTATAGATAGAGATGTTAGACTGATGGGAAGAATAAAAATACGTGGACATTTTGTATTTGAGACATCAAATAATAAGCACTGCCTTTTCAAGAACAGAAGTCCTACACAGGGAAAATCAGGCCACAGTGTTTCTTCATGTGGCAAAAATATCAGAGGAGATGGAAGAAAGTGGCGTAGCTTTGTTTGTAAAGTATGTACTGGTTAAATTGCTGCCCCTTGCTGATCTGTCTAATCCTTTTAATGAGGCTAGGTAAGCAAAAAAAGAGGCAGTAATGATGCTGATGACTCAGAGATTTCTCTGTGTGGAAGAAAACAAGCAGAAGATGACGGTCTAAACAGAACAGTACAGTGACTCTCCGGGTGTCCTTTGCACCTGTAAAATGGTTGCTGGATGGCAAACTAACCAAGCTCAGAGGCTCCCAGTGTCCCTGGGTACAAGGGCTAGAATACAAATTCATACATTGTAAGAGTGTGAGATTTGCTATGTTTCAGCCAGCTTTCGGCTTGCAGGATGCATTTTTCTTAAGCCTAGATTTGTGTTGGTCCTTTCTGTTTGAAGAATGAGACAGCAGCACAACAGCTCAGAGGCAATACCCAGCACACAGAGACACTGGGGCACTTTGCTCTGCTCTGATGGATGGAATTTAACCCATCTTTCTTTCTGAAACTGCCCTTATCTGAGGATAAGGGATGGTACTTGTTTTACACTCCCTCATTCTTTTTTTTTTTTTTTTTAATTATGAAAGATTTAAGGGATGTGCTTTGTATTCAACAATTCCCCCATGCGAAGTTCTGGGACATCATCCCTTCACCTGTGTTGACTGTTTATTGTAACTTTTCATCGCAACATTTGTAATCACTCCCGTTGACGTGGGACTGCAAACTCCCTGGAGAGAATCCTGACCACTAGGTGACAGAGTTAAGTTACTTTTCTTCACCCAGTGAGCTTTTCATTTTTCATGGGAAGTGAAGCTGACTCAGCCAGACAGATTGTAAGGACATCCGCCCCATAAAACAGGCAAACACTTGTGGTAAGGGAAGTTTTTTTGAAGGGCCAATTGAATCCCATAGGCAGAAGATGGCTGTAAATGTATGTACGTATTCATTTGCCGAATTTACCACTAGATTGTGGTACAAAAGGGAGAGCAGTAGTTTATCTGTTAGCTGTGCTTCCAAAGGCAGGAATAACACTCCTCCTTTAGACATGCTGATAGTCCACCAGCTAGATCACCCCTCTGATGGAACAACAACTGGTGGAACCCAGCAGGGCTTGGCACTTGACTGCCAAGTGATGTTAAGTATCTGTGTGCATGGCCAGAAGTATTCCAGAGACTCAGGGAACACTCACATTTATGCTTGAGTCCCTTGAGGGAATTCAGGGTTTACATGCCAAGAGGGGAGGGAGACAGCCAGCAGTTTTACGTATCCAAGCTTCAGGGTAGGGTGGTAAATACAGACAGAAGTAAAATGTATATGCCTTAGCCCTTCTGTGCATCTGGTACTTAGTATCTCTTTCACTTGAACAACATGGCCTTTTGCCATTGCAGCCTCGTGCCAAGAAAACCACGGTAATGTATGTTTGGTGCCAGCTGCACAAGCTACACAAAGAAAACTAGTTAGAGGAAAGTTTAGAAAATCTGAATTATTTCTGCAGGGCATTATTTTTTTCACCTGTGAGGCTTAAGTAGTAGGATTCCAGGTTGTAACAGTGCAGTGCTTGAAAACATGTTGGATTTCATTGAGACAGGTGTTTTTTCATGGGATGCAAGTTTTGATGATATAGTGAAGTTGTTGAAAAATCCAGCAGCACTTCCTCAGACAGCTGCAGCTCGTGCACAGTGCTTTGGATGTTGGAACCCATTTTGTTGTAGGCCAGAAAGTTTCACATTTGACTTCTTTTTCTTCACACAGTTCTTACATCAGTTTTATTTTTGAATTTTTCACTATAAAAATCTACATGACCTTTACCATAATCTTGTATAGTTGTAGCAGGCTCTGTACAATGCATGCTCAAATGTACAAGGTAGGTGAGAATGTCACAAGCAGCACTGAACATCCCCGTGCTTTGCCTGGGGAGCTGTTACCCTGCTATGCATGAGAAAGCAGAACAGACCACAGTGCATTTCACAGAGCAGAAGGCTAACTGAGCACCGCCTAGTATTTTTCACTTCCTAGCCATACACTATGAAGCAAAAATGTTGGTATACATATTTCTAGCAACTGTGAGTTTTTACACATTGGTAAATACTGTAATTCTCTTTTGCTTGTCAAGATGTGCTACTTTAGAGTGTGGGGCTTCAAAGCAAGCCATTTAGAAACATAATTTTCAAGTCTGGATTGGCACTTACATGCCCCCCTAAAAGCGACTCACCGAGACTGCAATTTTGAAATCCTGCTAAAAAAAAGCGGTATCTCTCTCTTGACATGTCTGTGCACTTACTGCTGGAAAACAGTTAAATCAAGGGAATATTTATAGCACCAGTGGGAGAATAAAGTTGATCCCTTAACTGTGGCAGAGCCCATTTCAGTCCTGTCAGCTGTCTTCTTTCTTAGCTGAATATCAGAAAGCAAGTTCCATTCAGTGGTGGCTTCGTGCTGCTCTGTGCTGCCAGCTGAAGCTTCAGTCAATGTTAGTGTGAGTCTCTTATTAGACCCTTCTTCTGTACTGGCTGCAGCTTCTTGCTTTTGATCCCTGGTCTCTTGCATCTAACATCCACTTGTCATCTTGATTGTGTAATGCTTCATGGAAGTTTTCCAGTCCATCTCTGTGTAGGAGATTTTAAGTATATGCTAATTTAGTTGTAAATTATTAACAAGATGAATACGGAAAGATCTGTTTGTATAATGCCTTTGATACTGCAGAAATCTGATCAGATGTTTTCCATCAAGGAAACCTCTTGGCCTGGTTTCCTCTCTTTGCATGCTTTGTTGAGACTATCTCCTGCTTGGCAAGTGGTCTGAGAAACTGAGAACTAGCCTCCGCAATATTCATAGCTGTAAATACATCAGGGGTACAATCAAGTTTAGGCAGCTCAGGCAGACTCATTATGTTGGTGTTTGCACTTTTAGCTCTTCCGTGACTATCATAAATTCCTTCCCTGCAGTTTAGGATGGGGAGGCTCAGTGAACATGTTGTGAGACATGCTCAAGAGAGCTCAAAGAACAGTTTTTAAGCCAGTTGGGTATCATTAATTAAAACCACAAGTGAATTTCCTTAGCTAAACCTAGCAGCAATCCTTCTTTGACCCTTCAGTTATTGTGGGTTGTTATTAGGATTATTTTTAGGATGTCATTAGGATGATTGTATTCTTTATTAAAGGCTCCAAGCCTCCAAGCTTTTTTCCTCCTAAAAAAGATAACATGTTCTTTTTATTTTAGATTAAGGAAATCACAGACCTATCAAATCTTGCAATTGCTCAAAAGCTTCTGCCTGCTGCTGCCATGGCACTGCATCTCGTTTTTCTCACCTGTCTGTCCTTTGCCTTAGCCATCCACTAGAAACACCCTGTCCTTTCTCCTGCTTTGTGGAAGCTGATGATGGAGGACGTGCATGACAAGTGTGACCTGCAGTGTGCCTGTTGTGGCACCTGATGCCTGGCTTGGTAGAGAGGCATGGCCGCAGTTCTATCATGGAGCAGAGATACGCCCTCTCATGAGGTCCAGTATTTAAGAGAGACTTTCAGCACTTCAGCAGGAGCCTTCTGCCAGGGTCTTTCCCTCTCACGGGCTTACCAGATCCACCGCTCTGTCACACACTGAAGGTGCTGCGACCTTAGGATCAGGAAAGAAGCAGCTTGCAAAGACGGCAAAAAAACTAAACCAAACCAAACCAAACCATTCCGCTTCAGTGAAGCCTATGTGAATACCTTCTTTAATAGCCAGAAGTGACTCCGATACAAAATGTTTGCTATGCTAGAAATCTAAAGGCACAATACACAGAAAACGAGTGCCTTGGCTTCATAAATCAAAGAATTTGAGAATATTACTAATCTCCTTTGTACAGATCCCTGTTTATTATCTCTGTTGTAGAAAATATAGTTTATATTTCCATCCTGCAAATTGATCTTGTACAGACTTATCTGACATATGAAAGTTCAAAAAATATTTTTTTTTCAGGTCCAGAGACTAGCATTGAGGCCCTGAGTTCTTCCAGCTAGCTGCCGGAAATTAAATCCAGGCTCTTTGATTCATGACCATGTCTCTTTCCTATTCTACCTGAGCACTGATACCCTAAACACTGAGTTCTGGAAATTTGATTCTGAGCTTCACGCTCTTGGCCTCTCCATCTGTGTGCACATACCCCATGTCCTTATATGCTCTGAACTGGTATCTCTGTTTAGGGATTGCTGTCTAATATTTCTGGGACTTGGAATTTGCTCTTTTGGATTCTTGGCAGAGAGACTCGAAGCTGGCCCTCTGCTTTACTATTTTGGCCTTTAGCCTTTGTAGGGGTATGTTCTTCTTTCCTGAGACTTGCCTTTAGCTCAGCAGTCTGTGAGAACTCTGTGATTTCCTCATCTTTTGTTCTCTAGTTTTGCAGGGACTCTGACCTAGTTGTGATCTGCACAGGTCACTGATATTACAGGGAATGGGATCTTTGAGGAATTTTGGTCTTGATGTTCTTTTTTTCCATTTCCTTTCCCAAGTACCCATCTTAGCATCTTCATTTTTCTCTTGGCCTCAATTTAATATCTCATGTAACTTCACACTTTCCCCACTTCACAGCATTTCATCTACTTGATAATGTTGAAACAATTCAAAATGTCTTTCAGGTCCTTGATTCAGTTGTAACATTATGAAAATATCCATATGGAGAACATTTCCTGAAGAGGAATCAAAACAAGATAGTGAGATACTGTCTTATTTTTCTTTTTAAAATCACTGTATGTTCACATCCATCGCACTTGGGCATAGACTGCTGGAGCTGAAATTGTCCTTGTTAGAGTAAACATTGTGGAACATTTTCACATGAGATCATTAATCATTCCAAAATACAACATCTAGTTTTGCTTCTATTCCTCCTGAAAAAAAAAAATGTAATTTGCTGACTAAACTTTGATGATCTGAACTCTTACAGTGAAATTTTTACAGATTTTCTGAGCTGTGTCAAATGATTTCTATTGTTGGAAAAATGTTCTAGTTTTATCACACCTAAATATATACCTATTCTATTTCAGAAAACTTTTTTTTTTGAATAGCCTCTCTTGGCCACATGTCAATTATTAAAATTGTTTCAGTCTCACTGAGGAGACTCACTGAGCTCAGAGTGAGATCAGAGCCCTTCGTCTGGTAGATGAGCACACCTGTAAGTGTACTGCAAAGCCTGAGATGCATTCAAGGTCAGCTTCCTTCTCTGACTGTCATGGGGTTCAACACCAACAAATGTAGAGGGCTTTCCAGGTGGTAATTAGTACAGCAATTTGGCCTTAAGATGTGCTTCTGCTGCACAGTACTGTGAATATTGTGTAGAGGCAGTGTCTCTAAAGCTAGACAAAGCTTGGGCCAGGTAGCGTAGCTTAGCTCACGTTCACATGGCTAAATTCTCTTTCCGTCTTTGACCGTGATGACTGAGCCCAAATGGCTTAGTAAGAACATGCCAAAACTGTTCCATCCCAAAATGGATCCCAGGTAGGATGTGGGAGAGTGGGAGTCAGGGTAGGTGAGAACTGGGCTGAGAGCATGCTAAAACCTAAATGGCATTGATGATCACAGTCCAAAACTCAGGGCAGTACACAGCCCTGCTAGTTTCATAGAATCACAGAATCATAGAATGGCTTGGGTTGTCAAGGACCTTAAAGACCCTCTTGTTCCAACCCCCTGCCACAGGCAGAGACACTTTTTGCTAGACAAAGTTGCTCAGTGCCTCATCCAACCTGGCCTTGAACACTTCCAGGGATGGGACATCCACAACTTCTCTGGGCAGCTTGTCCAGTGCCTCACCAGCCTCAAAAGTAAAGAATTTCTTCTGTATATATATTACTGTATTTAGTTATTAAGATTGAACTTCTTGAGTGTTTTATGTTCCACTGCAACATATTGTAATGATCACTGTGATGGTAGTGCCATAATGAGGACAATTAGCAACAAGGCTTACAAGCAAAGAAAAGAACCTTTGCTATTAATGCCTAACGATTTCCAGCAATAATAAGGAAACTTTGTGAAAGTGTGAATACTTAGTCCACTTACGCCATTGTCTTTGAAATGGTTACATATTCTGTGACTGTGCATGTGTAAGTGGAGTAAGATCGGAAAACCTTTGTTCCTTCAAGGGAGAAGAAACTATGACCACATGGTGCTTTTGCCTTAGAAGTGTTGCCCCACTTTGAATTCCAAGTAGCTTCTTTTTGGACCAAAATAGTTTATTCCCATGGAAACTCTGCATTTGCACATTGCTGCTCTGAGCCAAATCCTTTCAGGCTTTTGTCTCGAGGTACTCTGTCCTGTACAATTCTGATCATGTAGCCATAATCCTGTGCTTCAGTACATGCTTTTCCTTTCATCCCTAAAAAGGCATGGGTTTCATCTCAATTATAAAATGACCTAACAAATACATCTCCTGTCACCTCATTTATTTGTTTAATGGTCAGTGCAGCCCAGCAACAAATGTCAGACCTTTCACTCTTTGACTTTCAGGGAAGAAGCAGAAGTTCAACCTGTGGCATGTCAGAGATGGACAGAGAAGCATAGGCCTAATTAGAATTCTGTATGTGATTTTCATCCAGTTCATTTTTAAAATCTTGACAGGACAGTACTGTTTTCATAGGTCTCTGATCTGCAAGTCATAAGTGTCAAAATGTATCAGTGTTTTCTTCCTCTGTGTTGTGACTGTTAATTTTTTTTCTGCTTTTAGAAGAGTAATGATCGTCCACTTGGGTTAAAATATAAAGTCATCTGGGAATGCCAGGTCATATTTTTTTTCTGGAAAACTCCAGTTAAAAGGCTTTCTGATAAAGAATGAAGTTGATAATATCTCTGAAATATCTAGGAGGGTTTTTTAAAAAATTATTTAAAAATATTTTATCATTTGGAGGTTAAGTTTTATTTATCCAGGAAGAGGTATGAGAAAAGAGCTTATTATGGCATCGTGTTGCGTGCAATTGTCTCTGGCCCCTGCAACTTGATCTAGGCAGAGAGATTTATCTGAGTACTGTACCGAGGCACTTGAGGTCATGGGGGATGTTTGTGTATAAAGTAATGAAACTCAACACGTGGACCTCTGGGGTGTGACTGGTCTGCACTCACACACGCAGATGATGCAGAGATGCTCACCCAGTGTTTTGCAAAGCCCTCCATCAAGACACGATGCCAAAGAGTTCCTGGCTATGACTGGTGGCAAAAGGGGTCACTGAAGTAAGGCTTGGACTAAAAAGGTTGGTAGTCAGTGGTCTGCAGTATGCCATACTGAAGACAGTTGTAACACTTTTTACTCCCAGTTGAGTTGCTCACAGGAATGGCTGGTGTTGTCAGATACATGGGAATAGTCCTGCACAGAGGTTTGGCAGGACTTGTTTAGTAATAAGTACCAATAATTCTTTCTGACAAGGGGGAGGCTCCTGACAGGCTTGTTCAGAGACTGATGAATTGGTTTATTCAGCCTGTCCCCAGGAGAGAAGAGGACAGGAAGGCATCCCACTGGGAAACTGCACAGCACGGTCCTGGTGGTGAGCCTGAGCTGGATGCAGCCTTTTGTCACAGATACCTCTACTCAAGACCATGGCCAAGCAAGGGAATGTAACAAGGGATAACAGTTTATCACCCATTTGGTGAAGCTGATAGAACTGTGTGTTTGCAGTTGAGGCTAAGTCAGCTGCTAAGAAAATAGCTGTGTAAGTTTAAGATCTTACAGTCTCCTTGCTGATTGCTACTCTGCCAGAAGTAACTACTGCAGTGGGAAACCTGGCAGAAAGAGGCATGTACCCATGCCTCTGCCATTCCCATCCACAGTCTGTCATCTTAGTGGAGACACACGTTCTTTGGTATTGCCAGCTATCAGGTGTGTTGGGATATCATGGGATTTTGTTTTAAACTTTTTGAGCAGGGTTGAAACTAACACACTTCATGCCAAAATTAATTTTAAATTAATTGAAAATCATGTGAAATAATGCTCTTTAATTGTCAAATTAAATCCTCAGATTCATATCTAAATCCTCAGACAGTTGAGCAGTTGTGGAGATTTTTTTTTCTTTATCATGGAATTATAAATTTGCAGACTGAAATAATGGGTTTTGGTACTGCGCCATCATAGATGCATGCTACTTGAATCTTTATTGCAGCAGATCAAATTCTTCTATGCAAATGGCAAAAATGAAATCCAAGAAAATTGCCTTCATTAAGGTATAAATGAAACCATTTGCCATACTTACAAAGACATTCCCAACCTGCTTTTGGCATAAAATGTATCTTTTACAGCTTATCTCGGCACACACATCTTCTGCTCCTAATTATGAATGCCTTGGGGTGACACCAAGTAAGCAATAATTCCAGCTGTTCCTGACAAAAGAAGACACTGCTGCACTGCATTATTTCTCTGATGAATGTATCTTCCCAATAAGCTGAAGCAGGCTTTGCATCAGCAACATCTGCAACAACAGGGAGTTAGAAAGTGGGTCAGGTATATTGATGGTTTGGAGAAGGAGAATGGATGAAGGAGGGTGTGTATAAATGTGAATCTACTTTTGCCTTCATATTTTCCTACAAATACCTCGCTAATTGATTCAGATCCTCTGGTTGCAGCCGCAGGGGAAGCTTTCAGTATAAAGTGCTTTATTTGGAGCTTTGGTAACTGAGGCTGAAAAATCTGACTCTGTTAGAGTTAGTAGTAATTCATTTTCTTGACTCATATGGGGACAGCATTTCTCCTTGCAATTCCTAAACAGGTTGAGGGCAGGATCTAGGTAGGACATTGATTATGCTGTTTGCCCTCAGCACTGCTCACTCCTGCTGGTTCTGGAATTGTGTATGTGACAATGACAGCTTGAGGTGAAAAGATGTGAAAATAAGATGGTGAATTTTAGGAGGGAAGGTATTAAAATCTGCAGACAAAGGATTACAATCACCTAAAGAAAAAGGTAGATGGAGAGCATGTGTTGTTTTGAGCCTGGTGTTAACATATCAGGCAGCTGGGCAGGAGGACGTATTGTGGAAGTATCTGCAGTGCAAAGTTTGATTCCCTGGAGTAAAAAAGGAGATGGTGGAAGCAGCAGCAGCTGCAGTCAGACTGAGAAATCTCTGCTTTTGCTGTTGATTTTAACAGCAGTATTGAGCTTATGTTGTGTTGATGGCTCTGGAGACTGCCTAGCTTTCTTTTTGCTGGCTGGGCAGGGCGGGTTTGGAGCATGCTCCCTTTGAGCTGCACATTAAGTTGGCTAATGCATAATCTGTAAAGACCACCTCAAAGGAAGAAGAATCTTGAAGGAATCACCTCAGCCATCAAATACAGTCCTATGCAGTAGCAGGCAGCCCTGTGGTAAATGTTTAGTACAGGTAAGTCAAAAGAAATGCTACTCTGTGTATATCCCGGGAGCCACAGATCTTCCCCCAAACTCGTAATAACAAAGGGCCATAATACAAAAGGCAGTAACACAAAAGCACACCACACCACAGGAAAACGGCATAAGAGAGTGGGGCACTACTAGTGTGTTCAGACTCTAAAGTACCGGGAGAATTTGTCCTTTAAAGAAGTCTAGAATGTCCTACAAAGTAAACAATCCATCATGTTATTGATAGAGACCAAAACCTTCCCAGCCTTTCCTTCCAATCTTCTTTGGAAGGATTTTTTGGCTTCATTCCTGGGGACCAGCTTAACCCTTGGTGCCTGAGGAAGATGCATCTTGATTTGGACAGTTGTTTATCCTCCATGTCCCTTCTGTTTTTTACTAGCTGCTATCTTCTGAGACAGCTAATTAGATTCTGTGTTAGTATTGAGGATTCCGGATACAGTGATAGTGAGACACACTGGAAACTGGACACAGACTTTCAGATGTTTGACCATTAACCCACTGTTAGAGAGATTGTATCAAATATTGTAAAAACAGTATTCTGAAAATAAGCTAACCCTTTTATTTTTTTGATGTTTGTTTGTTTTTCTGTTAGAAAAACATTTTTGTTTTTCTGTTAGAAAAACCTTTCTGCAGGGTGAGGGAGAAAGAGCTCATTAGAGACTAGCACAGAAGTCTTGTAGGCTTGTTTTCTTATGTTGTCACTCTATGCGTCTATCTTACTTTTCTCTGTTGTTGTCTGTTGTAGCATGGATCAGATGGAAGATCTGTCCTTTCCTATACATTTTTTATAAATTAAACTCCTTCAGGTGGGACTGCTGTCAAATTAGGTTAACTTTTAGAGTCTCTATCATACACAATGTCTGTAAAAATTACCCTTTGGGGTTTAAAGGCCACTAAGGGCCATATACTTCTAGCCTTTAAAAAAGAGAAGAAAGCGGAAGTGCTGACATTGTAAACAAGAAATCAAGCGAAAGCTTCAGCACACTGTTTACACCAAGAGGTTGCACACAGCACTCTGGAGCAGGACTCAGAGAAGAGGAGACTGTGAAAGAGGCATTAGTAGTTATGCTGTCCTTGGACAGAAAATGACACTGCAGCACACAAATCACCAAATAGTTCCCAAAGAGACAAACTCAACTCTGAGTTACAAACCTTTGAAAAGTCTCATGCACAGTTCCCAACAGGTGGAAATGATTAGGTTTATAATGCTTTAATACACCTATTCCTTTTAGTGCTGACTAGAACCTGGAAACCCCTTGAATGCAGTCCTGTTATTTACCATTTTGCTGTAACATTTTTATTGAATATAATTTTTTCTTGGACTGGTAAGGGAGAAATACTAATTAACTCCCTCAGTTTTTGATAGCTTGCCTAATTATGAAACTAATTAGTGTCTGATTTTTATTGTTGTGAGAATTAGGATACTGAAAAAAGCCTTAGAGTAACAAAATGATAAATACAGGCTTTTCCTAATGATTCTGGACTGGGTCAGACATTTAGGTATTTCTTCCAACAAACATATATGCTTTGGAAAGGAAAAGAGAGTACTCTTTGGAATATTTCTCTTATTAAACCAGTTCTTAAAATTAGCCTCTGAGAAAATGAAAGCAATAAAGTATACAAGATACTCAGGGCTGGGATTGTCAAGCAAAAAGTCCCGTTTGCTGTCAACAGAGGTTTTTTTGAAAACTCTAATGGCACAGTTATTACATCCATTCTAGTAATAAGAATACTCAGGAATTTGTTTGACATCTCTAAAGAAACCAAGGCATCCAGAATGAAACAAAAGCCCTTTTTGTCAGTGCCACTATAAATGAACTGAATCACAAATGACTAGGATTAAAAAATATACTCATGCATTTACAGAGAGGGGTCAAAAATAGTAGCAGTGTTGATTTTTGATGGCCAAATACTAATAAAAAGCAAATGGCCTTAAAGAGTCATCTTGTAAAACTGGAAGTAATCTAAGATACCTTATTTTGCTACAGTAAGTCAATTTATATTAGGGGGCTATACCATTTATTGAGAAGTTCTAAACTATAGGGATTGACCTTTGAAGTGAAATCAAATAGCTACACGATTAGGAAGAATTATCTATGTCAATATATGTAGCTCTATTTTAAAAGGCAATGTGCTGGTCTAATCTAGTGATTTAACACTTTTAAATACCAGTGGTAAGAGAATCTGTTTCAGTGGTTGTGCTGGTTTTTCTGTGTCTGAACTGCTACACTGATCCAGAAGTGTATCTAGACAGGCTTTTCAAAATGGGTTGCTTATGTGCAGGATGCAACACAGAGGATGTAAAATTACATATTTGGGTTTTAAGTTGCTCTTGGCATTAAATGTTTGAAGATGGTTATGATTCAGAAGGGAATGCAACTGGGTTTAACGTACTATAGTTGGTTGTGAAGTATATAATTTAATGGCATCTTTCTCTAAATGTGTTATATACTTCTCTGTACTGCTCTATGTGAGTAAGTACTAAAAAATATGTTAAAATGATGCATTTTCTCTTTATTTAATTCTTAATAGTATGTGTATTCATACATCTTAGTTTATATATTTGTCTGATATTCCATATAGTTCAGTTTATTTGTGAAATGTTACCGGAGTCTTTTCTAAAACAAGGTGGAAGTTCATTTTACTTTCTTTCCGTTTCACTGCTGACTGGCCTTGTATTTTGTGACTCATTTGGCTCCATTCTTTCTGATGTACTTGTAGAGTATGTATTTGTATTCTTCCATTTTGTCAGGTACAGAAGACTGTGCAGTGTTGTCATATCCACTATTTTTAATACAATTGGTTGAGTGAGCAATCACAGTCAGCATTTCTCTACCTGTGAAATGCAGAGAGACCCCCAGAGAAAACATGTTTTGGCAAAGAATGCCATTAAAGTTTGAATGGATGATGTCTCAGGAGAAAATTCGTTCTAAATGATTAAATAAAGAAAAATATTATTTGGAATAATGACTCCTTCCTGCCTGAGCAGTCCAATACTGCACATCTCATGAAGGAGTCTACATAACTGAAAGATCCAGGGTTTTAAAACACTTCCCTCAAGTTGCAATTGTTGGTTTTCAGCCAAGTTTTTCTCTATTTTTCTTCCTAAAATTTCTCAAAACCATTGTGTGAGTTGCTGTTTCCAAGAGACCAATTCACACAATCCTAATATCTAATAGTGCTCCCAAAGCATTTGATGGTGAAAGAAATAACAGCGCAAAGGCTCCAGTTCAGCCCTTCGGCTGTGAGTCTCTTTGCCAAAGCGAAAATGTAGCTGAAGACGGTCAAAACAACCATTTATTCAAAATTCTTCTATTCTTTCATGTTTATACACTGCCATTTCTACCTAGAAACTCCAGCTTCTTTTTTATGTATATAATGGTCATATTACAAAAGGTCTCCAAAGGTATCCATGTCAGAAGGATACAGTCCAGGATAAAAGTTGTACTATACTCGTTAAGTGCCACATCTTATATCAGTGCCTTCCTCAGGTAAGCCTGTCCTAGGTTTACCTCAGCTCCATCAGAGAAATATCTGGCACTTTTCATGGTGTTTTCTTTGGAGGATGTGGTCTTCTGAGTCCTTGAGAAGAAAAAAGAGAGATTATTGTGTTTCAGCAACAAGAATTTGGCTTTTCTCCTAGTTAGGGGCTGGGACTTCCACTTCTTTTTTGCTCTATCATAATTTAAACTCACTGGCTCATTCCCAAGCTCACAGTGTGAAATTTACTCCATGTGCAGGGCACTACTCTGGATGCAGGAGATGTGAGTTCAGATCCTTGACCTCTCAGGAGTATAGTAGTTAACTTTCAGCAACACATTGGTGCTGCTTTGACCTTCCTGTCCCCTTTATTGGCTGCATGCAAGCTGTTTTCTTTAATCTAACAAAGGGGACTTTTCAAGTTATGTAAGAGCTGAGAATGCTAAGAGGAGTGACCTGCTTAGCATAATTCTTGGCCTGAGAGGTGCTTTTATTTCTTGTTTATCTCCTTTGATCTCAGAAAAGATGCTTTGTCATAAACTAACCTTTTTCTTTGCTAGAAAAAGGCTGCTGGAGAAATAACAACAACAACAACAAATTTGCAAACATTACTGATATGTGCTGTACAGTGTCCAGCTTCCAGTCATCTCTTTCTTGGTCTTAAGCTTGAATTTGCAAGGTCAACTTGTTGCATATGTTGCCTATTTGCACCAGTGATACAGCTCAGTGTTGTGAAAGCTGTGTGAAAACCAGAAGCAGCAGGACAGACTCGAATTGCAGTTGAACGTGTGTGCACTGGAAGTAAGTGGTCACTTCCCTTCCTGCATGGGGACCTAGATACCAGAACCACTTTTAGTTATTACAGTCACAGTGTTTGGTGTAGCTGTGCTTTTTAACAAGGTGTATACTCAGACAAAAAGGGCCACTGAAATACTTAACCTCTGCCTGTGCAAGCATGAGAGAGCAGACACAGGCCAAAAGTGCCTTCTGGTTTCACATAGCCAATACTATGCTGAAGTTATGCCTTTCCCTATTGCTGCTCCATTTCTCCTGGAAGACTGAAAAGTAGTAAGCCACTTAACTGAAACCGGCGCTCTAATCTACATGCAGTATTTACGATATCTAAAACATGCTACCATTAAAAAACCCCTTTGTTCTGGGTGTGGGATGGTGACAGCTGTTTGCTTCTTGTCTGTTCCTAGTCTTTGTATCCCAGCCATGACATCAACTATTATAATCCCTGCATGCAGCAATTTCATTTTACCTCAGACTTCTTTATCCATAACAGGTGTTCACACAAAGAGAAGAAATCATGCTCATTGCAGTGAAATTGTCCAAGGTCAAATCAGGTTTGAAGATGGCTCAAAGAAGCTTTTTTTTTGTCCTCAAATGCAGTTTCATGCTGCTTGGTGTACGTTGTTTGTACATAGAATTCTACATTTTCCATGGAAGTGAGCGTTGGGAGTAATTTCATTTGCAGAACCCACAGGCTAGTTTTTTGCTAAATAACATTGCTCAGTGTGGTTCTGAAATTGCCTGCTGCTTTGCATCCTTTTTAAATGTTATGTGGTCCATGACTGTTGTTTTGCAACAGGAAAGAATTCATGTAAAATCTCTCCTGAATTGATATAAACTTCATTCTTTCCTGAAGTTTACAGAGATGGGAAGCTGAAGCAGTAGCCCTCCTTAGCATGGTTACGGGCTCTGGAAGACGATGGAGATGTGCTTCTCTTTTACTCTGGTATCTATATCTGCTTCCAAATGGCTCCACACAATGAGCTGTACTGGATGGAGTGCTAGGCCTGTTTGAGTGCATTTCTCAGACTTGTGTTATCTTCTGGGGGCTGTGTGTTACAAACGACATAAATCTTGATTCCAGAAACAGTACTCGTGCCTTTTATTTTATGGGTTGCTAGTGTGAAAATCGCAGCCTTTACTGCAAAGGTATTTCAGGGTGGCATGTGCTCAACCTGCTCAAAATTTCCCAGTTTTAATTTTTTTGGAAAAAAACCAAAGGATTAATTTTTTTTAGGCGTGGAACAAACACCTAAGTTACTTTATTTGAAAAACCAGGTACATAGAGTTTTCTTAAGATTCTTGACACCGCAAAACGTCATGATGATCTTTGCTAGAACACATATCTTTCCTAGAAAAGTATTTGATTAAAACATAGTGGGTGAAACAGTATGCTGATTCCCAAATCTTGAGAGGTTCCTCCTCCTATGAGGTTTTAAATTCTTTCACCTCCCACCAAGATGAGCATTAGAGAAGGGGTATGACGTGGTTTGCCAAGATGTGATTAAAGGACAAGGTACAAGACATACCAGTTATTCAAAAATAGTATTGCGGTTTTGAGAGCAGGCACCTTAGACAATCTAATGTTTAATAATACATCTTGCATTGCTGTTTTTATTAAACATGGGGATAGTAACAGTTAGATCTGTAATTCTCATTATTGACTTGAATGGAAAACAGTCAGTGTTGAAAGGTTATAAACAGACCTGTTTGGATTACCCTACTTTTTTTTTTTTTCAAGAAAATACAGATGTGATTTAACAGATTTACATACACAACATGGGTATATAAGCTGAGTCTATGAAACGACAAAAGACTTGCCAGCAAGTGCAGTAAGTTTCCATTTAAGCAGCAAGTGGGGATAAAACTAGCAGCATGAGATGGACGACTGGATGTCCAGCCCAGGCCTGCAGTGGAATGGTGAGAAGACCTTCCAGTGCCTCTGACTCTTTCAGGCTGCTGTTTCCTGCTCATCCTGCCCCTGGCACCACCAGCAGGGACAGCACTGAGTCCTGGCATTTGTCATGTCCTTGCCCTGCCTCATAAGGATCCAGGAGATTTTGCTGTTTGTGAACTGCTCCCCATCTTTCCTCCACCTAGAGTCTTCATTATATATGTGACTTCTGGGCAGCTGCAGATGTGCTGTCCAAGCTAACATGTGGCCTATTTATGTCTCAAGGAAATGACATTTGTTCGCCTTTGATTTGCAGAATATTATCTCCAGAAAGTGTCCGGTACTGCAGTTTAAGTTCAGTATTCACAAATTCCTGCTGGCTTTGTTGTCTTTGCTGATGCCTTTAGGGTCCAAGCCTCAGCAGCTGATGTTTTGTGGCTTTGACCTTCTGAACAATGTGTTTTGCCAGCCATCTAATGTTGTATTGTTCCTTTGAAGGCATCAGATGCTGCAACTTGAGAACTTAACTACTTCTTCACTTTACTGTATAGGATGATCAGTCTTCACCTTTGGTTGGCCTCCAGCAGCACAGCAACATTATTCCTCTAGGCATCAAAAAGGTAATGAATGCCCTTCAACTCCTTAATGCTTTTTCTTCCCTGTCTCCGTTTCCTGCACCAGACTACTAATGTTTGAGTTCCATAGGTGATGTTGATACCAATGGAGGTAACCATGACACTTCAATTATTAATGCCCCAGGATCTGGATCTGATTTTCACAAGCTCAGGGGTCCTGCAGCCTTTTTTTTTTTTTTTTTCTAAACTCCATTTGTGGTTGTGAATTCTTTTTCATTCTAAAAATGGAGCCCACAGCTTCTTCTGGGGAAAAGACAGAGGAAGAGCTGAGACCCTATTTTTATTTTCCAGGTTAGATTTGTAGAGTATACAGTAATTTTAAAAGCTTCCATCTTTAAGACCATCTAAGGGCATTGGCATTTTTCTAAATAATTTCTAAATGGCAGAACCAATCACATGATATTAGAGTTTGGATACCAGTATTAGATATTACCAAACCTCTGAGCCTCTTTTGGATAAAATTAAGTTTTCTTGTTTGGAAAGCACCCTTGTTTTGAATTTTAGGGTAGTGAATTTGAAAAAAAATTTACATGTTATCTCCAAAATGAACTTTCCCTCTTCAACACAATTCTTTCTTCCTCTAGTAAGGAATGAATTGTTACTCTATTCTTCTGTGTTAAATATTTGTTTACAGCCATTGGGGTTCTGCATGGTTTAGAGGAGTTTCCTTACCTGTTGAAAAGGTTTTGTGCTCAAGAGAATAAACTTCAGGCAGGGGGACAGCTGATGAGATCAGAAAGGCCACTGAGGCTGTTCAGCTTTGTAATATCAGCAGGTATATGTTGTAACTTTGCCATGTCAACTTGGTAAGCAGAAGAGAGAAGATGCAAGTTCACATCCTGGCAAATACAACAATTTAAGAAGAATGTTAGTTCATTAATATTTAAATGCAGTTCTCAATAGTTTATGTGCAAGAGAATTCAGTTGTGTGGTCCTGGCTGCTTTCAGAGAGGTAGGCATTACTTGTCGTGTCAAACCTTTTAGTCTTCACTGCATACCACAGCTCATTATGGGGGATCATAGCTTCAGGTGAGGTAACTTGATTCATTTATGCACAAGCTGGGCAAGAAATTCATAAATATTTAAAACCGATGTATATTTACTAGCGTAATATTGCATATTGAATTAGTTGTCTGGTTTGCCTGCCAGCATTTCAAAGTTTTTGTTTAATTATCGTGTTACCTAAGTCTGATGGCCAGTGTTTTTAATGGATTCATGCTTCTGCCCTTTCCTTCAGCTTCTCCTTAAGCTCTTCTGAGCTCCTTTTTTACCGAAATGAATTGAAATCTTGTCAGCTTAGTGCACTGACAAATGGAAATAGGTGACTAATGTTGATTGTCTTTTGGTATTTCATATTCTGCTTGCCAAGAATGTCTTATGTACTGCGATCATTTAGAATCCTACACACTCAGGGTAGTCATGTTTTTCAGACTGATTGCAGTCAGTTGACAAAGAATATCATCTTGAGCAGATGCTCAGCAGTAGCCACCCCTTCTTATAATTACTTAACTTAAGAAGAAAAAATTAAATAAGACACAGAGGACCATTTAGTCATATGGTTTGATCTTCTCTGTATTCTGTGTTATTAGATTTCACACAGGTACAAGCAGTGACAGCAGTAGCCTGCATTTGGCTAAAAAGCTGTCTTCCAGAAAGGCATCTTGTCCTGGTTGAGGGATATAAAACCATTAAAATTTTCTTGGTGCCTTTATTAGCTGTTCAAGTGATGTGTTGTCACCTTAAGAAGAAAAATTTTGAGCTACGTTTGAATTTGTCTGACTTCAGTTTCTATCACAGCTTCTTGTTATGCCATTCTCCACTAGATTAAAGAGCCCTTCAGAATCCAGGTTTTTTTTTTCTGCATCGAGGTACTTATATGCTGTAATCAAGTCAATCTTTTTGATACGATAAACAGATTGTGCTCTTTAAGTCTCACTTAGCAGCATTTTTCTTCAACTCTCAAATCACATTTTCAGCTCTTAATCTGCCCCCTCTACTATTTTTCGACTTCTTTTTCAAAACATGGGCAGGAATACAGTATGCAAGATCGGTCTTACTGGTGATATATCCAGAGATAAAACTATGTTCCCTACTTTCTACTCCCTTGATGCAGGTTAATCCTTCCTTTTAGCAATGTCGCAGTCAGTGTTTAGGATGAGTTGGTGACTACAACCCCTAAATCATTTCCAGCAAGTGCCATCACTCTCTCAGTACACAACAGCTACAATCCTTCAAGCTTATTACAGGGATTTAGCTAAAGTAGATGTATTTTTTTTGACAAGGTCCAGTTTGCCACTCAATTCAGACTACTTCACTTGGTTGCTTGGTACCTTTACCATTTTTCTCCTTTAGGGGTCATTTTCAGAGAAACATGAGCATTCAAAGAAGGTTGCTTTACTTGCAGTTACTTTTTGTCATCGGTTATTTAGGCAAGGCCTACTCAATTTAACATCTGCTTTAATGATATCATGGGGTACCACATTTTCTTTCAGACTTAAAATCTGAACCATCATTATGCATGTAACCAAACAAGCAATCTCACTGCAGAATGAATCTAGAGAAGTTTAATTAGACCTGGTCTTCATAAAAAAGACTGGAATTATTTCTATTAATTACTTTGAAATATTTTAAAATTAAATGTTCCTCCCTTTATTATTTAGGGTGCCAGTGTTGGCCTGTATTTTCCTCTCATTTTACTTGCTCCTTTTTGACTACTGGTAAAAGATTAACATCCCTTTGGAACTTCACAAATCATGATTCTTATCTTTCTTAATTATTAGCAGGTTGGAGCAGTTCTTTATAATCCCCTTGAGATCCACCTACTTGTTTCTTTTGTAGCACAAAAGTACTTATAGAACATTTTACATTTTAGAAATCAGCACAAAACCACTTAGGAACTACATTTACGACATGGGCCAGTATCATCACTGGGTTTTGTTTTGTTCCTAACACACTTTAAATGTCCTGTTTATCTTTAGCTATTACAACCGTGGATATTTTTTCTTGCCTATTAACTTATTAATTTCTGATATTGTAACTTGTAATTTATAGCAACTGTAATTTATATAATTCCTCTTTGTTTTCCATTTTCTTTCTGACTGCCACCTTTGAGTTTTTATGGTAAAGTTACTGCCTTCTGTGATTGCAAAGTCATAGTCTTTCGGCCATTTAATAGAGGCTTTATGAGAGTCCCTCTTTCGATGTTCACACTAACTATATTTTTCCTTGTCAGCTGTCCCTACTGTTTGTCTCAGTTTGGGGAAATTAGCTCTTTTGAAGCAGCAGAAATACTTAGTTTTGATTGGGGCTGTCTTTCATTTACCCATGATGAATACAATCAGACCACAATTGCTTGTTCCCAGGCAACTACAAACTCTTAATTTAGTGATATCAATCACTTTTATCTATCACAGTGCGGTTCAAATACTTGCCTCTTCCAGTGCAGGATATCTATTGGGCTACAAAATTACTTTCTCCAATTGTACAAGTTATTAATGGCTTGGTAGAATGTGCTGTTAAGCTACAAAAGGGCTACACTTGTTTCCCCGAAAATAAGAAAAATTAGGATACTACATGTGAATAAATGTTTAATTCACATGCGAATATTTCACTACTTCCCAACATCTTTGTCAAACTTTAATCAGGATTGAATTTTAAGGGAAGACATACAATTTTGGGGGCATTGGTAGTTAATTTTTGGATACTTCCAGACCTTCCTGTGACAACAGCACTCAAAAACACAGCTCTTTTTACCTTTTCTTTTAACAGGTAGTAACTGGGAGGAAATTTATTTTAAGAGGTAGTAATTAGGAGGAAATAAAGGGATGAGAATTAAGAAGGCCTATGTTGTGCTGAATGGGGCAGGTGTCCTGGGATGAACTGGAACAGGAATGCCAGCCACATCTTATCCAGAGCCCTTAAAACTTGGTCTGTTCAGCTTGGAGAAGAGTAGAATGAGGGAGGACCTCATTGCAGTCTACAGCTTACACGTGGGGGGAAGCAGAGGGGCAGGCACTGATCTCTTCTCTGGTGCCCAGTGACAGAACCCGAGAGAATGGCCTGAAGCTGTGTCAGGGGAGGTTTAGGTTGGATATTAGAAAAAGGTTTTTCACCCAGCGCATGGCTGGGCACTGGAACAGGCTCCCCAGGGAAGTGGTCACAGCACCAAACCCTACAGAGCTCAAGAAGCATTTGGACAATGCTCTTGTGCGCATGGTGTGATTGTGAGGATGTCCTGGGCAGCCGTAGGAGTTGGACTTGATGATCCTTGTGGGTCCCTTCCAACTCAGAATCTTCTGTGATTCTGTGAAAATTGCCCTCGGTGGGCGGCGGTGCCCGGCCGGGCTGCTGGCGGTGGGCTGGACGAGCCCTGCTCAGGGCTGCCTGCCTGCGGGGGAGCCACGCAGCCCCCGGCGAGGCACCGGGTCAGGCTTTAGAGGCGGCGAAACAAACCCTTTACCACAAGCAGCGACTGACACGACCCGCCGATTTGGCAGTGAAGGCAGCCCCCGGGCACGAAGGCCCCCAGCATCCCGCTGTACCGCGGCCCTCGCTGGCAGCCGCGCCGGTCTCTGCCGGCCGTGCCGGGTCGCCCTGCCCCGCGGGAGGGGCGGCGGCGGCCCGGCGGTGCCGAGGGTATTTATAGCGGCCCCGGCAGCCCGGGCGGCGTGGAGGCCGCTCCCGCTGTGCCCTGGCCGCTGCCGCGCCCGCAGCCTCCGCTCCTCTCCGGTCCCAGCGCGACGCCGAGATGGAGGGTAAACGCTGGCGGGGCACCGCCGCCTCGTCCCTCCTCTGTCCCCGCTTCGGCCGGGCTGCGGGCGGAGGGGCTCGGGAGAGGCTGGGAGGAGGGAAGCGGCTCGCTCTCTGCCCCGCTCGGGGCT